>CM069540.1:55690000-56170000 GCA_035773235.1 Eospalax fontanierii | reverse complement strand
CTTCTCCTCAGCGATTGAACAGGCTCCTCTTTATTTTATTTGTTTGGGTCACTGAGCCTCCCCCTAAGGCCTATTCACTCACAGCTGGGATGCAAGCTTTTGGAAATGGACGGGGGTGATAAGTGTACCTGGTGTACCTGGGGGATATTTCTAGGAGTTGATTTGTTGTTATTGTCGCTGTTTAAATGAAATCCAGTTGAGCAAGCTTTGACTTTCGGATTGAAAAAAAAAAAAAAAAAAGGCATGTGCTCGCTTTGAGTGAACTCAGAAGAAATTCATGTCTCTAGGTGATCCGAAATACAAATAGAATTTTTAAAAAACGAGTCACTTGGAAAAGAAGAACGCTTGGCTACAACCCCACAAAGAACACAAGTGCGCACAATTAAATATTAGGGCTCAACAATTACCATTTGTGTGACTCCTCAAAGCAATTATTTGGAAGTTTTTCCATACTTTTGAAAACATACTTGACGCCTCATTTCTTTGATGGCTGCTCAATAGATGCCCCGAGACAGTAGCTGAGCTGCCCCCTCCCCGGCGTTCCTCTTGCTTGCAGTGCTTTCATCCAGGACTTGAATTGTGTTGTCAAAGTTTAGTAGACGAAAGAGGAGGGGGCATGAGAACGAGAGGGTGTCTTGAAAAGTCTTGGAAATCGGTATATTTTGCAGGTGTAGAATGCGCCTAACAACCATGGCTAGTGCGTGCTCCCCAATGGTGAGGGTATGACAGGGACAGCTGGCTCAGTTTTCAGTGTGAAAACACCCCCTCGGTGGACCAAACAGAACGACACTGACCTGTCTGCGGGGGGAACCAGAGATGTGCCTTTGACTGAATTAGCCACAAAGGCGTCTTGCTATGACTTTTGTTCCCCACGAAAGCAAAGAAATATTGCGTTTAATATGAGAAGTACTGTTCACAGCTTTTCCGTGCCCCCTAAGAAATATTACAGTGCTGATTTACTGGCCGTCTTCTACGGAGCAGGCCAAGGCTGGCTGGGGGTGGAGGGGTGGGGATGGGGCGATGGGGACAGCAGGAGGAGACAGAGTTGGTGAGTTAAATTGCCTGTTGCCAGTTTCCAAAGTTCTCTCTGTGCAGCCGCAAATTTATCAGTCTTTTCATCTGACAATACTTTGAAATATATCATTGTCATCCAGAGTTGTTTGATAGATTATCTGTAGGCACACAGCCTTTTCCAAGGTCAAGTTGAAGATTCTTGTTTGCTGTTTAACTGGGTTGTTTAAAAACTCAGAACAATGTGTGCCTGTTAAATTTCCACTTCTCATGGGGCATTGGACAGCAGGTTTTGCTATTGACTGGATCTCTGGATGTTTCATTTTTTTAAAAGCTAAATTCCAACAACAAGCCTTTGGCAATAAAACGAACATTAGGAAAAGTGAAGTTTAACCTTACTGCTTGCAGATATCAAGAAAATTAAGCCATCTCTCATATCTTATCAAAGCGTCTACTGATTTTTCTATGCATATTGGAGGCTGGTAATAACCACACATACCTCTTTCAACTTTCTGACTTATTCCAGTGGAAAGTTGCAAATACACTCCATGAAAGCAGAAAGGCACAGAAATTGTGACACTCTTTTTTCTTCTTTCTTTCTTTCAGCCAGACCATTATCCATTAAGAATGTTGTACAAATAGTCAATTCAAATTCACGTTTATGGACATATTTATTTATTTCTGTTTTTAATTTCAAGAGTAGCCTCACAGTTTCCTCTATATCTGCAATGATTGATTTTTTTTTATTCACTAACTTTTATTTACCTTGCAATAATGTTCGGGACCAATGTGATAAATTACAGACATGCAAATTTCTTTCAATAGTGTTGTAAGTGTGTCTAGCTGGAGCTGAATAACGCCTTGCAAGTCAGTCTGTGCGCGCTCAGGACCCCAGGGAGCTGATCAAAGCACCCATTCTCTTTCATCCCCAGTATTCTCCTCCAAACTATTTCGATACAATATGTTTCCATGATGCACTTAATGTGCTAGGGACATAGAACTCATTACAACCTAGCTAGTTCTCCCGACCTCTTTGTTCCACAGCAGAAAGTCAAAGAAAAAAGGAAAAGCGCTGCCAGTTGCCAGCTTTCTGAAATGCTAAAGCATGCGTCATTTTTCACCAGGTCTCGTCTTGATATCCTCAAAAGACAAACTATGAAACCGGCCTCAGCCCTTTCTGGCATTAATTACACTGCTGTCCAGCCGATCTGTTTTTCCTATTATATGCATTTCTCAGCAGGGATTTTTTTTTTGCAAGACTAATGCAGCTGCGAGTTAAACTATGGATGCATTTTTATCACTACGGAAAAAAAATAAGTGAAAAGGCTACAAAACATACAGCAAAACTTTTGAAAGTGTTCTGGTGGATTCCCTGAACCTGATATTGACTTCTTGTCAGAAGCCTCCGGTGCGGCTAGTGTTCTGTGGTGATACTTCATGTGTCATTTGAAATTCTACTTTGGTACCCAGATAAGTCATAAGAGTTAAAACCTGTTAGAATTCAGAAATGGAAACAGTCTTGCTGTACCCACCCAATCAGGAGGCATTTCCAAGGAATTTTGGTCCAGGACAATGACACAGAGAATATAAATTTTACTCGATTTCCTTCATTACTTGTAGGGTTGATTGGTTGGTGGAAATGGCTGGCAGCCAGTTCTGGGAAAGATTCCAGACCTGACTCCGATTAACCCTCTCTGGTGAAACTCTGCTGGAAACCAACTCACCAGCAATTGCCATTAATCTACTTACTAATTAAGCCAATTCATTTCTAAAGGAGAAAAATTCCTTTCTTTAGCCAAACTGATGGGAGGAAATTTGAAAGAAGCGCCAAACTGTGTAACTGTAATTCAGCCAAGGACTGCTAAAACAAGGTGTTGATATATAGCAGCAGATTTAAAACAAGTTTCTAGGGCAACACTCCTTTGGAGGCGGTGGCATATAGTGCGCAGTAGATGGAGCTCGAATAATGCTCCGCGGCGCAATGCCACCCCATGCACTAGCGTTCAAAATAACAGGTCTCTCTCCAATTAAATCCTGTTCCTTTTACGCACAAATAAATCGCCCCTCCAGCTTTCTTTGGGACCAGTCCATACCAACTTTATGTGACAATTACTCCAGATATATCCCCTGAGAATAAGTAGTCTTAGAAATCTGTAATCCAGAGCCTACAATCAGATACAGGGGCTCACAATGCAGAACTTGTAGTTAAGGGAACTTTAAAGACAAAGTTGAACGTTGTTACGCATGTAAGAAAAGCAAGCTGGCGCTGCGATTAGTGGCACTTGGCTTTTAGCGCGTATATACAAGAATCTTGGTCTTCATCCTTACCAAGAAGCAAAACTCCAAAGAGTGTCCTCACTTGCTAAAGAATCGTCCAGAACTCCTAGGGACCCTGTGCGCATGAGAGCAGAGTGCTCCTTCCCACAGCAATGGTAAAATTCCCTTTCCTCTCTGCGGTGCATCTTCATGGGCGTTAGGCAGCGAACCTGAAGGCAGCAAGTTGGTCTGACTTTATGTTGAGACATACACTGAGTTAAATTTAGTGCTTCAATTTATTATTGTTATTATTACTATTGAAACTGATTCTTTTTCGCTCTTGGGCGTTGGAGCACAGCTCTGAATCCCAGAAAGGATTTGACTAGCCCCCAGAGTCACACCCGTCAGGGTTTTCGCAGGGTTTGGGAAAGTTGCATTCCTGAATGGGCCCAGTTCTACTGAAGTGCAGGGCCTCGTGTCTTCAGCAAATCAGGAAATGAAGTGTGAGGAGGTTGACCTGCCGGTTTAGGAAGGCCTAGGAGACATGTCCATCCAGGGTAAGTCTTAGACCAGCCGGGATGCTGAGGCCCCTTCCTCTCTGGCCCCAGTCTCTCTGCACTGCCCAGTTTTCTGTCAGGTTAATTAGGTGGTTTCACGCGGCTGGTGGGGGTGTGGTGGGACGCAGCTGCCTTCTCCACCTGGTCTCTCTGGGTTTCTATCAACTTCACTAGAAAAGAGGAAAGAGAAATAGTCATGAATATTCTTTTACTTCCTATGTACTAGCCACTCCCCACTCCTAACCCGCCTCCCAGGACTTTGCTTCAGTTTTTAGTGAGTCCTCTTCCCAGCAGGGGGCCTCTTTAAGACACCTGGAAGATGGGGGTGGGGGGGTTGAGAAGGAGTGGGGGCGGTGGGAGGGTGGAATGTTAGGCCAGGAGGTAAAATCTTCTTGGGATTCAAAGTGGCTGTATCAGCCACGTTTTCCTCTAGACTGCTTACTGCTTTCCTGTGGTCCCAGGCTACAGAAATAGCTTTAGGTGCTTGTGACCAAGGCCAGTAAGTAATGGTCTGCTTGGAATTAGGAGCCATGTTAAGAGCAGGAAAAACAACGGGCGGGAGGTGGGGGTTGGGGGTGGATTATCCTGTGTTCAGGCCAGGAGATTCAACTCTGAAATTGAGTTGAATTTAATTTAATTATTTAATTTCCCTTCTGTTTCAATCATCCCTCCATACGAAATAGAGAATTATGAATGGGAAGGAAAGAAATTCCCTCAGGTGGGGCACTGAGACTGGAGAATAGTGAAATGCTGCCTCCCCGTTCCCCACAAGGCTAGATTCTGTCGTGCATGAAGGGGCATTTACCTGGTGTGTAAATTGTGAGTCAAGCGTTGGGGGTCTGAGACAGGAAAGCCACAACATGAGATGTGATGTTCCAGCTTTGAAGGGGAACAAAGACCTTGAGCTAATCTCACTGAAAGCCAGGAGTGTGGAGAAGGCAACAAAGACTTGCAGTCTTGGTCACCGGTAGGTGTCAATATGGACACTTCCAGCAGGGGCAGAAGGATAGAACACAGAGCCAGGCTGTCATTCCAAGGCTCAACATGAACGAAGATAAAAACGGGACAACCTCAGCTTTCAATAGTTTCGAGGTTCAAAGTGGAGTGCTTGGGAGTCGGTGTGGGTCAAGTCTTTTCTGAAAAAGGTCCTTTCTTTTGCTAGTCAACTATCAAGGAGGGAAGACCGGAGGGCCTTTCTCAAGGTAACTTCAAAATTTTCTTCAAAGCAGTGTCCAAGATAAAGAGAGAGCTCTCCAGACTTTTGGCCACACTAAGAAGGGCACTGATTCTGCACCCTGAGGCCCCAGGTGGCTGCAATCACTGTTTATGAACTTGAACAGCCTCCTTTAACTTCTTGCTTATGTATTCTTTTACACACTTAATGAAAAGAAATGCCATTTCCTTTTATGAAATTGTGCAGAGAAGGAGATGATGCATCTACAGGACTACATCCATGGGTACCATCGTTTTGAAAGGATTTGCCTTACAAGAAAGACATAAAATGTTGACAGACTAATGGGAACTTGGTAGAGCTAAATATGCTGGTGTTTTCAGTGTCCCTATTAGAAGTCAATAGTCAAGGCATTTACCAACAAAAATCTCTGGATAATTGGGGATCTTCTGCTAATACATCTCATTAGCAAAGATTATCTCCCAAGGATTAGTAAAGAGCTTGATAAGAAGTTACGTTTAGCCTACAAACTCCAACACAGGCACATTTACCCTCATAAATAATAGTACAGCTTCAAAAAACATAATATTATAAAAATCTGATTTTCTTTAGTCAACATAAGTCTCTCAAATAATAAAAAAAGGATGTAAGTATCCTTCAAAGACTAATGACATTTCACAGGTAATGCAATTTAGAAAGAAACACTTCCATGTTTTCTTTTCCAACAATGTGCATTTTTGTAAACTGCTATAAATTGCAATTCAAAAGCAGTGATCTCACCATCCCCAATCATTTTTTATACTGATCAAATGAATGCAGATACTCCCATTTGGGAGGGGCGACATGACATTTCACTTGGCAGTTCTAAACAGGTCACAGACCTTTCACAGACCCTAAGGCAGTGGGAGGGAGCTCTTTACTAAACCGTGTAACCAAATCAAACCAATGGTTACCCCTTTTCAAAACCATTGGAACGGCTTGCACAATGCCATTCACATAGCAGCACAGACACTGAAAGAATGGTCATCCAGTGGAGATTTCTTTCCTTTTGTTTAAACTCGCACAGCTCGAAAAGTAATACTTGAAGGGCGACAACTACATTTTCCATGATAAAGTTCATATGCAGTCCACATGCATTTCTGTTGACACTGCACAGCATAGCTGTGGCTGTCCATTCGTATGCATATATATGAGCACATATGTACGTATGTATATGTATGTCTATTGGAGATGTGGCTTTGTTTGAAACCATAGGCACAAAGACACAACATGGCTGCCCTGGAGATGACCTATTGCTTTCAAGTTGCTTGAACACATCAGAATTTCCATTGTTAAGGTTGATTAATTGAAACTGATAAGTTACCATGGATAAAGATTGTTTTTCTGTTTAATGTGGTGGGCCTGATTTGGTAAATGCCTCATTCATGTAGCTTTGCAGGGCAGCATATGGGCAAGAGTCATTCAGTATCACAAACATACACAATTTATTATGCTTCTATGGGCACAACCAAAAGGCCTTTCTGTTTTAATGACAAAGTTTCAATGAGAAATTTCTATTTAAAGAGTCACTAGTAGCGCGAGGTATGATTTTGTAATCTTAGAATTTCTGTGGATGATTTGGAAAGTATAGTAGTTTAATACAGCATATACATGTGCATATATATCTCCAAAGTATACCTTAGCATTAGTCACTGGGAAAAAGCATCATTTATCTTAAAATTGAGCAGTCATATATGGAGAGAAAACATTGGCATATCATGTCATCTCGTCACCACCATGCTAAAGTTTTCATAAATGCTCTCCCAGTACGCCCCCAATGAGCGTTCACTCTGTCCACTCTACCAGAGGGTAGGAAAGGAGATGGTTTGGTGAATAACAAGTCAATTTCAGAAATTAATGTAAATCCAGAAGACACTGTTTTAAAGATAATTCAGGGAGCATAGCAGTGAATGTATCAACTTTTTCACAAGCTGATTACTTTATTTAAAAACTAATGTGTCTTTTTAAAGAGTTCATTATATAAAATATGTATGATTATTACCAGTAAAGGCAAGATCGTTATTATTTTTGTATTATTGCACAGAAACCTTTTTTACTTCTCTTTTCATTTAGGTGACTATGTAATTACCAGAAAAAGAATAATAACAAAAAATATGAAAGACATCCTAATGAACTAAAGAATTGATTATACAAAACCATCAAAGAGATAGTTACCATATTCAGCCTTTACCATCTCATCAAATAAATTCTCTGGTCATTCATGTCCAAGAAGCAGTTCAAGTTCACCCAACATTTCTCAATTACATTAGATGGGTAATCACAGTTCAGCTCTTCTGGAGAGTAATAAACCACATTGGTCACAGTTGACCACAGCTAGTATGTGTTTTAAAAAGGGCTGGATGTCCATTGGAAAGCTAATCAGCACACCATCACTTGTAAAATTCCCTCTTGCATTTTGAAGTGATAATCTGTATCTAATTTTTAAAGAAAAATTTACTTTCCTTTCACTCTTTGGAGACCAGTTTCTTTTCTGGACCTGAATAGAGATCATTGGGGAAACAGAACCAAATAGCTCTGGTATGTGTATAACAAAAACCCACCTCTTTGTAGAACATAACAAATTATGCAGTGTTCACAGATGTGCTTCACATTGTGCCTTTTGTGAGAAAATGAAGCCCAACTCAGTTCCCCACCCCCCTCTTTATGAGAGGCTGGCTCCTAATGCCGTCTGTCCTAACCTAGAGAAAAATAAATGTTCTTAATATAGAAACTTGACAAAGTTATTTTGAAAAAGTTCCAAATTTAAACTTCTGGTCTATATATAATTTTTACAATATGAATTGGTGGTTACAAGCAAATAATTTTATAAACAAACAAATGACCTGGGGCCTCAGGCAGGATTAGCATGTTAATTCTTCCACCTGGAGCCCACCTTTGACTCTTAGCTATTTAGTGGAAATGCTGTTATTACACAGTTACATGCTTGAACTATAGATTAGCAGAGTGATGTAATCATTTCTTTTCAATTACAGTTTTTAAAATATACCTGCCCAAACTTTTTACATTTTGTTTCTGTTTTTCAGGTTCTTGATTATTCTTTTTGGAACAAGGATGTTGACAGGTGGTCCAGAGTACCCAGGAAACAAATTCTGCAGAGATGATGCAGAATGTGGAGAAGCCACCTACCTCTTGAGACCTTTGTAAATCTGGCCTGATGTCTGTCTACTAAGTGTGTTGGTCTCAGTGACTGTCTCCGAATATAAATTCCAAGCACTGGAATCCCTGCATCCTCAGGGCCTAGCCTTGGGTTTGCTTGGAATAGATAGTCTTAAAGTCTACAGGATGAATGAATAAATGGAGAAGTTGGAACCCAGTAGGTAAGGGAGTGTGGCTTTTAGAATCCACAGTATATATGGTTCCTTCCTGCAGTGCCCCAGCTCTTGGCATGTGATGTTATTTGACTAATGTTTCAAGAGCAAAGGGTGAAACCAAGAGAAATTTGAACAAACCCTGTACATGGAACTCCATGTTCTTGAGCAAGCCTGGATAAGACTAACTGATGAGAGACAAGAGTTGAATGGCTCTGCTAGCTCTGCAGACCACCACCATGAGGCTGCTGATGGCCAGCTGACTATTGAATTCAAGTGAGTCCAGCAACCATGCAGAAGACCAGTCACTTACGTAAGGCATCTGTAAAGGCCCAGATGCACAGCATTGCTTGAAATAGCAGTGAACCCCAAGTCATTTGCCAGGACCAGCTGGGTAGCTCATCCAGAAGAGACAGAAGTGTTGAGAATAATCCTCCCTGCTCAATTGGAACTTGATTTTTAGCCTGGAAGCCATAGAGATCTATTGAAGGATGGAACAAGAAACAACAGAGTATGACTGGAGGAAGCCAAAGAATGAAATCCTTGGTGACCCTAACATCTGATGGTCAAAGCAAGGGCAGAACTGGGCAGGAAAAGGATGCCAGAGGGGTTACGGGAGGAGCAGAACCTGCCAACAAAACCATCCAAGTGAAAACAGGAGCACTTTGTGAAAGAAAGCTCAAGGCACCAGGTTTCAGTGATGATCATGCAACCTGGAGTCCAAATACACATCCAGTACTGTGGTTAACAGCACAGTGCCAACTTGAAATTTACTAAGAAGTAATCGCTTAATGTTCTCATGACAAAAGGGAGGAAGAGGAGATGGCGGAGAAGAGAAAGGGAGGCGATCGTAATGACCACACCCGTGACCTCAGCAAGGGAGGCAATCGTAATAACCACATCTGTGACCTCAGCAAGGGAAGTGATTGTAATGACCACATCTGTGACCTCAGCAAGGGAGGTGATCATAATGACCACATCTGTGACCTCAGCTCCTTTTCCTTCCTCTTCACTTCTTTTCCTTCAGGAAAATGAAATGTCTGGGTGAGACCTAGGAACTCTGACCTGGAAGTGCCACAGGAAGACAGAAGCAGGCAGCAGGGCCAGGAGGCAAGTCAGGGAAACAGGAGCCACAGAGAAGGGGAGGCAGCACATCCCACAGGCTTGAGAGGGAGGGGAGGGGAGAATCAAAACTAGGGCCGGACCTGTTTCTGGGAAGTGTCCACTGTGACCAGAATGTTCTGTTGAGTTGGGAAAGACAGTTAGGGATACTGAGAGATAGGAACCTAAGTAGATAAAATCCCGAGTCCCAAGGGAATGAACTTGAGGTTGCTTTCCTTTAAGTGTGTGTGTGTGTGTGTTTGTGTGTTGCAACTGGGTCCTTTAAGACAAGGTCTCTTTTGGGCCTGGAGCACATTAATTAGGCTAGGCTGGTTGGCCAGTGAACTCTAGGAATCCTTCTATGTCCATCTCCCAAATTCTGGGATTACAAGTGCAAGACAACCATGTCTGACATTTTTACATGGGCTCTGGGGATCAAACTCAGGTCCTCATGCTTGCCAGGAAAGCACTCTACTGAGTGAGTTGCCTCCCCAATCACTGAAGTTCAGTTTTATCCAACATTTATCGGTTTACTGACTACCAGGGAAGAGGCAAACGTATTTACATGGGAGCTTTCTACCATTTCAATTCTCTTTTTAAAGATATTTTATTTATTATTTTTATTTTATGTGTCTGACTGTACTGCCTGCATGTATGTAAGTGTTGTGCAATGCTTGTGGAGGTCAGAAGAGGGCATCAAATCCCTTGGAACTAGAGTTACAGAAGGTTGTTAGCTCCTCTGCAAGAGCATCCAGTGCCCCATTTCAATTCTTAGTGCCAGAGAAGTAGTCTTCAAACAAACCAAGGGATAATGCCTCCTTCATGGTTGGCAGTAAACGGTGGAACTCCTTACCACCACTTGTAAGACAAAATGGAAATATTTGGTTTCTCAACTCCATTGGGAGGGTGCTAAGTCTCTGACACAGATGTTGTGGACACGGCTACACTGTCATCCTGAGTTCCCTTCCTGCATTATCTTTTCCATTGCTGCGATAAAACATTCTGGTAAAAGCAACTTATAGAAGAGTTTATTTTGGCTTATGGTTCCAGAGGGACAGAGTCCCTAGGGCATGGCATGGCCTAGCAGCAGGAGCCGATCACATTCTCTTTCACTCACAGTGTGCTGACTAGAGTCACCTGGAAGAGGGAAGACCAGCTGAAGAATTTCCTCATTCACATGGGCCTACGGGCATGTCTGGGTGGGGGGGGCATGTTCTTGTTTGCTGATTGATGTGAGAGGGCCCAGCCCATCAAGGGCCACCACCATTGGGTGGTGCCATTTCTGGGCAGATAGGCCTGGGCTATATAAGAAAAGTAGCTGAGAAAGCCAGGGGAAGCAAGTCACTAAGAGGTGTTTCTCCATGGTCTTGTTTCTGTCCCTGCTCTCAGATTTCTTCCCTGCTTGAGCTCCTACCTTGGCTTTCTTTGGAGATGGATTGTGATCAGGATATGTAAGTCAAAAAATAAGTCTTTTCTTTTATAAACCCCAAGTTGTGTTTGATCAGTACTTTATCACAAGAGAAACCAAACTAGAATACATAGAAAATAGGGATTTCCGGAAGTGGGGTGAGGCTATTGTGGTGGTTTGAATGAGAATGTCCCCTGTAGACTCTACATATCTGGACACCTAGTTAGTGGTGCTGTTTGGGGAGGTCTTAGAAGGTATGACCATGCTGGAGGAAGCATGTCACTGTGGATGGCCTTAGAGAGTTCTTAAGCCTTGCCAGATCTCCCATCACTCTCTGCTTCCTGTGCCTGCTTGACGATGTGAGCGCTTAGCTTCTGTGCCTACTCCAGCCGCTTCTGCCGCCATGCCTGCCCGCCATGATAAACTCTTGCCCCTTTGGAGCCAAAAGCTAAATAAACTTTTCTTTTTATAAATTCCCTTGGTCAGTGTTTCTATCACAGAAACAGAAAGCAGCCTAATAATGGTAATTAGTACCAAGAGTGGAGTGTTGGCTATGAAGACCCTGACAATGTGGGTTTTTGGAGGAATGTGGAAGAGATTGGAAGTTTGGCCTGGGAAAGTAGTGATTGCTGTCAGCAGAGCTTATCAGGCCTTTCTAGTGAGAGTATGGAAGAAATTAGTGGTGAGAACAAGGTAGCTCCAGAAGGAAATAAGGACTTAAGCAACAATTGGGATATTTTGGCAAAGAGTCTGGCTGGAGTCTGCCCATAGCCAAAAAGCTTGCCTGAGGCTGAGTTGAAAAGCAATGAATTAATTTCTTTGGCAGAGGACATTTCAAAGTAGCCGAAGGTAGAAATGGTGGCATGGCTATTAATGGTGAATATTAGGCAGCTCTACACTGAAAAAGAAAAATTGGGGCAGAAAGAAATACGGAATGTACAGTTTAGATTGAAAAAGAGCGCTAGGAAGGTTCATGTTGGAGCCCAAGCATGAGCTGAAGGAGAGATCCCTTTGATAAGGAGATTAAAGTGATTAAGGAGAGGCCTAGAGATTTTCATTTAAACAATGGAGAGAGTGCTTCCAGAGCAAGACCACACCCAGTTAAGCCTCCACCTTGTTAAAGGAAAGTGCTGCATGAGTTTTGTACTAGAAAACCGCTTTGAAAGTGGACGAAGTAGACCCAAGTCGATCTCGAACTTGCAGTCAAACTTGCCAGTGTTACTACTCATCTGGTGCTGGCTTTGAGGCATGAGAAATGCAAGAGTGAAACCTGGTTGGCAATGGAGACCCCAAGAAGATGTTTGAGATGACAGAGCTGTGAGACATCTGCCACGGAGAACTGAATACAGAGAGTGGTGCCAGCCCAAGAGAGAGACGTATGTCACTGCAGCAAAGCTGGAGGAGTAGAGTTATCTAAGTAAAGTCACAGAATTCAGGTATGGAGCCATGAGCTGGGTTTCACGTTTGCCCTGCTGATTTTTTAACTTGTTGTGGTCCAGTATGTCCTCACTATGCCTCTATTCCTCCATTTTTTGGAATGGGAATGTGTATTCGGTTTCATTGTATGTTGGGAGTATGTAATTTGTCTTTTGATCTTACAGGGGCTTAAGAGATTGCCTTGAGCCCCAGAGGAGACTTTGGACTGTAGGCTTTTGAATAGTATTGAAACTGGTAAAGACTATGGGGACATTTGAAGTTGGACTAAATGCATTTTGCATTTTATACGGTCGTGGCCTTATGGGGGCCCAGGAGCGGAATGTGGTTGTTTGAATGAGAATGTCCCCCATAGGCTACATATCTGGACATTTTGTCCCCAGTTACTGGCGCTGTTTTGGGAGGTCTTATAAGATGTGGCCATGCTGGAGGAAGCACATCACTGGGGATGGCCTTAGAGAGTTCTTAAGCCTTGCCAGATCTCCCGTCACTCTCTGCTTCCTGTGCCTGCTTGACGATGTGAGCGCTTAGCTTCTGTGCCTACTCCAGCCACCTCTGCCACCATGCCTGCCCGCCGTGATAAACTCTTGCCCCTTTGGAGCCAAAAGCTAAATAAACTTTTCTCTTTATAAATTCCCTTGGTCAGTGTTTCTATCACAGAAACAGAAAGTAGACTAATATAGTAAAAAATCCTCAAAACTCTCCCCCAGTGATATGCTTCCTCCAGTGAGGCTCCGCCGTCTTAACGGTTCCAGAATTTCCCCAAACAGCACCATCAATGGGGGACAAAGTGTTTAAGTTAATGAGCCTATGGGGAGCATTTCTCATTTACACCAACACATTATGTCCCCTGGCCCCGTAGGCTCATGGTTATCTACTAATGCAAACTGCATTTAGTTCAATTTAAAAGTCTCCATAGTCTTTAACAATCTCAACTCTATTCAAAAGTACAAAGTCTGTTCTAAGACTGAGGCACTCTCTTAACTGTGACCCCCATTAAATCAAAACCAAATTACATATCCCCAACATATAATGGCACCAAATACACATTACTACTCCAAAAAGGAGGAAAGAGTAGATCAAAGCAAGACCAAAACCCAGCAGGGCAAATACCGAATCTGTGTGTCAGTGCATTCACAGAGCTTGGATGGCTCTGCCCTCCAGCGTTGCTGCCGCAGCGTACTTCTCTCTCTTGGGCTAGTCCTCCTCCCTGTATGCAGCTGTCCTTGGCAGATGTCTCATGGCTCTTACATCTCCAACATCTTGGGGTCTCCACTGCTTCATGCAGCTGCCCCTCAGGATCTCGTCTTAATACTTTGACCCTATCAGTTGTTGCTGGCCTCAGTGGTTCTCTGAAACCATAGAGGAAAAATCTGTGACCCCCTCAATCTTGTATCTTTTTTGTCTCCAAAATTAGTGTCATGTTGATGACACTACCAAGTTTGGCTACCGGCCTAGTTTAGACCCTGCACCCCCCTTCCCTGACCACAGCCACACCAGTTTCTATACCCTGAAGCAATTTCTTTTAGGAGCAATCAACCCCTTAGGTTCTCTTTTGCAATTGGAGGCTGGCTGAGGTTTTACACTCAGGAACCTTTTCGATCTTTCAACTGCAGAGCAGGAAGCTTCTCTTCAATGGCACTAATATCTTTAACAAATCTCTTTTTTTTTTGGTATTTTATGTGTATGAGTTCTTGATCTGTATGTATGTAAGTGCATGATACGCATGCAGTGCCTATGGAGGCCAGAAGAAGGCACTAGATCTTTTGAACTGGAGATACAGATGCTTGTTAGCCACTATGTGAGTATTGGGAACCAAATCGAGGGCCTCAGCAGGAAGAGCTAGTGCTCTTAACTCTGGCCCCTATAAGTTTCTTTTTTAGCACATGACTTGGCTGTAACATTAAGCTCTTTTCCTCTCCAAACAACACTGTTTTCACCTTTTCCTGCCCCTGTTACTCATTTTCACTATAGACCCGAATAAAAGTAACCACTAATAGCCACACTACAGATTCAGTGTTATGCTATATTAAAATATCCTCCACCAAAGAAATTTAGTCTATTACTTTTCAACTTAACCTCGTGTAAATTCTCAAGGGCAGAATACAGCCAGAACATTTGCCAAAATATCATATGACTGTCCCCTACTCCAGCTGCTATTACTTGTTCCCTCTGTACCCACATGAGCTAGGCCCTCAGTTTCCACATCATTCTCAGCACTCTTGTCTTGTAGGCTCCTACTAGAGTGGCTCATTGAGCTCTGCTTACAACATTCCATTGGTTTTCTAGTCCAAAGTTCCAAAGTTTTCCACAGTACTACAAAAAGCAATATGGTCAGGTTTTCCACAGCAGTCCTGTTTTCCCGCTGTCACTTTCTGTATTAGTTACTTTTCTGTTGTGATAAAACATTCTGACAAAGGCAACTAAAGGAAGAAAGAGTTTATTATAGCTTATGGTTCCAGAGGGATAAAGGCCATCATGGTAGAGGAGGCAGGCAGGGCAGGGCAGCAGGAGAAGGAAGATGGGTCACATTTTCATCCACACATAGGAAGAGGGAGAAGGAGAGGGAGAGAGAACAGGAAGTGGGGTGAAGCTATAAACCCCCAAACCTGCTCCCAGTGACATACTTCCTCCAGCAAGGCTTTACATTGTAAAGATTCCATAACTTTGCCCAGTCACCACCAATGGGGGACCAGGTATTCAAATACATGAGACCTATGCAAGGAGGGGCATTCACCGTTCCCATCACCGCACCGCACAGGCTGGGAGCTGAAATCAGCAGAAATGTCCTGAACCTTCAACGCTCAGAAAGCTGTAATTCTGAAATCCAGGCATCTGATTTGGAGAAGCCATGCTTCCTCTGAGGCTCTGGGTGCATGCTTCCTCTGCCTCTTCTTGGTTTCTGGTGGTAGCTGCCAATCTTTGGCATTCATTGGCTTGCAGTTATAGCTTGCTAATTCTCCCTTCCTCCCCCTCTCTTTTCAATCCTCCCACCACCACTCTCTCTGTGTCTTGAGTCTTTACAGAATTCTTTCCTCCCATAATGATACCAGATACACTGGGTTTGTGTAACCAGAGTTTTTATGGCAAAGCCTGGGCTGGAAGCCACAACAAGCTAGATCCCACCATCTGTGACTAGCAGACCAATTAAAGAGTCAAGTAACTGTGGAAAGCAGACGAAGGAGATTTATTCATTGAGATCACATTGGGAAGAACAGATAAAGGGTCTAATGACCTCCAAGTTCATTTCAGGGTACCGATGTGAGCTTTAGGTTTAAATAGAGTAAGAATTGTGCTGGCGAGCAAGAGGTGTGGATAACTGAGCAATCTTGGTTTAGGTGTGATCTCCTTGAACATTGTCTCACTTCTGGTACATCAAGGTGGTCAAAGAAATCTTTATTAGTTGAGGGGACAGGATGGATCTCAGGAGATGATTACTTCTGCTCCAACATGTAGCCTTGAGCTCATGAAAAATTGCCCTCATTAGTGCTGGGGGATGCTCTGTCCTGTGAAGAGCTGCTGTTCCCGGAATCCAAGGCTACTCAAGAGGAAAAGTTAAGGACAGTGACTTAACTCTATGCCTTCAGCCAAAGTAAAAGACAGACAAAATAGAGGCAGATATTCATACTTTCATCCTGCTTTCAGTTACCTGTGGAGTCATATGAAGAGTCAATGGCTTTTAGCAAAACAGAAAACTGGCTGCACAGATGGCTCAGCGGTTAAGAGCACTGGCTGCTCTTACAGAAGATCCAGGTTCAATTCCCAGCAACCACATGGTGGCTAACCACTATCCATAACTCCAGTTCTAGGGGCTCTGACACCCCCTTCTGACCACCGTGAGCATTGCACGACATGGATACACTTACTTACATGCAGGCAAAACACTCATACACATAACCTAAAACCAATAAATACAATATTTTTAAAAAGAAAAGCAGACAATTGTTTCATCATTGCCCCATAATAGCTTCCTCTTAATTTGATTATATCTGCAAAGAACCTGTTATGTCTAAGGAGATAAAATTCATAAGAAATGAGGTTTAGGATTTCCAATGATTTATTGTTAATTTTGGTGGAGCCGCATGACATGATATCATTCAACTCATATATATGTTTTTCCTAAAAGGGGAACTATGTCACTGGCAGAGTAAGCACAGGGTCATTTTAAGATACAACAGACTTAAAGTGTATGTATGTATGGGTGTGTGTGGTGCTGGGGCTGAAAGTAGGACCTCACACATACAAGACAAAGGATCATCTTCTCAGTTATATCCCAAGACTTAATGTGTTCTTCTTACAAGAAGTATGACAGATACTTAAGGTATAATTTTGATGCAGAATATACTAATGACTGTGACTGTTGGTAATCTTAGGACAAATTATATGCATAAAGTTTATATCAAATCAAGTTTCTTTGGTCTAGAATGTGAAGAAAACTGGTTTGAATATATAGAAGGTTTTGGGGTGTGAAGCACAATACCATAGTGAATCCATGATTTAGTACCCACATGAACATGATAGTAAAACTTAAAAGAAATTCAAAAAGACATACTGCGCAAAATAAGGTGAACACTTTAGTAGTAAAGAAATATAAAATCATGAAGCAGTCTGCTCTGGATTGAATCTTGTCACCTCAAGAGGTGCTGAAGTTCTATCCCTTACTGTCAGCTTTCTCTTCCTGTACCAAAACACCTGAGGAAGCCAATGTGCAAAGAAAGCAAGCTCATTTTGGTGTGTGGTTTCAGGAGTTCCACTGCATGATCAGTTGGCTCCACTGCTTTGGAGATGATGGAGACATGGTATCATACAGGGACTGTATGGAGCGAAGCCACTCATTTTCTGGTCAAAAGTCAGTAAAGAAAGAGCAGGAGGCCAAGGTCCCACAGTGCTTTCTGAGGGCATGTCTCCAGTAAAGTAAAGCATCCCACCATGTACGGTCCCACATCTTAATGCTTGACCACTTTCCAATAGCAAGATAGGCTGAAGAGCAACCTTTTCACATGGGTCTTTGGAGGACTTTCCAGACCTAAACTATAGCACTTCTGTGCCTATAAGATGATCAAGTTAAGATAAGGTTGTTACAGAAAGAGAAGGGGAGGAGGGAGATACAGAGAATCAAAGGGAGGAAAAGAGGGAGAAAGATGTTTGTACCTACATACCAAAATCCCAGTATAACCAGGATTAGGATGCTAAAAAAGACCAATAAGTTATCAAAACATAAAGTCAGGCAAGATAAGTTTAAGGTAATGAAATAGTCTGACGATGACTTTGTTTTAATATTCTCATTGAGATAGTTGATAATGCCCATTATAAAAGAAAAATAAAAATATGTTCCAAATGTGCCAAAATAAAAATAAGAACAAATATCTATAAAAAAGGAACCAATTAACGGACTGGAGAGATGGCTCAGTGGGTAAGAGCACTGGCTGCTCTGTTCCCCGCACCCACATGATGGCGAACAACCACCCAGAACTCCAGTTCCAGGGGATCCCACTCTCTCTCTCTGACCTCCGTGGACATTGCACAACATAGGTACACTTACACACATGCAAGCAATACACTCATACACATAAAAATAAAATAAATATAATAAAAATATTAAAGAACTAATTAAAATAAAAAATTTCAAAATAAAGTTAGAACAATGAAGCACTGAAACAGGCTAAATCAGAACAGCTGAAGAGAGACTCAAAGACTAGAAGGAGAGACTGGAGAGACAGCTCAGGGGTTGAGAGCCTTTGTTGCTCTTCTAGAGCACTTGAGTTTGGTTCCCAGTACTCATATCAAGATGGCTCCAGTTCCAGGAATCCAATGCTTTCTTCTAGCCTCCTTGGACACCTGCACACACATTTCATACATACACAGACACACACAGTACACATAAATTAAAAAGTAATTAAAAATAAACTGGAAGGCAATACTGAAGTTCACCCACATCCATAATAAAAAAAAAAGAGAAATGTGGATTAAGACATGCAGTATAGCAATAGTTGAAAAGCTAACAGCTGAGAAATTTGTAGAAGTAAACAAATATACAAAACTTTTCCTCTTAACCGTGTTCTCCATTGGCAGTAATGAGCTGTTACTGAACATACCGAGTGGTACTAAACACAATCAAGAATAAAGAGAAAACCTTAAATGCTACTATAAAGAAAACAGAAAAAGCCTATAAACTATTGACAAATTGTTACAAAGCTTCTTATCACTCATCACGGTGGCTCTAAGATGACACCACAATGACAAGTGTGAAGGAAAAGGTGATGGTTGACAACTATTGCTAACCAACAGGATCTAGAATCACATAGGAGACAAGCCTCTGAGCACCTCTATGAGGGGTTACTGAGATTAGGTTAGCCTTTGGGCATGCCTGTGAAGGCTTCTCTAGACTGGGTTAAGTGAAACGGGAAGACCCACCTTAATTGTGGAGGCACCACACACAGGCTGGGGTCCAGAGCTGAGCCCTCACATCCATCACTCTGTGCTTCCTGACTGTGGACACAGTGTGACCAGCTCTCTTAAGCTCTGTGACATCCCTCTACGATAGACTGCACACTTACGCTGTGAGCCAAAATAAACCTTTCCTCCCTTAAGTTTGCCTCTTGTCAGGTATTTTGCCAACAGCAACTAGACAAGTAACTAATACACACTCAACCTAGAATTTCACACCTCATTAAACTTCCACCAAGAATGAGGTCAAAGTGAAGATAGAATCTGCCATCACTAGGTTCTCATCAAATTATTAAAGTAATGATGCTTTAAACATACACACAGAATAAGCTGGGCATGGGAGCACATGCCTTTAATCCCAGCACTCAGGAGGCAGAGGTGGGTGGGAGGCTGGTTTACATAGCAAGTTCCAGGCCAGCTGAGGCTACAAAGAGACCCTGTCTCAAAAAGACAAAAAAGAAAATGTAATACAAAGAATAAAAAATATATATCTAAAAAGCCACAATGCAAGGATCCTTTTTGTGTGTGTATATGGTGTATGTGCATACACGTGTGTGGTGCATGTACACATGGATGTGGGTGCAGGTGTGTGTTCCCATGTGCAGAGAGGCAAAAGGAGGATGGCTAATGTTCTGCTCTCTTCTTTGCACCACATTCCCCTGAGATCGGCTCTCTCACTGAACCCGGATCTAGGCTGGTGGATAGCGAACCCCAGCAAGCTTCCTTTCTGATCTCTCCACCTCAGCGCTGGGGTTTCAGGGACATTGGACCATGCCCGGCTTTCTATGTGAGTTCTGGGGATGCAAACTCAGATCCTCATGCTTGTGCAACAAGCATTCCTACCCAATGACCCATAGCTCCAGCCCTTGCAATGCAAATATTAACAATAAGAATGTTATTATAATGTTATTTACCCAAGGCAGTAGATTTTAAGACATCAAAGAATTACACAGGTTAGAGAGGGACTGAGGCTCCTGCAGGGGCTGTCATGATGGCAATGGTCATGCTCACCACGCTGAAGGAGGTCAAGGTTGAGCTGCATGCCTTCCCCAAGGACAAGAAGTGCTGCAAGGTCTCTGAGGAAGATGAACGGAGAAGGAACAATACTGCCTCCAGTAAGTGGGGCCCTCAGTGAGCAGAAGCTGGAGCTGAGGGAGGCCCTCTGGAGGCAGGCTGTGAAAATTCCTGGCACCGGAGCCCAGTGGTCGATTCCTCAGGAGAAAATCATAGAGAAGCAACAAAGAAAGTACAAGAAGCCTAGCAGAGAAAGGCGCACAGGCACAGACGCTACTGCAATGGCAGCAGTAACTGCAACTTCAGCAGCCTCCACCTCCACAGCTCTGCAGAGCCTTCTGCTGCCTCTCGTGACTGTCCCTGGGGGACTGAGAAGACATAGGACATGTCACAGAACAGACTGACTTCACTGCTGCTTGCAAGCAGTTCCAACTGATGCAGAATTCTAGACAAGTGGTGACCAAAGGCCAGAGCAGACTTAGACTACTGTCTTTCAAGTTATTTCTGGGCCTCTGAATAACTGATTCAGATAAGCCACCCATCATCACGCAGCTACCAGCTCTGTCAGGAACCTCCAGAAGTCAGCAGCATAGTGGCGGCAGCCAAGGAGCAGAAAGCACCCTGTGTGTTGGAGAGCCAGTGAACAGAAGGAAGTCAAGGCTGCACAGCTTTTCCGGAAAAAGAAAGGCCCATAGCACCCCAACCAAATGCCAGCCCTTAGCTAACCTATAAAGAGAGGACAGAGAGCTCACAAGCACCTAGACTTTCATCGTGGTCAAAGATGGTGGCCATGGGATTTGGGATCAGTTAGTTTTTGAGACTGACCAGTATCTCTTTGACCCCAGAGGAGCTTGACTCCAGGTTGGATGAGTTTTTGGTGAGAGTCTGGGGTATACTCCTCCTGGAGATGCTGTCCAAGGATTTTGGTGGTGGATATCAGCAACAGTGAGACCTGAAGTGTCTTCCAGAAAAACTCTAGTTGATTTCTCTCTGCCTCAATGTGCACAAATGGAATGACCCCTCCAAGAGCCCCAGAAGGGTCTCCAAGTCAGTGACCACAGTCCTTCTTCCTCCACGCTGGGAGACACTGTTAGTCGACAAGTAGTTTGTGCTGCTGTTGCAGAATGCCACTTAACAAGCCGCAGAAGAGCAGGTGGTTAAGACGATGCCCCAAACCAGCAAGAACGGGGCAGGGGAGCAGAGGCTGAAGCAGAGAAGCCCCAGAACACATCTGGGCCACTTCAGGTGTCCTCTCCCACTCAAGAGAAAAGGGACGCATTACCAAGATTATGCTCGCAGAGAACAGTGTGCCCAGAGAAAGGGGCCTTCCCAGCCACTGCTAGTATGTAGTTCAGTGGCCAGTCAACAGGGAGACCAGGCCTGAGGTGCCTATTTCAGCAAGCAGTGAGAGGAATGAGCTGAGAAGCATGGTCTGGCCACTCAAGAATCTAATATGATGGGCAGACTCCAGTGAAGCAGAGTTCAGGGAAACAGACTTTTTCAAAGATGGAAGCAGAGATCCTAGCAGCCCAGAAATATAGAGGAAGCTACAAGCAGGCAAGTCTGCAGAGCACTCAGAGCCCAGGGCTCTGCACACCTCTGCACTGAGAAGTTCTTACTGTAAAACCACCCCAAGACCTTCAGTTCACATGGGTTATTGGAAGAAAGAGCGCTCGGGCCTTGCACCATGCTAACCAGCAGGAAGATAACACATAAACTTCCTTCAACTCAGGAAGTTTCTTTGGCTCTTGGAATACTAGGAAAACAATAAATTATTAAATTAAAGTATTTAAAATTTTTTTCAGTACTGGGGTTTGAATCTAGGTGTCAGTTCATGCTAGGCAGGCACTCTATCAATGACTATAGTGGACAATCCCAGTCCACTATTTACTATCTATCTATCTATCTATCTATCTATCTTTATTTATTTATTTAATTAATTTTTGCAGTGTCGGAAATTGAACCTAAGGCCTCAAACATTCCAGGCAAGTGCTCTATAACTGAGCTCTTCCTTGGCCCTTTTTATTTTAAGATGGAGTCTCAACTAAGGTTTAGTCTGTAGCACAGGCAGACCTTGAACGTTCATTTTTCCTTCCTCAATCTCCAGAATAGCTGAGATTACAGGCCTACACCACCAGGCTTGGCTTGAATCAAAGCACTTTCATGGGACTATTTATCAAAGGGCACACAAACGCAACAATCCTTATGTAATAGACCAGAAGCAGAGATGAAAGCTAAATAAGAAGGAAGTTGGTCCATCGAACTCTGAGAGCCGAGAATAGAGAAAGGATTTTTTGTAACCCCAAATGCCTGTAGATTTAGACCATTCTGTAATCATCCCATAAGCCAAAGACATTACAAGCAATTCAACATAGTTGCTGCTGGTACAACTGAGACCAGCCTTGCCCCATGCTGATGAGGAGCAGTGGTTCAGAGGTCATTTGGACATATCAGGCCAGGCTGGTGCAGGTTGCATTCATCACTTGCCTGCAACATCAGAGGCATCGTGTGGACTCCACACTGGTGTTTCTCTTCAGTCAAAGGGCAGTTATGATTCCATAACATGTAGTTATTTTTAATTGGGGCTAATTAATGATTGCAGTAAATAAAACTCAGATTTTTAAAGATAAAAACTCAACTGATGCACACAAGGAAGAGTGTCTGCTAAACGTTACAAGCCCTGGACTTAAGAGCTGAGCTTAGTGGCATTTGTCAAATGAAACACATAGTTGTCCAAATACCACCAGACTGAATTAATAAAAGGCAGTCCATCAAATTAATAAAGTACATTTTTTTAGCATGTATAAGTCTTGAAGTTTTTCTACTAACATTTTTAAAGATTCACATTATGTTTTCAAAGCACGGTTACGGTTTCTTTTCATCTGTCTTTCGGGGAGAAGTGCTGAGACTTCTAGGCCATGCTAGGCAAGCACTCTGCCACTGAGCTGCATCCCCATTTGTCACATTTGTCAATCCCTTCTTTGATCCGTGGAAAAAGCTTCAGAGAAGCTCTTAATTTTATTACAGCTTCTTTAACACAATTGGTTCCCTGGGTGTTTTTCAATCGGGAATTCACAGCACTTGCAAGGATGAACTAAGACACAGGAACGGGTCCTGCAGGCTTTCATTCATCCTCTAATGCTCCACTGTCTATGACTCAAAAGAAAAATCTGAGAGCAAATGTCTAAAACATGAAGAAATCCCTGAGGCAAGAAAATCAGCTCACATTTCCAAGACAAAGAGGACATATGTGACCTGGAAATGCAGTATTTTGATGACAGAAGAGAAGACAGGAAGCAGTGCAGGGGTGGTGACCATGTCACCATCGACGTTTAGAGGCCTCAGTACATTATATTTAAAAAATTGGGTTAGTCCTGGTGCTGAATCATAATTCCCTGGGTAATTTCTTCTAATATCTGTTGTTGTTTGAGGCATGGTCTTGCTATGCAGCCTTGGCTGGCTTGGAGCTCACTGTGCAGCTCAGGTTGAACCTCAGACTCCCACAGATTCTTCTGCCTCTGCTTCCCAAGTGCTAAAATCATAGCATTATATACCTATAATCATTTGAGTGTGAATCTGAATGTCTTTGAAAGTATAACAATTAGAATTCATGCCTAGAAACAATACATAAACACTAACTTGTTGGATTTTAATTTTACTTATATCTAAAATTGCTTTAACTGCTATATAAGCTTCAATTTCTTTGTGATTTTTTTTTTTTGAGACAGGGTCTTACTATGTAGCTCTGGCTGGCCTGGAACTTCTTATGTAGACCAGGCCTACCTAGGACTCAGGAGATCTGCCTGCCTCTGCCTCTGCCTCCTGAGTGCTGGGCTTAAAGGTGTGCGACATCATTCCCAGCTCTTGTATGATTTTTGAAAATTGTTTTTGTATTTAAAACAACATATAGGCAACTAAAATACATGTTTAATTAACATTTAGTTTCATAAAGTCATGGAAAATATGCTTCGAAGAAAATGCTTTTTTATGCCCAACATTTAAATGATGAGAAAAATCCTTAAATTTGTCAACTACATTGCTATCATTCTGCTATTCTTTAAAGCCTTTCAAATCACCTCTTCAGTGCTTCTTCCCTAGAAATACCAGAAAATCAACCATACAATGTAATCTAAGCTTCAGTCTGGGTTTCTCTTGCAGATACTGATGTTTGAACCTTCTCTTCCTGACAAGGCACTTAAACAGCCACTGTTACTTTGAGGTTTTATCTATGGGATTCGTGTCTTTGGGGCTCATTAAGAACATTTCCAAAGATTACAATGTCAATAACACGTAATTACTGGAGTGTGAGAAAGGTCTTCTTGAGTACATAAGATCTGAGGCACACAATGGGCAGCTCACATCCTCAAATTTATCACAGGTAAGTAGCAAACAAATTAATAATCTTACTTGTGTTCTCTTGGGATAATTACCACCATGTAAAAAACTGCTTTGAAATTTTGCAGATAGTATTGTGCCTCATTTTTTAATTCCTTTCTCTTAGCCAGAATTTATTTATCTCCTAAAACCAGCTCTTGCATGAATGAATTTGTGGCTCTTTTTAGAACTTCTAGGACTTCATAACAAAAAATCATTTGCAAACTGTTAAGGCAAGATGTCCCTGGCACAACACTGTTTTAACAATACTTTATTATTTTAATTTACTTTCCAAAATAGTGTATGTTTTGATATTAATTCTGGGTTTCAGTTTTGTGCATGCCTTATAGAAAATTAGTTATTAAAGACACAAAGGTGAAATTAGTCATTTTAATTCTGCTCAGAGCCTTGTTACTTTCATGTGTAGATTAAAATATAGGGAGCTGGCTAGGTGACTTGGCTGTTAAGAGTGCTGGTCGCTCTTGCAGAGGACTGGGTTTCGGTTCCTAGAACCCACATGGTGACTAGCAACAATCCTTAATACTAGTTCAAGGGGATCTGACGTCCTCTTCTGGTCTCCATGGGAACTGCATGATATGGGAGCATGTATACACAAGCAGGCAAAACACTCATACGTATAAAATAAATAAAGTCAATTAAAATTTAAAATATAGACCTACAGGATTTTAGTTTGGAGTTATAGTAGAAACAGCTCAGGAGCAAAAGTAGACAGAGGGATGAGTTATGTGTCTTCATGTATATTATCTTAGTCAATTCTCTTAACAAGTGTATGAGACAGAGTTATCATCTTCACCTTACACAGCAGAGGAAAAAGAGATGAAGTCATTCAGTAAGGAACTGAGATGGGGAGCTGAAGTCTGTGGGCTCCAGAGCCCTTGCTCTTTCTGATGCGTCATAAAATTTCCCCTGTGTGTTGTTGAAACAAGACCATACTTGGTTCTGTCTGAATCTTGGGGTCAGTCAACATAGTCCAGGGTGCTGGCTTGGGCTCTCGGGTCACTCAGTTGAGTCTCCCAGATCCACTGTTGGTATCACCGAAGCAGTTTACTAACTCTTGATGTAATTATGTGTTCCACATAGAAAGTGGGAGAAATTGATGATCTCATTTGTAAAATTGGGGGAACCCTACCTCATACGGTTTTGGTTAGAATTGGAGTTAAAACTTGAAAGGCACTTAGAATATTACCTCTGTCCACTGCATATTAGTGATACATACTTTTTAATTTTTATTTTATGTGAATGAATGTATTGCCTGCATGTGTGTAAGTGCACCCATGTTGTGCAATGCCCACAGAGGTCAGAAGAAGGCATCAAATACCCCAGAACTGGAGTTACAGATGGTTGTTAGCCATCCATGTGAGTGCTAGGAATCGAACTCTGCTCCTCTGCAAGATCAGTCATTGCTCTTAACCACTGAGCCATCTCTCCCTGGGTTATGCATACTTTAAAAAAGTATTCTGTGGTATGTAAATACAGCTTAAGAACTTAAATCTTTGATGTAGCATAGAACCCTTTAACAGACAGTGTAATATTCAACTGGAGTATTTGAAATATTAATATTGATTTGAATATTTTAAACAACAGAACAAAACAAACTAGTGACTTTTAAGAGTTCAGTTTAGGGGTCTGGGGACTTGACTCGGTGGTTAGGAGTTCTTGTTCTACAAACATAAGGACCTGAGTTTGCACTGCAAGGACCACATAAAAAGCTGGACATGCCTGCTTGTGCTGTAACCCCAGACTGTGGATGGTAAGAGCTTGCTGACTAGCCATCCCAGGAGAAAAGACAAGCTACTAGCTCAGTGAGGGATTCTGGGTAACAAGGCAGCCTGTGATAGTGGAAGACACCTGATGGCCTGTTCTAGCCTCTGCATGCACATGCTTGGGCACAAGTATCCACACACTCACATACATGCAATACACATGCACACCACACTACACTACACTATACACACACACACACACACACACACACACACACACACACAGAGTTCAATTCAGTGTCTATTACCAGATATATTTTAGTGAATACCTATTCGTGTTATAGAAGTAATCAAGGTTTGTAGTTCAGATACACATTACCAGTGTAGCTAATACCGAAATGTATTTCTGAATTAGTGCTTGGAAACACTAACAACATCTTAAATTATTTCCTAGGAGCTAGAAAAGTTATTTCCCTTCACCCTAAGTAGCTTGGGAGTTCGGAATGACTTGTTCAGTGATGACAGTGTAGTCCATTGACCATCTATCATGAATACTATTAAAGATTGCTTTCAAATGGGAAGATTTATTTGCTCCCTAAATCAGTAAGTTAGGTATTCAGCTTTCTTCCTTGCATTCGTTTATTTGTTTTCATGCAAAAAAAATATATAAAAAATCAAAAATTCAGTTAACAGAGTTATTTCCCAACACTATCTTCTGAGGGAGAAAGAATGGAATATGTGAAAGTTTCATCAGATATTTCCCTTTTTATTGCTTCTTTTTCTTTCTGTCCAGAGGCATTTTGGTGTGAACATTTTTCACATATGCCTCCTCTACAATGTAGATTAATATCCAGAATAATGAGCTTTGTGGTACTCTGAAAAATCATGAGCTTATAAAGCATTTCTATTCAATCTTATTTGTACAGCAAAAAAGTAAAATGATGAATCTTTGGAGGACTTTCTGCAAACTGACTGGAGATAATTCTTATTTTGTATTTTTAAGGATGAGGAAAGAGATTGGTAGTGTTTGTTTGATCCAGGTCTACTTTACCATGTACATGCCTATTAAAGTTATGCGTGTTATTAATATCTCAAATGGACCTTTGGAAAATAATTTTCTTGCCTGTAGAAAGTCAATTAAAATTGTTCATTATTATTATTACTATTATTTGTCTCTATGTATGAATACAAAGCAAGGGGTCCACTATGAAGCTAGGGCCCCACTCCTGGAAAGTCAATTTTGGATGCAAGGTCCTCAACTGAGTTGCTATGGGGATGTAACACCATGGTTATAGGCCATAATTCAAATTTTGGGTCAACAACAAATTAAGTTACAAGTACATTGAGATATTTTAGAAAAAAATTACCAAACGGGTTAGGATTTCCAATTCAACAGATCTAAATCATTATTTCAATGTTGATATATTTGAAAGTTGCTGCTTCCTAAGCCAGTAGATGTATACTATGGAGTCCAATCTCAGCATGGCTGTAATCTGTTATCAGCCAAGGGAGGCACTGAGCACTGTGATTGCTGAAAGACTCCTTTGTTCCTTGGAAGATATTCACTGACCCAATCAGTGCACGTAAACACCACAGAAATAGCCTCATTGCACAGAGGCCCAGGAGAAGAGACTATTCAGACCTCTGCTGTGGTAATGATAATTCAGAGTAACAACGCTATATTTTGTTAGTTCAATTTGTTTACTACACCATACTAATCGATATGTTTTAAGTAATGAATTTCTTTCTTTTTCTCCTGTCCCAGTACTGGGTCCCAGGACTCATACACAGTAAGCAAGCACTCTTTCCCCAAGCTCCATACCCAGCCCGTAGATCTCTTTGAACGTGTATCTCTACACTTCCTCTTATCACTGTTAGTGCGTTTATCTTATTTTGGTGTACAAATCCAGAGACATTACCCGCAGACACTTGTGGACAAAATAACTCACAGTGTAAAACAATCCAACCTAAAGCTCTTCAAGCACCAATTGGAAAGAAATTTGTGACTAACAGTTTTCTTTTTCTTATAATTATTGAATTGGAAAAACAGAAATTTAACAAGAACCTAGGGATCTGGGGGCGCAATTTAGCAAAAAGAAATGAGATTTTAACTGAGATAATGTCTGAGTTTAAAGTATGATTAAATTCATTTGCTGTATGGAAATACATGAATTTTATGACCTGGCAGGAAAGTCTTGAATTCATCCACAATACCAAAAAGCTTAAAGTAAACAAGAAAAACAGGGAAGAAGTGGAATTTCTGTGAAGTTTGAGACCAGCCTGGACTATAGACTGAGAATGCAGGAAAGCAAGAAGGGAATAAAGGAGAGAGAGAGAGAGAGAGAGAGAGAGAGAGAGAGAGAGAGAGAATCCATCTGCGTACTCATTCTCTGTGCAAACCCTTTTCTTCAACCATAGATTCTTACCTTTTCCCCCCGTTCTTTCTTTGGTGCTGGGGGTGGATCTCAAGCTAGTGCTATGAGCAAGACCCCACACCCACCCCCGAGATTCTTACCTTTTTGGGAGGGTGCATAGGTCAACTGATCACTGCCAATTTCCAAAAACTTCTGTTCCACCTGCATGTTAACCACAAAGTTTTGTTACCGAGCTTCAGTAACATTAGTTGACCAAATTTGATGGGGAAAAACATTTGACCTACCATAGGTGCGTGGAAAACAGTTGTAGAGGAGCTGGTCTCCCCAGCATGCACATATAAGGGCTTTACTTTCTGAAAGACACAAGGGTTGGTATTTGTGGTCAAGGGGAAATCATAGTCAAAGCAAATGGATGCTACTGCTCTTTAACTCCTCGTTAACTGTGCTATGGGAACTATGCTTCTAATGTATTAGCTCAAATACAGATTGGGAAACACCTTCCTTCAAACCAGTAGTGACAAGCTGGGCATAGCTGTGCACACCTACAGTCTCAGCTAGTCAGGAGGCTAAGTCGGGAGGAACTTGAGACTAGCCTGAGCAACAGGGAGACGCGGCAACTCAAATCAACATCAGCACTACCACCACCAATAAGCAGTAGCAAAGGCCCACTGCTGTACTGGAGCTATTCTGAGAGAAAATGAAAGAAACAGTGTTTCTTCTGTCTCAACTTTCTTCTGATTTTTCTCTTCAATTTGGGACTTTCTAGAAGGTGGCCCTCCGTGTATACAAGTTCTGCCTTGGCAGATGCAACAGTGGGTAGAAAATACCAAAAATCTCCAAATTGTTTCTGGAATGAACATGTATAGACATTTTTCCTTGTCAGTATTCCTTAAACAATACAAGATAGCAATCATTTACATAGTAACAATTATGTAAATCATACGATACATAACACATTGTATTTGATACCATAAGTCATCTAGAGATGATTTAAAGTCTCCGGAGGATTGCGAAAATCACATACAAATACTATGCCATTATACAGGACACAAGCACCAAGGATTCTGATATGTGTGTGGCTCCTAGAATTCATTCCCGTCAGATATGGAATGGAACTATATTGTAACTGGTCAGGAAACACAAGGTTGCTTCCAGTCCAAAATAGCTGCTGGAAGCTGCAACAGTGGCATCCTGATTCCTAAAAACAGGAAGAAAAGAAGCAGGTTTCTTCTAGGAGTTCTGAAGCAGCAGCATGTGGCCAACTTACTACAGTGTAAGGAAATCATGACACAGGTGCAGGCAGAGCAGTCCAAAGCCCAATGTGCTTGTTTGCCAGAAATGATTGGGGGTACGTCCGTATGTCCTTCCTGAAATTTATGTGGGTTTTTCCTTATTTATTTACTTATTTCTCTCTTGTTGGGTTGTATGTAATTAGACATGCATACACATATATGTATTTGCCTGCATTTTTTCTATCCACACAGCCTCTTAATCTCACTCCCTTTCGTTCCCCCCCAAAGAAACTTTATTCAACAAATATGTTTTAATTGAATCTGACCATATAAAATGTGAAATTTTGTGCCTGTATTTAAATTATTTTATAACATGCTGGTCTCAAATTTTGTGGATTAATGCCTTGCCTTCTGATTTCAATACCTTTAAAATTGGGAAGTATCTATGAACCGGAGAGAAGGCTCTGTGGTTAGGAGCACTGGCTGCTCTTGTAGAGGACCAAAGGACTCAGGTTCAGTACAATGCTTTAACTGTTCGTCGATCTTACAATGTGTGCCTAAACCTGATTGCTTCTGACTGCGGCGTGGTTGCTGTCTTCTGTTGCTGTGATAAAATACCTTGATGAAAGTAACTAAAGGGAGAAAGGGTTTGTGTGAGAAAGTGGGATTTTAGCTCACCCTTCAAGGAACAGTTTGTTAGGGCCACAGGAGCCTGGGGCAGCTGGTCACATTACCTCTTCAGTCAGAAGAGGACAAAGAATCTGGTACTTAGCTCACACACTCCACTTTATACAGCCTAGGACCGCAGCCCAGAGAATGGTCCCACTACAGTGGGCAGGTTTTCCCACATCAACTGCTGCATCGGCATGCCCAGAGACCCATCTCGCAGGGGATTCTAGACCCTACCAGGCTGGCAGCTAACACTGCCCATCACAGTAGTCCAGGTAGGTATTTGCCTCACTTTGCCACTTTCTGTCCCACGGGGCCACACAGGCATCCCCTCAAACTTGCCTCCCTGTAACAGTTTCCTGTCTTGTTTCTTGCTCTGTTTTCCCCGCCTCCACTCTGGTTCTCAGGGTTGTCCCTTTAGAGTGAGATTGTCCCATTTCTTTCTTTAAAACTCCAGGAGGTTCCTAATTTTACTCAGTAAAAACAATATCCAAATCCTATTACCCATCTGATCATATTTATTATTTTTCTCTCTCCACGCGCTCTTCTCCAGCACACCGGATGTCTTGCCCACCTCCGCGTCCTAGAGCTTTTCCGAGCTCCTTTCCCGGCTGGAGAACTGTTTACAGTTCTCTTTGCTCCTCCCCTCACTAGCTTCCTATCTTAACAAGAAAATGTTAAAAGAAGCTGATGTTTCTGAATTCCATCGTTCAAACAGGTGATGTAGAAGATGTAACTCATAGGGGGCACAGAGACTATAAGAAACAGAAATGGTGAATGACCACAGAGAAACAGTCTCCCAGGCTTCTGGGAATTTGCTCATATGAACTTACAGCAGTGATGACAGCATGCATAAGACCTGCAGGAAGCCGGTCAACGCCATTACAAGATGGCGCCGACTTCCTGGAGCCGCCTGTCAAATTGCTCCATTGAGGAAATGTTTTGGCGCGCAAGCCATCCCGAGGCTGCGCATGCGCGTCAATTCGCGCGTCAATTTAAACTCTCCCGAGCCAATCCCGTGGCTTTGCTTGTGGCGGGCTGTCAGCATCCAATCCCGAGCTGTCATACCGCCCTGCTTACTATAAAAGGCCGCTGAACAAGCCCGCTCTTTGCCCCTCGTCATCAACGCCCATCAGTCAACCGAGAGGCTCTCCAATAAAGTGCGATCCAAGAAGAATCTTCGTTGTGGTGGTTTTCTTCCTCTGCTGGTCGGAGGGTGTTCGCCGCAAAGTGGTGCCGAAACCCGGGACGCCGGGTTGCAGTGCGGCTACCTGGCGAGGGGCCGAAGAGGATTCAGAACTTGACGCACGGAGAGGAAAGGCGCCGGTAAGTCATCCCCATGATCGTGTCTGAGCTGCAGCTCACCCTGATCTGTGCTATTGCCCTTATTTTGTGGTTCTTTGTGGTTGCTGTTTTTTGCCATTGCCTCCGATGTGACGACCCGAGCAAAGCGTGCTGCCGCGATTCCGTTTAGTCAGCGGCGAAAAGGTGAAAGTAATTCCTTGATAGTGAGCAAAGGCGTTTCCCTTGTTCCCTAAGAAGGTTTAAGCTCTGCCTTAAGGTAAAAAAGGGCACGCATTTGCTAGTTATGGGTCACAGTCCCAGCTCTGAATTTCCGGGTGGGGACTTTATTACACCTATTAAGGAGTTACTTCGGCAGAGAGACATCAAGATCTCCAATCAGACCATAAAAAAGATCGTAAGGGACCTGGATGCGGCCGCTCCATGGTTCGCGATCTCGGGAGACCTTTCTCTCCCTTCATGGGAAAAATTGGGTAAAGACCTAGAGAGAGTCAAGGAAGAGGGAGAGTTAGGGAAAGGTACCCTCCCCTTTTGGAGATTAATCCATTCGTGTCTCAGCAAAGGAAGCCATACCAATCTCATTAAGGAGGGAAGAAGGGCACTAGTAAGGCATCAGGATAGCCTCTCAGAGTCAGATGTGAGTGGGGAAATGCAAGTAAGGCCTAAAAGAAAACAAAAACAGAAGGAAAAAAGTTTAAAAGAAGAGCTCCAAGAAGCTAGTCATAGTAAAGATCCCGGTGAAAGGGATATTAAGAATGAAAAATGGCGGTCGCCGTCCCCTAAACCCTTATATCCTTCCTTGGAGGAGTTTGCACATTTGTCAATACAGGGACAAAGTTCTAGTGAGGAGGTATCTGAAGAGGAACAGGAAGTAGAGGAAGTAATCATCCCTCATGCAACAGGGCCCTGGCACCCCCCGGAAGGAGGAGGGGCCTCCGTAAAGAAAAGGGCTACTGTTTCGGCGGGAAATTTTAAACAAGGGGCGGGGCCTATAGCACCCCCACCCTATGCATCCAACACGGGTCAGTGTTGTTTTATCCAGCCAGGAACCTGGTCTCGTTTATTTTCTATTTTCCCCGTGTTTGAGGATTTAGCCACTCATATTAGAAGGCATGAGCCAGTGCCTTACAAACAGCTTAAAGATTTAGTGCAGGCGGTCAAAGATTTTGGACCAGGAGCGGATTACTCGGTAGCTTTGAAAGTCCCATCTTAACCTTTGTTGAACATAATTTAGTGTATTTTCCCAAGGTTACTGCCATTAGGCCCATTACAAATGCTATTACAATTTTTACTGATGGATCCAAGACAGGACGGGGAGCCTATCTTGTACAAGGTAGAAAGCCTGTGGTCCGCATGTTTCGACCCAATGCTCCTCAGGTTGTAGAGTGTATGATTGTGCTGGAGGTTTTCCAAACGTTTTCTGAATCTTTTAATTTATATACGGATTCCCAATACGTGGCTAATGCACTGTCCGCCTTGGAGGTGGCAGCTTATGTAAAACCTGCTAGCACAGTTTCCACTATTTTAGTTCAACTCCAAGCATTAATTTTACAATGAGCTTGCTCCTTTTTCGTTTCGCATTTACGTGCTCATTCTTTGCTTCCTGGTCCCCTAACACAAGGCAATGATATCGTAGATCAAGCCACCAGGATGGCTATGCTTTCCCTAAATGATAAAACATCACTTGCCTTTGACTTCCATAAATTGTACCATGTGCCTGCTGAAACTCTAAGGCGCAAATTTTCCCTTTCCCGTCAAGAGGCACGAAATATAGTTAAGGCTTGTCAAACCTGTGTCACCTTTTTACCATCTCCCCATGTTGGGGTTAATCCTCGTGGCCTTCGCCCTGGAGACTTATGGCAAATGGATGTGACACATATTTCTGAATTTGGAAAGTTAAAGTATGTTCATGTGTCCGTGGACACTTGTTCTGGCATTGTTCACGCCACTCCCCTGACGGGAGAAAAGGTGCTTCACGTAAAGACCCATTGCTTGGAAGCTTGGGCTGCCTGGGGAAGGCCAGGTCGCCTAAAGACAGATAATGGTCCAGCGTATTCCTCTTCAGGTTTCCGTACTTTTTGTGCCTTAATGCAAGTAGCCCATGCCACTGGCCTTCCATACAATCCACAGGGCCAAGGTATAGTAGAAAGGGCTAATAAAACCTTGCAGGCCATTTTGATAAAGCAAAGAAAAGGTATTGCAGAGAATGCAACCCCCAAGGAGCGAGTTTCCCTCGCCCTTTTTACAATAAATTTCCTAATATTAGACCCTCATGGCCAGTCTGCTGCTGACAGACATAGTCAAAGGGATGTTTCTAAGTCCCGCGAAATGGTCATGTGGAAGGATGTTATATCCAATAAATGGATGGGACCGGATCTGGTTATTAACAGATCCAGGGGAGCTGTTTGTGTTTTTCCTCAGACTGAAGAATCGCCTCATTGGGTCCCCAGTCGCTTGGTGAAGACCATCCAACCCGCGCTGGACGATGCCTCTGCACAGGGCAAGACGGAGCCTGCCAATGTTGCTGATCCTCCTCCAACTCTGGACAGCGAGTGAAGGAGAACAACGCTGGGGATTTCTGTCTGTCTTCCCAATACCTGTTCCAGTTCGCCATGATTCGTCGGTCTTTCCTCGCTTCTTCACAACTGAAAAGGACTTAGGTTTGCCATTGCTTCCGGAGGACACTCTTATTGCATTCCTACAGAGTTCTCGGAGTTTTATTGAGACTGGTGCCTTGTGTTTTACTCTTGATACTCCCCGCAATTCTTGCATCCCATTGAGGCAGCAGAGTTTTGCATGGTTTAAGGACAAAAACAGCAAAACTTATGTTGGTATACCTCAGGTTACAGATGTAGAAAATAACACAAAGCGGGTTCATAATATGACCTTCATCGACACAGCTGTCTGGTTCAATGGAACCTTGCCAGATGTTACACACTGGCACTCTAAGGAGACACTTCACCAGCCTCGTCTCGCTCCACATTGTTCAGGCACATGTGAACAGGACCTTTGGCCTTGGTCTGAGTGTCAGTCCACTTCTGTCAATTGGGCAGATGCAGGCAGGTTTTTCACTTTTTCCCCAGACATGCGTGGCCAAAGGCCGTTTCAAAATACATGGACAATGGGACCTTTTCTACAAGATGCCAGATATTATCCTTTTACCAAGTGGTTGTTGTGTGGGGTTAATGGAAGTTGTACTGATATGACGCCCTTTGTTCTCTTACAAGGAGGGTCCGTAGCCTATAGCAGTATCACATTTACTAGCTTAGTATGGGCAGACAGGTCAAAACCACCTACCCAAAATGAAGGAGCATCATATACAATCTTTAATACAACAGGAGGAGCGGTTGTAATCAATCGCCATTTAGACCCAACAAAAAATAAGACTTATACCATAACTCCAGTTTGTGTATATCCACCCTTTCTATTTGTGCTTAGCAATTACACCTTTAATAATTGTACTAAGAATACATGTGCTCTTGCACAATGTTGGAAGGCTAATCAATGGAAAAGTGCTCTAGTACTTAGAGTACCCCGCTGGGTTCCAGTCCCTGTAGAAGTCCCTGGTACCCTAACCCTTTTCCGCTCTAAAAGGGACTTTGGAATTACGGCTGCAGTAATTACAGCTATAGTTGCAGCTACCGCTGCCGCTACTGCGGCAGGAATAGCCCTAAGTCAGAATGTCCAAACTGCAGAGACACTTAATAACATGGCCTCAGAGACTGCACAGGCCTTAGACTCTCAACGATTCTTAGATTCTAGAGTAAAAGGAGGGATTATGATATTGAATCAAAGAATAGATTTGGTACAAGAACAACTTGACATGTTGTGGCAAGTAGCCCAATTGGGATGTGAGTGGAAATTTCAAGCGTTATGTGTTACAAGTGTTCTGTATGATAATACTTCTATAGCAGCAGATTTGTCTAAACAATTGTCAAATTATTTAGTGGGTAATTGGAGTGACGCTTTTGATAAGGATTTGGAAAAACTTCGGAGAGCTGTTATTACCATTAATTCCACCCGTGTAGACCCCAGCCTGACAAATGGGTTTGTTTCTTGGTTTTCCTCTGTATTTTCGCATTTTAAAGAATGGGTGGGAGTAGGCATGTTTGCGGTCTGCAGCATTGGAGGATGCATACTATGTCTGTGGTTAATTTGTAGGATGAGAGCCCAAGCGAAAAGGGACAAAGTTATTATTTCTCAGGCATTGGCCGCCTTGGAATGTGGAGAATCCCCTCAAATATGGCTGGCAGCCCTAAAGAAATGAAAAATTGGCTCTGCCCTGGCCCTTGCACCCTCTGGGATCAGTATGACCCATTGCACGAGGATGGGCAGTGGCAGAGATATTTTTGGCCCAGACTTTGCCTTAGCACGCCCAGGGAGTATTTGCCCATTGCACGGGCTTAGGAAAGACTGTTTGGCCTTTGTTTCCCTTGATCGGTCGGCACATCATGAGGTGAAGACCAGATCGGGAACGTTGTATTTCCTAGGGCTCTGCTAGCATATAAGAAAAAAGGGGGAGCTGCAGGAAGCCGGTCAACGCCATTACAAGATGGCGCCGACTTCCTGGAGCCGCCTGTCAAATTGCTCCATTGAGGAAATGTTTTGGCGCGCAAGCCATCCCGAGGCTGCGCATGCGCGTCAATTCGCGCGTCAATTTAAACTCTCCCGAGCCAATCCCGTGGCTTTGCTTGTGGCGGGCTGTCAGCATCCAATCCCGAGCTGTCATACCGCCCTGCTTACTATAAAAGGCCGCTGAACAAGCCCGCTCTTTGCCCCTCGTCATCAACGCCCATCAGTCAACCGAGAGGCTCTCCAATAAAGTGCGATCCAAGAAGAATCTTCGTTGTGGTGGTTTTCTTCCTCTGCTGGTCGGAGGGTGTTCGCCGCAAAGACCCATGTAGACTCAACCACACAAGAACCAGCATAGAACTAGGGGAATGGGCAAGAAGCCTCAGCCTTAGCTGAAGAACTATCAGCCTTAGCTGATCACTGCTGGGTGAGGGAGAGTTGGCTTCTTTAAGGAAGTGACACGAGACAGGCTGAGCAGGCTCCAATAAATGAACCCACACCAAGGGACATCTGGGGACACAAACTTGACTCAATAGGCCTTCAGATATATGACAGAATATATGAAATCTAGTGGGGGCCTAGGGGAGTTCAGATAGCAGAAGAGGTCTAAATACCATTAAGATGTATTGTATGAAATGCACAAAAATTCCATAGAATATATATGGAAGAAAAGGTATAACCTCTTCATGACAGGACTGAAGAAAAAGTGAGATTCTGCTGTACTTGGGGTCAGGGTAGTGCAGTATGCATGGTAGGCAGTACACAGAGATGTGTTGTGTAGTTACTTCCTCTGAGATGAAACTTTCCATCTTGGAGGGAAGCTTTGCAAACAACAAGGTGTTTTTAGAAGAGCCGTCTCTCCAGCCCCATCATCTGGCATTTCTAGACTTTTTCTCTAAAGCTTCCTAATCCCTTCCATGTGTTGAGGAGACCACCACCTGGCTCTAAACCAGCATGGTTTTTCTTTATATTCTTTTATAGATGAGACTAAGGACCCTCTAGAGGGCGCTCTTTCTTCCCTGTATCAGTAACCAGTACCCAGAAGTCACAGAAGCACGTTTTCAAAGATGATCTATTATTTTATCGACATGAAAATCACATTCAGTTCTTTGGCCTGGACAACAGAGTGCAGGAATATATGACCTCAGAGAAAAGAGTCAGAAAACACTGCAAGCGAACAGGCTGTGAAGAAATTCAAGGGAATCGTGAGTTCCATACGGAAAAATTACCATGAAGTAGCGCATGAGAGGAGAATTGAAATCCAAACACAACCTCCGTTTCATATACTCAAGGTAGCCACAGTCAATGGGGAAAAAATAAGATGATTTCAGTTGTACATGAAGAAAAGATGGATATCAAATTTCCCATCCTGTACCTTCCTCTTCCTTTGAAGACTTTTGCCAGACTTAATGAACACATGTAGGGGTTGTCAAAGACCCCTGTGATTGACAGGCAGAAGTTGCAATACAGAACCCACTTAAGGTGTTTGGTACCCTTATCCTACTATGAATCTGGGACCTTAGTAACGACATGTACACTTATGCTCGGGAGACTGAGCTAAGCAGACAGTGTCGTTAAATATATTACATCCGGGGCAAAACTGCAACAAGGTGAAGTTCTGCCAAACAACTATATCTGCTATTCGACATAAAGCATAATATTAAAACTTAAAAAGAAATCACTGTCATTGATTTATTTAGATCAAATATGATGAGCCACTGGCTAATGAGGCTTAAGAAATGTAATTCAACAAAAGTTCTAGGAATATATTTTTTAAGGAATAGGTACATTGATTCTAAAAGACAATATTGGAGAAGAGGAATAGGGTTTGTATGACCTGATTTCAAGAATTTCTATAGAATTATTAGCCAGTGTGGAACAGCAAAAAGACCAACAAATAAATGAATGGAACAGTGTTTAGAAACAGATTAATACATTCATAGTAAATTAATTCTGAATGAAGAAACCAGTGAAACATAACAGGAAAAGGAATGTAAAAATCATACGTGTATTTGGAATGTGAAATTTCTTTCCAAAGAAAGAAAAATCTGCCCCAGAAAGAGGAACCAAGTTGGTCTTCATTAGAATAAAAAAAAAAAAAAACCCTCTAACTTGGTGGTGCATGTCTGCAATCCCAGCACTTGGGAAGTTAAGTCAGGAGGGTGGTGAGTTTGTCAGCCTCAGCTGCACAGTGAGACACTGCTCACTCACTAAATAGATAAAACAAGACAAACATTTGAACTTCAGATTGTTTAGAAAATGGTATAAAATATACAATGATGGGACTGGAGAGATGGCTCAGAGTACCAGCTGCTCTTCCAGAGGACCTGGGTTTGGTTCCCAGCACCCACATGGCAGATAACAACTGTCTGGACTCCCATTCCAGAGGATCTGACACCCTCTTCTGGCCTCCATGGGCATTGTACAACATGGATGTACTTACGTACATATAAGCAAAATACTCATACACATTAAGTAAAAATAAATGCAAAAAATTAAATATATAAAGAGGAGAATTAAGATATGACTCAGCAGTTAAAAACACTGGCTGTGCAATCATGGAGACTGGAGTTCAGATGCCAGCACTCACATAACAAACTGTGTGTCTAGTGCACACTTGTAATCCCAGCTTTGTGGTGGTGGAAACAGGACAACCCCTGGAGTTTGCTGGTTTCCAGCCCAGCTGAGAAAATGTAAGCTTTAGGTTCACACAGAGACTCTTCCTCAAAGGAATAATGATATAATGATAGATCAGGATACCAATATCCTCTTCTGGCCTCTCTACATGCAAGGGTACATTTATCTGCACATGTATTGTCACTAACGTGTGTGCATACACTCACACAGAAACACAGACATCCATGCATCCATCCATCAGTAAACAATGAGCAAAACATTTACAAAACATATAAAGTTGCAATATATATATATATATATATATATATATATATATATATATATCAAAGGGATTGTTACATAATAAAATACTATACCACAGTAACAACTCAGGGTGCAGAGGTGGGAGTCGGGGAGTTGTTGCTTAATGAATATAGAATTTCAGTTCTGTAAGATAGAAGAGTTCTGGAGTTTGGTTGCACAGCACCATCAATGTGCTCAGCACTAACAGAATAAAAATAAAAGTAATTAAAAAAAAGAATTTAAAAAGTGAGGAAGAAAAACAAAATAAAGAACACTTTAATCCTGGGTCATAGCTTAGACATAGAAAATGGTCTTAAAATGATAAATGCTGAAAAGAATTTAAAGGAAACTTACTTTAGACTATGAGACTCTTAAAGCAAGACCTTATGATCTATACTTCTTATGCCCTGTCTTTCGAAGCTGACTGATCCTAAGAAAATTTAGCATCATAAGCAGAAGCTTAAAAGAGTGCTATCATGTTGACTTACTTTTTTTAGTTGAAATTTACTGGATATATTTCTATACTGCCATCATTTAAAAATTATTTATTAAAACAAAAAAGGGCTGGAGAGATGGCTCAGTGGTTAAGAACACTGAATGATCTTGCAGAGATCTGGGGTTAGATTCCCAGCACCCACATAGCAGCTAACACCCATCTGTAACTCCAATTAAAAATATTTTCTAAAAGTTTTACTTATATATGTATGTATGTATTTATATTTTTGTGTATGGGTGTTTTACCTGCATGAATGTAAGCGTACCTGTGCATACAATGTCCACAGATGTCAGAAGAGGGAGTCAGATCTCCTGAAACTGGAGTTACAGCCAGTTTTTAGCCATCATGTGGGTGTTGGGAACTGAACCTGGGTCCTCTGCAAGAACAGCCAGTGCTTTTAGCCACTGAGCCATCTCCTCAGCCACATTATTTACTTTTATAAACAGGACCCTTCCATGAAAACAGTAAGTCAAACAAGGGAAACAGTCTGCTTTGGAGGTGGATTTCATCTACAGGTGACCTCTGCTGTGATCTGAATACGGTACATTGTGCCCGCCAAGGTTTACATATTGGGAACTGATCCCCAGGTTGACAGTATTAGATGTTACAGCCTTCAAGAGGTGGAACCTAAAGGGAAGTCCTTACATCACTTCTTCAAGTTCTCCCAAGAAGGGTCGGAATGGAGCGAGTCTGGATTCTTATTCTGTCTGCTTCCTGGTCCGGGATGCGACCACTCACTCCTGTGTGTACTCCTGCCGTTGCCATACATCATGACATGACACAGCCAAGGGGCAGCCCGTCTCACCAGTGTAGACAGTGCCATCTGGACTTTGACGCTCCAACACTGAGCTGAAAAGACCCCTTTTCTTTAAAGTTAGCTATCTCAGTTATTTTGTTACAGTGATTAAAAAAATCTAGTAAGTTCAACTTACCTGAAAAGTTAATGAAAATTAAAAACCTCCTTCAAAGTGAGTAGATGTTTGAATTTTGAGCTTTGACGCTTCCCAACATTGTACCCATGAGCAAAGATGAACAAACGGAAAGATACTCCCAGCCAGAATGAGTAAACCCTCCAGTGAAATCTGCATTGGCTTAACTATCATGATGCATTGTAATTGTCTGTTTACCCGCCGAGATCTCATGCTGACTGAGCTCTCTGGCCTCAGGCACTTTGCCTTATGGCCTCAATGTCCACAGAGAGACTGCCATGTGTTATCTCTAGAGTCTATAATGGCAGGAGTTTAATAAATGATAAGGAAGGACAGAAAGACACAGACACACATATTTAAAGGGACAAATAGCATCTGAGTATTCTATATACTCACAATGTAATTGAAGGAGGTATCAGCAATCATTGCAAACTGGCGGAACAGTGTGTGTCTAGTGAACATCTCATCCTTTAGGACATGAAAACTGCCACAAAAGAAACCATGCAATAAAATTTTAGAAATCACAGGACAAAGCAAATACATATAGTGTTGATGTGGTTAAGAACCACATTAAAAAGTTTAAACATTACCAAGTAAAAATATTAATTTAAATATTTCTTCTTCCTTAAAAATTTACAATAGCTAGAACATGGAAACAACCTAAATGTCATTCAAACAATGAATGGATAATGAAAATGTGGTACTTATATACAGGATGGAATTCTGTTCAGCTACAAAGAAAAATGAAATCATAAAATTTGCAGCTAAATGGATGGAAGTAGAAAATATTATATTGTGTGAGGTAACCCAGACTCAGAAAAACAAATGACACGTGTTCTTCCTCATTTGTGGGTTCTAGCTCTAACAACTCCGGGATAATAATAGGGACCCTGGGGGGAGGGAGGAGAAGGCACTCAAGGGAAAGGGACAGTAGGACATGGCACTGCCCAGGGGAAAAGAAGTAAAACAGAGAGGTTCACTTTGACTGGGGAGAGGAGAGGGAGGGGAGAAAGAGGGGAGAGGAGAGTTAACACTAAAAATGTCTGAAAGACAGCATTCTATACACTTCCTTAAAATACTTGTACCATACAATATATGCTAAAACATATTTATATTATATATGTATATGTAGTTTAAATGGAGTTATGCCATGTGGGGTGATAATGCTTCCCCCAAGAGCCATAGATTAGTTATCAAAAACCCCAGTGCCAGAAATAGGAAACTTCCCTTCAAATTGTTGGACAGGACGGTCCAAAAGACTCCCCAAACAATCTAGGCACTGCCATTGCCTTTGGTTATCTTCCAGAACTAGAAGGTAAGATGCAAAGGATGAAAACACCATAAACTTTAGACTCAGGAACTGAGGAACTGAGCTATAACTAACCTGGAAGCCTCCTCCCTGAGGAGAACCTCTCATGGTATTGGAAGGTGCTATGCAAGCTCCCAAGGAAAAGAGCAATCAAGAGTCCTATCTGGCTGTGAAGCCTGTGAACCACAACAAAACGACTGGCCTGGCAAGATATCCCCAAAGGTGCAATAGTGGCACTTTTAATTGGGATAACCAGCAACTGTGTAATTGGACTTAAGCTGCTTGATAGGAGAGAATGGTACTTGTAAACCTAGTCAAATACCCACGACTAGAGAGATCATAGACCCTAGAGGAGAACCTACTACTGCTATTTTCTGAATCCAATATAACTTGTCACTATTCTAAATACTTAACCTTTATACCCACAGCTAGCACAGCTCTCCTTCCTTACCACAGGAAATTCTTTTGGCAACAGATGGAGATAATTACAGAGAGCCATAACTGGTCAAAATGCAGAAAACAACTGACCATGGCACAGATGTCAGGCCCCAGCTGATACATCTACAAGTTTACCTAAAGCTCAGAGAAAGTTATGGAAGAGGGGGTGGAAAAAATTTTAAAAGCCAGGGGACCAGGACACCCACTGTGAGACAGTGTCTTCTAGACATGACAGGGATGCTGCACCCGTGAATCCTCAACAATATGGTTGTTTAAACAAGGCCACATAATGGCATGCAGCTGATATGCCAACACAGATGGGAGAAACTTCACAAGGCCGCACCCCTAGAGAGAGAGTTACAAGCAATCGATGGGTACTAAGAGATGGAGAATGAGTCTTCTCTAGGCACAAGCTCCCTGATGGGTTATCTAATCCCAAGTGGTACACATGAACAACACTAAATGGACTCAGTAGATTGTACATATTATACACATAGATGTGTGTAGGTAACAATAATAATTAAAGAAGAAGAGGTCATGAATGTGGGGGGGACGGGGATGTGGAAGGAGTTGGAGCGGGAGAGGGAGGAGCAGAGTGGCCATGACGTAAATGCAGTATTCATGTATGACATTCTAAAAGAGAACTTAACTTTAAAAATGACACACTTTCCAGCTCTGAAAAGGTACAGCTGTAGTAGCAATGACCCCCTTCGGGTCAGACTTTGGATTCTCACTAAAACGTGGTGTCTTTCAGAAACCGCTGTTTCTATATCTAAGACAATGAATGTGGAAGGTGAGTCTTGGGATTGGGAAGTGAATAAAAATTAGGTCAAAGCAACTGTCAACTTAAGAAGGTCCCTTTTGACAAGTTAGATAAATGAAGCATCAAAAATAATGACCATAACTTACTGAAACACTACAAATATATTTTTAATCTAGGAAATATTCAGCTTATTTCTATCATAAGTGGTGCTAAAACCAGGAGCTCTGTCATTAGGAATATATGCTCTGGAGTGTCCAGCCATAGTGTGCCTGGACCAGCTTTTCCAGAGCTTATGAGGGAACAAAAACAGGATTGGTACGCAGCTCACTGGTAGAGCACTTGCCTAGCATGAGCAAGACCCTGGGTTCCAACCCTGACATTGGGATCATAGCAAAGTTCTTTGAACACATAACATGTGTGACCCCTCAGTCATCTCGGTAAGACTCCAAAGTAGAGATAGGATTATTTAGGACAGATGTGAGAAGGAGCCTTCTGTTTAATGGAAGGACTCCACAGGTCACACATGGAAGACATGTGAGATTTTTCAGAATATCACTGCCAAATTGACTTCAAAACAACAGACTGGGAAAAAATGGCTGCCGGATCCTCACAATTCTGCAAGCAGGAAGCCAGCTCCTGAGCTGCAAACCGCTGTCTTTCAGGAGTAAGGAAGGGTAACTCGGAGAGCTGTGCTTTGGGCACGGAGGGATAATCTTGAGCCACAAGGAATTATTCTTTGGCTGTGAAAGCCAGTGGAGCTTGACATGCTCAATTTCAAGATTGTTTGAATTAATGACTCCATTTTCCCTTCCACGTCCTCCCTTTCTGAACATGAATACTTAAAGCTATGTCAGCACAATGCCCATCCTATTCTGTATTTGGGGACAAACAGCCTGTTCTACCAATTCAGGGGCCCATAGATAACAGATTTATAGCCAGAGCTCCTTAAAACCAAATTAGATCACGAGAATTGGGAATTTGAGTTCTTGGTTCTTAGAAAAGAGTTTAGAATTGAGCTGCAATGGCAGCAGACACGCAGTGCACTGGGGTAGCAGTCTGCATAGGGAGAGGCATAAACATTTGGGGCCAAAAGACTGACAAAGTGGATTGAATGTTCTCCTTCACCAACATGTCCTCTTCTCTCCGCTCCAGTTTTTGTATGTGTATGTTTTGTGTGTGCATGTATTGGCCTATTATATTTTCCCTCCCGACACATGGTAGCTACAAGCTACTAATTGAAAAATGAGTTTTACTCATTTATCACCCAAATCTTTGAGAATTCTACAACTACTCTCAGGAGGCCAGGGTTATTTTGACACTAGTAATAGTCAAGATGAGACGAGAACAGCAAAGCTCAGTTCCATGTTACTCACAAACATATAGACATAAATTTCCTGACAGCAAATGGATTTCCCATCGTAGAAACAAAGGGTCTTGGACCTTCACCACAAGAACACTCAGAACGTAAGTCATTGGTATGCGTCTCCTCAATGACAGGATTCAACCTCTGAGAAGAATTCAAGGCAGCTAGAGTGAGAGGGAGGGGTGACAGCAGGAAAAGCACCATTTCACAACAGCCTGGAGCAATTCTGGCTTGCCCTGTGTATGTCCTATAAAACCTGAATTTCCTATAAGATGAAAATCAATGTTTTGTGAGCATACTCATGCAAAGAGATTTATAATGGATTTTTAAAGTTTTTTGTTCATTATTTTTATTTTTGGGGTATGTGAGTATTGCCTGCATGCATCTAGGTGCACTCGTGTCATACAATGCCCATGGAGATCAGAAGAGGACATCAGATTCCCTGGAACTAGAGTTATGGACAGTTGTTAGCTGTTATGTGGGTGCTGGGATTCTAACCCAGGTCCTCTGCAAGAGCAGCCATCTTTAACTGCTGAGCCATCTTTCCAGCCCCAAGATATAGGATGGTTTTTTATCAGAAGAAAAAAATGATCAATTTTATTTTTCGTAATGCTATGTCTGTGGGATGTGTAAAGCTGTGCTCACTTCTCTGACACAGGAAGCAAGGTCAGAAACAAAGGGAAGAAAGAACTGAGAGAGAAGTGAGGGCTCAGACTGCGATTTACCTAAACCTCTCACCTCTGCATCTAACAATGGGCATGTGTAACGGGCTCCAGGGAGAACGTGATCAAGGTAGATTATTCCCAGCACTTCCTGAAGCTTGCATCCTATCAGTCACCCAACTAGGATGGGCATGGGGTAAGAGGAGCGGAGGGCAGGGGACTGTGCACACCCATCTTCAGTCTGGGGATTCCAAGGCCTGCCTGGGATATGGAGAGGACTCTGTCTCAAACAGCCAAAAAAAAAAAAAGTAAAATAAAATGCACATTTCATAGAGCGCAACATAGTCATCACCGGATCCTGGAGCCCAACAGGACCCCAGGACAAAGTGCTTCCCTCCAGAAGGGAGCATGCGCTTCACATCTGGTAGTGAACGACATCAGGTGAGGTCATGGTGTGCTAGCCAGTTCTAATTATTTCAGCATCCTGTGTCTAGCGGTATGTAGGATTTCATATACACAACAGCATATGTTTATTAAATGCAGTGCAAATGTAGTGTACCGCTGTCCTGGGATGTCCTGTAGGAGCTGCAAACTTGGCCTCCATTAGTTTACATTAGCCCATTATTGCCTCTGGCCTGGAGGAATCTTGCAAAGAAAGTTGCAACATGTGATAAAGAAGAAAATGTGGGGGAAATTAGGACAGGAAGTGAGTGAACGGGAAATGGATTTTTCAGTGTTGATATGCTAGGACAAAAAAAGCATTTCCTGTTTGGTTGGCATTGATACAGATATTAGGTTAGATTTAAGTATCAGATGCTTACATGCTTTAGTTTCTCCCTCCCTCTCTCCATCCTCCTCTCTACCCCATTTTCTCCCTCTCTCTGTCCTTCTTCACGTTCCATTCTTTTAGACAGGGCTTCATTCACATAGCCTAGGTTAGCCTTGAACTTACTATGTAGTCAAGGCTAGTCTTACACTCCTAGCAAGTCTCCTGCTTCTGCCTCCTGAGTGCTGGGATCACAGGTGTGTGTCACAATATCTGACTCTCAGTTTCACAGTTCCACTTTCACAATTTTCAAAAAGACAGATGTGACAGAGGGAAGAGAAATGAATTCTATGAGTAAAATATGTATGTGAGAGATGGAAGGAGAGTGGGTTGAGGGTATAGTATCCAAAGCAGTTTGATAAAGGTGACACAGATCAGTTATATGTCATTATATGCAGACTGCTACAGAGGAAGATGCCTGGATAGGTCTGAGTTACATATGCAATCAAGAAAGTCTTCTGGCCCAGCATGTTGGCACATGCCTTTGACCCCAGCACTCGAGAGACGGAAGCAGGTGGAGCTCTATGAGACCAAGGCCAGCCTGGTCTACGTAGGGAGTTCCAGGCTAATTAGAGCTATAGGGAGACTCTGTCCAAGTAAGGGTGAAACATTGAGCTAGAGAATGAGAGTCTTGAATTCCTTTATATTTTATGTGACTTTGATAATTTTTCTATTTTAAACCAATTATGCTGCAATTCTTATTAAAAATATATGGGGACACTTAACATTAATACATAAAGAAGAAACACAAGCCACCTGTTTCCTCAAAAGGTGAGTGGCTGTGTTTCTTACACACAGAATTTGCATGTATCATACCTTACCTGTTCCTGAGGATAAGGAATTTCCTCTCCCAGTTTTTGTTTATCCGGTCTGCGTCCCTCCTAAACCTGTAATAAGATTGACAGATGGTTACATAGCGTCTAGGCTGCAGGTGCGCAACAATGACTCATTAAGACAGGTACCTTTCCAGCTTCCTTTTCTCATTCTCTAAGGTGGTCTTTAGTGTCTCCACTTGCTGCTCAAAAGCTTTTTTCTCTTCATCCTTTAAACAGAAAACATACCAGGAGGATAAGTAATATCAGTTTCTACCTGAACCAGAAAAGGCTACTTCTGTCAAATAGTAAGCAAATTTTGACTACTATCAAAAGTGATTTGAAATACTGAGATAGACTTGAAAAAGTCCTATAAGTCAGAAGGATTCGAGCCCCCCACTTCTATTTCCCATGTTTGATTAACTTTGTTACTTCCTCATCGTCGGAATACAGAAGCACAGCAAGGTCAGTAACAGCATTTCTTTCTCCATTATCATACCGTGAGCAGCTTTACTTTCTGCACTGGCTGTTCATGTATCTCTTCAGGTATCTCATCAGGGAGTGCAAATGCCACCTGACAAGAGAATAAACCAGGCAAAGACAACATTTCAAATTCATGCATCAAGATATTTATTTTCTATGTTTTTTTTTTTTGCAAAAAAGGAAAATTAAGATATAAAATATGGCAGCCGTATCTAACTGATAAAATTCAGTGCGCATGGGGCACATTTGCAATTGAGCAATGACAGCTCATTAAAAACAACCTTCCCACTATGATTTTTGAAATTGCATTTTGCTATAGCGATAGACCTAAATTTATCATTATACTTAAAAAAAAAAAAAGAAGCAGGCAGTTATTTTCCAGTGAAGCCAGAAGCTTAAAAAAACTTACTTGCAAATGATAATTATGATGAATTTTCATTATTACACTTTTCTTCAGGAAGGACAGCAGATAGTTTGGAAGTGAGAAAATATACTGAGGATGGGGGCTGGGGGCATAGTTTAGTTGGTAAACCTGAGTTCCATCCCCAGAGCCCATGGTAAGAAAAGGCTGGCTGGCATGTGGCTTGTAGTCCTGGTACTGGGGAGGACGAGACAGGCAAATCCTCGGGGCTTACTAGACAACCGAAAGACTGCCCCAAAAGAGGAGAGGAGGAGAGAAGAGACGAGGGGATTGGAGGGGAGGGCAGCAGAGGAGAGGGAGGGAAAGAAGAGAAGCAAGGTAGGTGGTCCGAGGAGTGACAGACAGCTCGGCGCACCCTCAAATGCATGTACACACATGCCCCCCTTCCACATACACAAACACAAACTATGTGCTATGTGCTGGATATAAGAATCTTTGGCTGGCTGGAGGCATAGCTGTGAAATGCTTACCTGTTTCACATGAGATCCTGTGAGGTTCCCACAGAAACACACATGCACACAAATCTTGGTTAATGAACCTTATATTTTTACACAATAAACAGAAACTGTTAATATTTCTACTTTGTTCTTTCAATAGGTTCTGTGTCCCCCATGTCCCTGTGGTCTGTCGTACTTCTTGGCAGAGTTGGCTATATATATCAAGGAAGGGCTCTAGCCAAGTCTTGGAGTGGGACTTAGAGAGAGCGGAGCAGTTCTGCAGGAAAAGAGCTCCCCATGGCAACCAAAAGCAAGGGCTGAGGTTACGCTGGGGGATGGCTGGGGCAAACACACAATGCTGGAGGTGCTGATGTGTGATGGGAAGACCATGGCCATACCCAGGCTGATAGGCAATGCTCAATCAGAAGTAGCATCTTGATGACATAAGCTCTGAACATGGCTTTTTTAGCCTCCTCAAGTGTGTGGGGGGTGTGCTCTCACAAGAACTGCAGAACCAGATTGGATTCAGGGCTAGGTTTCGATAGTTAATTGATTTTCAAGTTTTTAAACTTTTATTATTTTATTTTGTGTGTGTGTGTGTGTGTGTGTGTGTGTGTGTGTGTGCACAAATGTGCCACAGTATGCCTGTGGAGGTCAGAGGACAATTCGGGGGCTCAGTTCTGTCTTCTGCCACGTTAAGTCCCAGGGCTGAAACTCAGGTCGTCAGGCTTGGCAGCAAGCACTTTTCCCCCCATCGAGCTCTCGACAGCTCTTGATGGTTCATCTTGATTGTCAACTTGATTGCATTTAGAAGTACCTATTTCATGACTATTATTTTGTTTGTTTGTTTGGTGTGTGTGTGTGTGTGTGTGTGTGTGTGTGTGTGTGTGTGTGGTATATGCACATGCGTGTGCAGGTAAGTGTGTATGTATATAGCCTAGAGGTTAATGTTAGATATCCTTCTCTATTACCTCCCACTCTCTTACTTTTTTTTGAGACAAGTTCTTCTCTCACTAAACCTGGTGCTCACTGATGTGTTAGACTGGCTGATCAGCAAGCCCTTGGGGTTCCTCCTCTGTCTACCTCTCAGTTCTCTGGTTACAGGTGTACACTGCCATCCCCAGTTTTTTACATGAGTGCTAGGGACCCAAACTCAGGTCCTCACGCATGTGTGGAAAGCACTACCCACTGAGCATCTCCCTAGCCCTGCCTATAAGATTATAAGAACACAGCTCTAGGTGTAATTGAGAGGGCCTTTATAGAGGACTAACGAAGCAGGAAGACCTGTCCTGAATGTGTGTGGGACCATCCTGTATACTACTGACAGAAAATGCGGGAAATGCCCAATGGTGCATTGACAAAGCACAAAGGGGAAAGTGGGAAGGAGAACTAGTGCAGCCCTCTGTGTTCATTCTCTCTCTCTCTCTCTCTCTCTCTCTCTCTCTCTCTCTCTCTCTCTCTCTTCTGTCACCCCCCATTCCAGTCCACCATAATGTGAACTGCTCCGCTCCATCATGCCATGCCATCCCTGACATGATGGACCAAATCCTCTGAAACCATGAGCAAAACAAACTTTCCTCCCATAAACTATTCTCTTGGTGATAATGCTGAAAAGTAAGACTACCACAAGAATTAGACAGAAGGCAAGTAGGTATAGCAAGTAGGTACAGAAAGTGATGAGATTCAGAAACTGACTTAACTCAGGGTTGGGGCTGTTAGTCCAGTTGGCAGAGTACTGGTCTAGCATGCATAAAGCGTGGCTTCAATCCCAAGCACACACAAACCCGGCACGGTGATGAGGCAGGCCAGCATGGGACTCTACTTGGCTTGGCCTGTGTGCACATCCCTCATCTAACAAGGTACTTGGCAGTCTAAGACCTTTACCTGCATGTATTAGGGATGCACAGTCTACTCTGAAACGCAATAGCAACCTGTCAGCAACCTGAGAACTGCTTCTACCTTGTGCACAGAGAGGCACACATACCCCTCCATGAACAATGAAATGTTTCTCTTCTTTTTTAACAACTATCAAACAGGCAGATAGATCCTATTTAACTATACTATAGTTACCGTCCATGAGCAGAAGGTAGGAAGTCAATCTAGCCTGAACTGGTTTTGGGTACATGTACAGTAATGTAAACGGTGGCCTCAAAGTGACCTTTTAGGGAGAATCCTCTATTTACTATCTTATGCCTAGTGATGATTAGGCATCCATACAACTAAAATCAGATGCATTATGGGAAGGGACATGCACTGTAGAGAAAAATCGTTGTATCTTAACCTGTCAATCAAAATAAAGAACTATCCAAATTGCACCCTTTAACAACCAAACTCCTCCCTCTGTTGAACCCTATGAAAGGAAGCCCCAAATAATAGAAGCCCTTGAGTGCCCTCTTTTTTGGGGCCTGCTGTTAATCTTGACAGTATATTCCTTTCTAATCTGCAGTATTGCACTGTATAAAGTTTCCTTGATACTTTGTAATCCATGTGCACTTTTATCTCACTCATTTTTTTGAATAAGAGGCCGAGAACATGGAAACTGCTGGTCTAGACTCTGTCCGCCACCGGTAAGAGTACCCAGCAGTTCAAGGTCATTGTTGGTAGCAAGTTTGAGGTTAGCCTGAGATACAGGAGACTTTGTCTCAAAACCAAATGAAAACCAAAACCAAAACCAAACAAACAACAACAAAACTCAAACTGATTTCAGTAAAAGACAAAGCCCAGCAAACCCCAGGGGTGTGTGTGTGCGGGGGCAATTCAGGAGCTATGGGTATACTTTAGGTTATGATAAAGCATCGAATGTGTTTGAAGCAATTTTATACATTTTATAAAAGGCCAGGCAGAGGGGTAGAGAGGATCCTACTGGTAACAGCTTCCATACACACAAAGAAAATCTGTACTACGGGGACGGAGCAGATGGCTCAAGAGTTGCAAAGGACCCAGGTTTGGTTCCAAGCACCCACATAACAGCTAACAACCATCTGTAACTCCAGTTCCAGGGGATATGACATCCTTTTCTGGCCTCCACAGGCATTGCATACATGTGGTGTATTTACATACACGCAGGCAAAACACTCATACACATAAACATAAATAAATCTTTAAAATCTGTAATAGCAATCCTAAGAACTATAATTATTTAACGTGTATTATGTACCAGGTACTTCATGTTGATGAGTATTTTTTTCTACCTACTGACCTAGTCACATCTTCATTTATATTTCTTTAGACTTTTAAAGACCAGAACATACATATATATTTCATACATATATATACTTCAAGTAGTACACATGAACATACATCTCTTACCTGCCCTGGAAACTAAGAGTTTTATTCTTTTTCTCCTCAGTTAAAAAAAATTAATGCTAGGAGTTTCAAACCCAGGTTCCTGTATGTTAAACACACGGTGTACTACTGAGACACACCCACCCACTGCCACTTCCTTCAGTTTTCCTCATAGTTATTATTAGAAATAAACAATAGCCTTTATTTGTTTATTATACCCATAAAGAAAACTAAGAATCTGGATTACATTGCCTCGACTTCTACTTCCTCTCTCTCCTGAGATATATTCCCTCCCCCTCTTCTTTTTTCAGTGCCGGGGTGCCCAACACAGGGCAAGGCAATTTCCCTGCCACTGAATGGTATCCCTAGCTCTTTATTTGTATACACCAAGCTGATCGTGTAGGTCTGTGCACAGAACACCTGTGTGCACAGGTGCACATACGTGTGTGTGCGTGCATGTGGAGAACAGAGGTTGACCTGGGATGCCATGGTTGACAAGGGAACAATGCCCCTACCAGACACCACAGGCTGCCAAATAAAAAGCCCAGTGCCACAAATGAGCTCCCTCATGCAGTTGTCCAGAGCGTTCCTCTGACCCTCAGACATACTATCGCCATCGCTCTTCTTCACTTGCCAGAACTTGACAGGAAGACCCTATTACTGAAGATAGCACATATGCGAGTCGTCAAATAAACAGGAAGAAAGCAAGCTGGTACCGACAGCCGAGCTTCATCCTTACTGACAGCTTTCACAGTGTTGGATGATGCTATCCATGCTACCAGAAAAGAAAAGGAATCATCAAACTTACCCAGATGTGAACCTTGTGAGCCACAGTAACAGCTGGCTTGGCAAGCTACGCCCCCTGATGCAAAAGTGGCGTGACTGATATACGAGGAACCAACCACCTCCTGCTTGGATAGAAGATCCACTCCAGAAGATGGAGCTTATTCCTGGCACTTTCAACAGGACCAAGAACCTGTGGCTAGAGAGGCCATAGGCTGTAGGGGAGAACTTACTATTACCATTCTGCTAAACGAAAACATAGTAAATGGACTCTTCATGCCTTATGGTAATACCCATAGGTTAATGCACCTCTCAGCTCTTACCAGAGAAGCTGCTTCTTCAAGCAGATGGTGTGAGAAACCCACAACCGGTCAATGTGCAGAGAACAGGAGACTACGTACTGCTCAGCCCTAAATGGGATGTGTACATCACACCCTCTTCTCTCAAGGCTCAGGGATCATTGCAGAAGAGGGAGAAGAAAGATTGGAAGAGCCGGAAGTGCTGGACAACTACAGGGAAACAATGCTTTCCAGGTGGCAGGGCAGTGACCATGTGAGCTCACAGCAATTATGACAGCATGCACAAGGCTTACTCAAGCTCAAACCAGGCAAAATCTCAGCATGGAGAGGGATCCGTGGGCAGGAAGCCAATCCTTAGCTGTGGAACTATTGGCAACTGACAGGTGCTGGGAGAGTAAGAGTCAATTTTCTCTAACGGTGTGATGTCAGATAGGCTGACCAGGCTCCAGGGGATGGGTGCAAACCTCAGAGAACTTGGGGAACACAAATTAGACTTGATATGCCTTTATAAAAAACAACAGAAGAGGGAACTGAAGAGATGACTCAGCAGTTAAGAGCACCGGCTGCTCTTGCAGAAGATCTGAGTTCGAATCCCAGAACCCACATGGTGGTTAACAACCATCTTTAACTCCAGTTCCAGGGGGATGTGATGCCCTTTTCTGCCCTTCTCAGATACTGCACAACATGGATGCATTTACACACATGCACACATGCAGTCAATACACTCATACACATAAAAAAGAAATAAAATATTTTTTAAAAAACTTGTTACTTCCAAGAAATTCTTCTTTTTCTTTTTACAGATTATTCCATTAAAATTTGTTATTTATTTATGTGCCTGTGTGTATGTGTCTGTGAATGTATGTCTGACATTGTATGCACACAGAATCAAGAAGAAAGCATCTGATGTCATTCTATATCCTTCTCTGCCTATCCCTTTCTGGTAGGATCTCTCACTGAACCTGGAGATTGTACTTTCTCAGTAAGTCTGGTTGGTAGCCAGCAAGCCCCATGATCCTTCTGTCTCCACCTGCCTCGGAACTGGAGTTACTGGTGGGTGTGACACGCCTGGCTTGTTATGTGGCTGCTAGGATCTGGACTCTGGTCCTCATGACATAGATGTATATTCTTGTTTAGTGGGTAAAAGATTTTGAATGTTTCCTAAAATATTTAAATAAAAACAAGTCTTTTAAATTCATACCTTTAAAAAATCCTGCATTTGGAGCTAGAGAAATGGCTCAGCAGTTAAGAGCACTGGCTGCTTTTGCAGAGGACCCAGGTTTGATTTTCAGCACCCATATGGAGGCTACCAACTACTGGGAACTCCAGTTCCAGGGGAATCCAGAGCCCTCCTCTGACCTCCACAGGCACTGCACAACACAAAGGCACTTACACACATGCAGGCAATATACTCATACACATAAAAAATAAAAACAAAGTATTAAAAACTTCTTAATACATCTGCCTATCTATCCATCTACCTACCTACCTACCTACCTACCTACCTATGCATGTATGCGGTATGCAGGTACCATAGTGTACTTGTGGAGGTTCAAGATGCAGGAGGTCAGAGGACAATGTATCTCCTTCCACAACGTGGGCTAAGGGATCCAACTCAGGCCATCAGCCTTGGTGGCAAGTGCCTTTATCCACCGAGCCTACTCAGGGCACCTTATGTGGTTTTGCAAGTCACAGTTTTTTGTGGGCCCAATGCTGGGTTTATTGTTTTTTCTTTCATACACTATATGTTAAGAATTCCATGTGTTCCACATTCTAGTGTTCTAAGCACTGGAGATCCAGCAAAAAGCAAAACAAAACAGACTGAAGAATATAAGAAAGATTTGAGAGAAATTATAAAAAGAGCTAGAATTTAGGGGACTTTTTGAATGCAAACAGAGCCCTCTGGAATGTCCAGACTACATGGAAAATGACATCATTTAGTAAGATAAGAAAAATAAAAGTCACAGGGACAATCTTTTATGATAATTTTATTCATTTTTTTTTAATAGGAATGACTTTGGTAAATTCACAAACACTGTCTCAGGCATCCATGACCTTTGTTTGTCATAGCAAATGGAATAAGAACCTGGAATTTGGGAGAAATTTTTGATTCTAGAGATTTATTTTGGGACTTGTCAGTAAAAACTAAAGAGTTAAATGAGTCTATTCATGTAACATAAAAAGACAGAGAAAAGCAGAAAGTCAGAGATGAGCAGGATGAGCCTGCAATTTTGATTCATTCCTGGCTGATGGGAGATTTCTTAGGACTGACTTAACCTTGAAGCTGGTCTCTAAACATTGCTCTCACCTTAGCTCTCCGACCTTAACTGTACTGTATCAGCACCTGTCATCACAGGGGTCCCTTCTCAGCCCTAAACCAGCCAGTTACTACCCTCATAGCTGTCTGAAGTGTCTAGAAAACACCACCTCCTATCACCACTTATATAATGGCTCCATCTTCTCATGGCCCTTCTGACAGGAAACTAGCAAAGAAGGAATCTGGGTCACACCACCTCCAGTTTAGTAAAAAAGGTCTTTGCTATCACTAGCCTTTTCTTTTTTAGGGTCAGAAAAGTGGAGACTATCAAAGTGATAGAGCCAGGCACTTTTAAAGATTATTCCACCTATTTGTTCTCAACAGGGACAGTTTACTCTGCCCAGGCACAGGGGTATGGAGTGAGTTCACTTCCCTTTTGTCAGAACAAGACCACAGAAATCACTGGGTAAGAACACCAAAAATCTGGGGGCATTTACCAGTACACTAAAAGAAAACAATCTAAATTTTTAAAAAGTTAGTACCTAGATTATTAGGAAAACAGATTGGTAAAATAAAAAGTATCTAATAAAAAGACATCAATGCTTTTTTTTTAAGAATCTACTAGAAAACTTCTAGATCTAATAAATACAGTAAAGTCACAGGCTACAAAATAAAAAAATATTTAAAGCAGCCTTCTTATATACCAACAGTATAATCACAGAGAAAGAAATTGGAAAAAATATCCCATTCAACACAGCACTAAAAAAACTAGGTACCTAGGATACATTTAACCAAAGAAGACAAGACCTCTACAACAAAAATGTCAAGACACACAAAAAGGAAATCAAAGAAGACACTAGATGATGGGAAGAATTTTGATGCTCCTGGATTGGCAGAATCAATATTGTGAAGATGGCTATGCTATCAAAATGAATCTACAAATTTAATACAGTTCCTCTCAAAATTCCAATGTCATATTTCACGCATCTAGAAAAAACAATCCAAGAATTCATATGGAACCACAAAAGACCATGAACAGCAAAGTAATCCTATGGCATATGAACATAGCTGGAGGCATCACAATACCGGACCTCAAATTATACTACAGAGCTACAGTGACAAACACAGCTTCGTACAGGCATAAAAACAGACAGGTAGACCAAGGCAGCAGAACAGAGGACCAGAAATAAACCACAAAGCTTTGCCCACCTACTTCTCGACAAAGGAAGCAAAAACATATATGTCAAAAAGATAGCCTATTCGATAAATGGTGTTGGCAAGGCTGGATTTTAACCCGCAGAAGAATTAAATCAGACTCACAACTTTCACCTTGTATAAAAATCAGTTCGAGTGTCTGGACAGATGGCTCAGTGGTTAAGAGCACTGGCTGCTCTTGCAGAAGACTTGGGTTCACTTCCCAGCACTCACATGGTGACTAACAACTATGTGTGATGCCAGTTCCAGATCCAACACCCTCTTAACGGCCTCCACAGGCATTGAGGAACACAGATGCATTTACATACATGCAGACAAAACGCTCCTACACATATAATAAAAATATTTAAAAAATCAAAGACCTTAATTTAAAACCTGAAACCCTGAAATGCCTAGATGAAAAAATAGGGAGTACTCCAGGACATTGGTGGAGGCCAGGCCTTTCTGAACAGAACATCAATAGCACAGGAACTAACCCTAAGTATCAACAGAAGGGATTACATGAAATTAAAAGATTTCATCACAGCAAAGGAAACTATCAGTAGAGCGCACAGCACACAGAATGACAGAAAATCTCTACGTGCTATACATCAAACAAGGGGCGAATGTCCAGAATTTACAAAGAACTGCAAACATTATAGTCAGGCATGGTGGTGCACACCTTTAATCCCAGCACTTGGGAGGCAGAAGCAGGTGGATCTCTGTGAGTTCAAGGCAGTGTGGTCTACACAGTGAGTTCCAGGCCACTGAGGCTACAGGGAGACCCTGTCTCAAAAAGATCAAAAAGGAAAAAAGAAAAAAGAACTGCAAGCATTAAATACTAAGGAAATAAAATCAGCAGCCAACAAGCAGGCTAACAAACTGAAGAGATAGTTTTCAGAAAATGAATAACAAATAGTCAATAACAAATTTAAATGGTGATCAACATCCCTAGATATGAGGGAACTGCAAATTAAAACTACTTTAAGATGCCACTTTACCCTGGTCAGAATGGTGCCATTCAACATCATCATTTGATGAATTCATCAGATTCAATATTTTATCAAGAAATCCAGCAAGGGAAAGAGGAACCCTTATTCATTGCTGGTGGGAGTGCAAATTAGTACATCCGTTATGGAAGTGAGTTTGGAGGTTCCTCAAAAAGTTAAAAGTAGAGCTACCACATGAAGCAGCTGGGCATGCACCCAGAGAACTCCGTACCTTACTATAGAAGTATTTGCACCCCTAGGCTTATTGCTGCTCTAAGTCACTATTGCAAGGAAATGGAATTTATCTAATTGTCCATCGACAGGTGAATGGGTACTTAAAATCTGGTACATATACAAAATAGAATATTATTCAAATCTAAAGGAAAATGAAATCATAAAATTTGTAGGGAAAATGGATGAACCTAGAATGGATAATATTAAGTGAATCTGCCCCATCCTAGAAAGTTAAAACTGCATGTTCTTCCTCAAAGCAGACACTAGCCTATAATATATACATGTACATATGTAAATGAATGCATGTGTGGGTATCCTATAATACTGAGAAAGGAGAACAAGAAGAGGTAACTAAAAGTAAAAAAAGTTACAGTAATGACTGCAATATATATACGTATGTGTATTATACTTCACGTAAGTTCTTTGACTCCTATCTCAAGCTATAACACATTTTAAATATACAGTTAAGTCCTTATATGGTAAAGTTCACACGTGTTTCCACCTGTACCTTACAGGAAAAACTGAATTTTAAATTAAGTTTTGTTTCTCCTTCATGGTATACTTCTGTATGCTGTAGCATCTTTTTAAGGTGAGGATTTATTTTTAATGGTGTGTTTAAATTTATAGTGAAATTCAATGTTATTTTGAAGATTGTTTTCCTCAAATAATGATCAACTATGTAACTAGAGATAAGACCGTGCTACAGCCTATCTCCTGTAAGGCAAATAATTATTCAGTCTCTCTAAAAGACAATGCTGTTGCAATAATGGAGATAGCATCTCTTTTCATTAAAAAAAATAAGCACTGAATATTGACTATTTGTTCTCTGGTTTGAGTCAAACTTTCCGTTTTGCTACAGTACCTTAGATTGAAGCCTGGCTCTGTCCACATGAAACTGTCATTTTGTTTTGCCAGCTGCTGGCATTCCACTCTCTCTGGAATACACATGCTGGTCTTTATGTGGTCATTGCCTTGACAAATGCAAACACTGGACTGCCAAATAGTAGATGATGGTGAAAATGAATAGTTATATTTATGGGAAAGCCGTTGGCTTCCTGAGTGGGAAGACGTAGATTAAATGATGGTACTCAGACTATCGAATGGTGATTATGAATAATCTTTATAACTATGTCTCATTTTCTTTTGAATCTATAACAAAAACTTCATAAAATTCATGGTATTAATTTATAACAGAACTCATGCTGCTTAAATTTCTTAGCACTTTTAATATTAAGAAATAATTTCCTAAATTTTGAGTTCACAGTTAAGGTTTGTAATAGACGAAACATAATTATGTTTATTTCCTAATAAAACAGGAATATAAAGTATTCCTGATAATATTCACAAACCCCAATTCTCTTTTCTTGTCAGGAGTCAGATTCTTCTTTCTCCCCTGATTGACATCGACATCTCTTTTCTAAAACACTGGCTATTCTTTCTGGGTTTAGTGGAAGGCATTTCCCCCTTTACACCATTTCCCTTTAAATAATTAAATGAATTGCTATCAAAATCATCTTTCTAGCTTATTGTGATGATTCATCTCCACTGGCAACTGGATGAGATCTAGAGTGGCAGAGGAAACAACCTATCGGGCACGCTGTGAGGGATTGTGTTGATGGAGGCTAACTGCAGTGGGAGACCCTCCGGGAAGGGAGCGGCATCGCTGTCAGGGTTTGGATCCTGGATTTCATAAAAAGAAGGAAGTGAGCTGAGGGCCAGCATTCACCACTTTCTGCTTCCTGGCTGGATGTAATGTGACCAGCTGCCTCCAGCTCCTGCCACCAGGATTTTCCTGCTAAGATGGACTGTACCCTGGAACTGTGAACTAGAACAAACTCTAACCCTCAAGTTACTTTTGTGAGTAACTATGTCACATCTTGGAAAAAAATGTGCTTTTTTTTCTATCTAAACCCTTTGTGCTCCAGAACTAAAGTCTGGTTTACCAGGCTCAGCCAAAAGGGAATGAAACAAAACAGATTATATTCCTTTCTTCCATTATGCAGTTTATTTTAAGCTTTATGTGCAATTTAGGCAAACCAAAGAGTTGAATATGATAATAATAATTTAGCATCTTACAGTTATAAGTTCCAGCTTTCAGGGTGATTAGAATCAGGATTGCAAAATGACTTTGAAAAATTCCTGAATGTTAAGCAAATGCTCCAAAGGGTTTTTCTGTTTTGTTTTGTTTTGCTTTGCTTGTAAAATTTGCTTTGTTTTACAAGAACTCTAAGTAGGGAACACAGGTGGCCTTGTCCCCGTCCCAGTTCCCACACTGGGCAGATCTAAGCACAGACCATATGGCACGCCAGCATAGACCAGGTTACCTCAATGAAGGTCCAGAAGTCTTCTAGAGAAGCATTTTCTGGGTGTGACCTTAATTAACTAATTACTTGGGGGAGGGGAAACCTGGGCTCCCAATTTAACCTTGATACATGAAACCTGAGTGTTTGAAATGTTTTACAGATATCAAAAAATAAACTTTACACAAGTACCCTGTTCAAATACAAACTGTATGTTGTGAAATCTTTCATAAACAGAAGTCTGAAGGCAACGTGCATATCATGTTTTTCAGACTGGCCAAACACTGCTTTATCACAGTGCACTGCTCCCTGAAGCATGTGCGAGGTTCCCACCGAATGACACACATTTCAAAAATAAGTATGATTAATTAGTAAGTGAAACGACTGATGTAAAGAGTTCCTGCAGCAAGCTTTCCATGTAGTCATTTGCATGGAGTGAACATCCTAAAACCCTTTAAAGGCCATCTTAAGAGGTCTAGCTACCCTCACAGTTAAACATTTAAAGGCAGAAATAGAAAAATTCTAAGCAGTGTGGAACTGGTAGAGTTAATATGCACTGAAGAAGCAACCCAGCAGAAATGGGATCTACCATTGACTGTGATCATAGGCAGTGGCTGTTCACAGCAGTCTACAGACAAGACAACAGCAACAGTGAACCAGAAAATGGATTTTGAAATTTAGTCAATTAACACAAAGATGTAAGTAGCTGCCTAGGTCCCTCCCCCAACCCCGTCCAATTTTTACTTTATTGTTACACATTAACTTGAGAGTCTCTCCAATACACAGACTGTTCAGTGAAGCTCTGGAAACCGCTAGGTAACAATCACTGACCAGAAGAGAGTGTTAGAGCAAGAGAAAAGCTGATTGAAAACCGCACTTCTCAGAGATCCTAAGTCGGCTTTTCTAGCCTGGTTTTATGCTTCCTCAGTGGGAGGTAACAGGAGGTGTTCATGCCCTCCCCCCTCCTCCCACCCCCCGCCCCCCTCCTCATGACCCAAAGCACAGCATGGCTCTGTAAATTGAGGGCACAGGACTTTCAGGATTCAGTCTTGGCCTTGGGGTCACAGGGGAGGAGCTTGGGAGGCCGCGGCCACTACTGGGACCTCAGGATAGGAGATCAGCTGCTGATCCTGGTCTGCTGTCCTCCAGCCAACGTCTAGTGCCTCACACACACCCCGGACTCCAGACCCAGGAATCCGTTTCATCGGCCGCTGACACCTTCTGGAACAAGCTGCCGACACTAAACCTAAGGCTTGGACTAGGACCCCTTGAAATCAGCTAAGGCCTGGATACACCTGTCGTAAATCTCTTAAATAACAAAATACTTAAGTCCATTCTGGTGGGGCAGGGGAGCTTCCAGAAACCTACTTTTCAAGACATGACATGTGTAGAAGTGCCGTCAATGACCTTCTAAGATCCCATGTGCATCCTCCCACCACATGGAGACTCCAGCAGATACAGGCGGGGAAGCATGATGCCAGCCAGTGCCTGCTCTGAGGAACTCTGGCCTCGCCTGTCCATCCTTTCCTAGGGCTGCTTCCCTTTCCTTCTGGGAATTCCCAAGATGCTAGCGGGGAGACCAGACTGCACTTTTAAAAACCGGTCTTCCTGATGTCGGCCCTCAGTAAAGTATTTTTTATTTTTTTGCAGTGTTGGGGAAGGAATTTAGGGGTCCCAGCATGATAGGCATGTATGCTACCACTGAACTACATCTCCAGTCTTCCGTAAACATCTTTTTGTTTCTGAGAAACTAGGTAACATGGTATCGCTCCTCTGCTCCAGCAAGAAGCCCTCGTTCCCTGTCATATCCCCCAGGGTGACTGATTGCTTTCCTTGCCTGTGTCAATAGACAGCACTCTACTCTCAGATCAATGGGATTTTTGTTATTGTGGTGGTGGTGTTCATGTGTGTGTGTGTGTTTGTGTGTGTGTGGCACGCACCTAAGCAGGCAGAGGCCAGAGGAGGACACTGGGTGTCTTCCTCTTACCTAATTTCCGCGAAACAGGGTCTTTCAATGACCATGAAGCCCGCCTTGAAGTTCCCAGGATTAGCTAACCCTAACCCTAACCCTAGTGCTGAGATTACAGGCATAGCCATGCCTGGGCTTTTCACACGAGTGCTGGGGATTCCACTTGAGGTGCTCATGCTTGCTTAGCAAGCATTCTTAAGCAGTGAGCCATCTCCCCAGCCCTTACACTAGAGAACACACTTCTCAATATCTGGATTATAAACAACCACTTATAGAATCCAGTCATGTGAAAAATCTCTTCTTTGGGATTCATCCCTCCTTCTTCTAGACTGCCTCTGGGTTTTACAGAGGAAGCACTGTTTTCCTTCTTTCTTTCAGGCCCCCCAGTTTTCTTTCTTTTTTTGAGACAGGATCTTGCAGTAGCCCTTGTTACACTCACTGCGTGACCCACGCTGACCTGACTTTCCCCAGTAGCTTTCCCTTTGGAACAGGAGTCACCTACCTCCCTGGTGAAGTGGCGTCAGAGGCCTGTGTCTCTTACTGTTCTCCTTTTGAAGCAAGGTACACATGGGCCGCATGAGCATGATTCTACTTTGCCTTCTGCATCCTGCAGAGGCAGAACCAGCCACATGGTGTGTGTGGGGAGGGGGGCTGGAGGAGGGGAGAATGTGGGAACTTGCAGAAAAAGGACTCAGGAGCTCAGGAGCTCCAAATACCCAATTGTCTGTGCAGTGTTATGCACTAGCCCTGCGCATCAGCAGTTGGGGTCTAAGCATTTTGAAAGTCAACACAGAAAAACTCTTTGACTCGTTACCATAACTCACAATATCCAAAGCTCATGTGTCCTGTCCTCACAGAGAAGAGCAAAGAACGTTCACAGGACCTGTAGGAAGGACAGTCTAGCATAATGGATAGCCACATAATAAGCCATGCCTGGTTGCTTGTGATGATTAAATACCTTGACAAAAGCAGCTTATGGGAGGAAGGGTTTACTTTGGCTCACAGCTCCAGGGTGCCGTCCACTATGATGGGAAAGGCTAGGCAGCAAGAGTCAGATGGTCGTGTACTCGTAGCCAGGAAGCAGAGGGTGATGATGTGCGTGCTCAGCTAGCTTTCTCCTTTTTATAGTCTGGGACCCAAACCTAGGCAACACTGTCACCTGCTGTTAGGGTGCATCCCATCTCTGTTACCTAATCAAGATAATCTCTCACAGACATGTCCAGAGGTTTGTCTCCTAGGTGATCCTGGATCCTGTTAAACCGACATTCAACACTTACTATCACACGTTACCAACGAGGTAAGCATCACAGAGCTGCTTCCTAACCTGGTTAAAGAGGGCAACAGCTCACAATTCATGCTCCTGATAGTGTTACTTATCCAGCTCTATGTGAAGAACAGGACTGGCCTCCAGCATGTCCATCAGGCAGTCATCAGTAAATATCTGATTCTACGGGGCAGTAGGGCCTGGGTGATTATGTAGCACAGCATGCCCTGGAATATAGCTTCTCTGTTTTGCTAATTCAATAGAGATTCACTAAGGCTTACTAGCAACCAGCCTAAAGAAAACAGCAAACTGTGGGTAAGGCAGGCATCCTCTTGAGACAGCGAAGGGACCCAGCAAAGGCACTCTGGATAACTGCTAGAGTCCCTCGTTTCAAGTGAGAGTTAGGTGTGTTAGACAGTGGGCCTGGTTGGTGCTGGGCATGAACTGGGAGGCACCAGGCCTCTGCTGGACTAGGCTTACAGCACTGGAGGCTCCCACACGTGAAGGCACTGCAGGAGATGGCTATATACATAATTCTTACCTTTTTCTCTTGCTTTGGACCTTTCTTTGATGCCTTTTTTTTCACTGTAGGTGTTACACTGAAGGACACAGCAGGAGGCCTCACAGTAGGTTCACCTCCAGTTGTTGCTAAGCTCCTGGAAGGTCGAGTCCGACTCCACGGGGACAGAGAAGCTTCTCTTCCCTTCGTAGCTTTCATGCCCTGGCGCACAAAAGGAGCCCTTGCTATTCTCATTGCCTTCCTCAGAATCAGAAGTGTTCCTCTTCCTTCCCCTCCCCAGCGGGAACCCCAGGCTTGGCAGCCTTATTCCCAGGGGATGTGAATCTGTCCCTGTTCTAGTCCCGCAGCCTGCCCTAGCCTGCCTTGATTGTCTGCTGGGCTCCAGTGTCCCTGCAACCCTCCTAACCCTCACCCAATACCCATCCACCTCCCCACTCCAATCTTGCTGTTCTAGGGAAAACAGACAGATGGATGTTCTCTGGGACAGGCTGGGTCCTTGTGAAGTGGTGAGATGGTAGAGTGAGTTTTGTGTCCGGGTGGGAAGAGGCAGGAACCTGCAGCGGGGGTCTGGGAGCAGCTGGAGGCTTGGCTGGCTGGCCTGCCGCTCTGGCCCGCCGCTCTCGCTCTCGCTCTCCTCCCTAGCTCTCGGTCCCCACTCCCTGCCTGCTCTCCAGTCAGCGCTTCCTGCTCATCTGTTTAGTTTTACTTCCAAGCACTTTCTTTTAAACTCATATAAAAGAAAGTGAAAAGTGTCAGTATGACATATGGAGATTCTTGAACCCAGATGGAGATGGAGAGGGAAGGGAGGGAGGGAGAGAGGAAGAGAGAGAGAGAGAGAGAGAGAGAGAGAGAGAGAGAGAGAGAGAGACAGAGAGAGAGAGAGAGAGGGAGAGAGAGAGAGATTCAGTACAAACCCTTGTGCTTATGCTGGCGTACTTCCTTCTTATTTCCATCTCCTCTTTCTGTTTATTAATCTGTAAAAGTCAAGGCCCATATCATCGTTATGTGCAAACATTAAAAGGAAGAAAGCTTTATAGAACATCTCTAGACTATGGTGGTACAGACTGCAAACTGAATGTGAATTAGAAAACAAATTTGTATCTAGAAAATGGCACTTAAAAATAAGTGAACAGAAACAGGTAAAAGTGTAACGAGAGCTGTTAGCTTCTATTTACTGTTTTTACATAGAATTGATTATATAGAAATATATCATGTTTGCTTATGAAGTGATATTTTGGTACATTATAATAGCCTTTTTATAGTCCTTATTCTAACATTTCTTTAAAAACAAGATAATTGGACAGTCAATTTTCAATGATTTAATCAAGTTTTACTTTAAAAGTTAATTCTAAGTCTCAGGCATAAAAGAATTATATAAAAATTCTATTAATACATGCTTCAACAATACTAAGATTTATTTAATAATATGAAATTATGAGGAATGCCAATGATTCCAATTAAGGTTAAGCTTATTAAAAATTAAACATCGATGAGAAATACAAGGTACTATTTATCTCATTAGTATCTGAAACCTCTCTCACCTTAATCTTTGATCAGACTCAGTAGAGATGTCTCCTAACATATTCCTGGAGGATGGCTACTGACCCCATGAAGTACTGTATTACGTGGTCTCCGTCGGTCTGGACTTGAACCTAGTATTATACTTAAGCCCCACTATAACAGTTTAAAAATGGTTTTCTCAAAAATCTTCAAGATAGCCATTTCAAATGGAATCCATTTTTTCACAGGAATACAAAAATGCCTTAACATCCACACACCAAAGTACTTCATCTTATCACATAATAAGGAAGACAATATAATCACTTCATAGCTGAAAGCATTTGATAAAATTCAACTTCCAATCATGATAAAGAAAATAAATCTCCCCAGAAACTAGGAATAAAAGAAAGTTCCTAAACTTGATAAATGTTTGCCATAAAACATAGCCAAAACATACTTAATTATGAATGGTAAATTATTCCTCCCAAAGTCTAAGAACAAGGAAAGAATATTTATTTTCACCACTGCTATTCAGTTTCACACTGGCAGTCATAACCATTGCAGTAAAACATGCAAAGGTCATAAAGATCAGTACGAACAAGGAAAACTTTTGCTTATCTACAATATACTAAAGAATCTGTAAAATTGGGGCCGAAGCGATGGCTCAGTAACTAAGAGCACTGGCTGCTCTTGCAGAAGACCCAGGTTCAGTTCCTAGCACCCACATGGCAGCTAACAACCCTCTGTAACTCCAGCATTGAATGTGTGGATGCACTTACATACATGCAGGCAAAACCCTCACGCACATTAAAAAAAAATCAATAAAAAAATTAAAAAAGAAATCTACAAAATTATTGTAGCTAACAAATTAATCCAACGTGATTGCAGGATACAGCATTAATACAAAAACCAAGTGATATATATATATATATATATATATTTATTAGTACTGACAACTGAAAATAAAAATCTAAAAACTCTACCTACCACAGTTTCAAAAATACAAAATAGTTAGAAATGAATTTAACAAAATATGTAAGAACTTTGAACTGAAAATTACAAGACACTGTTAATGAAAATTATAGAAGACATAAAGGATAGAAATATATCCCATGTTTATGGATTAGATGATTTAGTGTAGAATACATTAAAATGCTAATCTTTTCAAATTTATCTATAGATTTATTACAATCATAATCATACCAACTCTACAAGAATAGAAAAGTTGTTTCTAAAAATCTATATGAGAACACAGAGCATCTATAGTTTTAAAGATAATTTTTAGAGAATAAAGTTAGAAGAATGACTATTCTTTATTTGAAGTTGTATTATAAAGTTATAGTAATTAAAGTAGTACTGCACTATTGTAAGGATTGACATATCATTTTAGAACAGAATAAAGTACCCAAAATATCCACTTGATTTTTTTTAAAGTTTCCACAGTGATCAATCCAATGAAGGATAAAGTTTTTCAATAAATCTTGTCAGAATAAATTGATAGCCACTTGGAAAAAATTATGAAATTTCACTCATCTCACATTGTACACAAAATTTATTTAATAATAATATTCAATTAAAAGCTAAAATAGTAAAGCTTAGAAAATATAATATCTTCTTGATTTCAGGGTGGGTAAAAGCTTTTAAATATACATAAACTGCTATATTCAAAAGAGAAAAACATTGATAAGTTAGACTTTAAAAAGTTTTGCCATCAAATACACTTTCAGTTCCCAGCATCCATATGGCATCTCATAACCACCTGTAACTACAGTTCCAGGGGATATGATATCCTCTTCTGACCTCCTTAGGCACCTGTACACACATGCACATACCAATATACGTGTGTGTGAGTCTGTGTGCATGCACATAACCAAAGGTACACATAATTAAAAATGAAATAAAACATTTCCAAATGAACAGAAAAGGCATAGCTGGATAGAAAGTATCTAGAAAAATATAAAAGAAAAGGCTGTCATTCAAGAAACAATTCTTGGGTTGTGTTGCAGTTACAGGCTAGGCTCTGAAAAATGCCAAATTTTGCCTACTCCATATCTGGGCACTTCCTCACTGATGTAATGGTCAATTCAGTGCTTTTTTAGTGTGTTGTTATTTTGAAATCATAATAAATTCATATGCAACTGTAATAAATAATTGTGAGACCCTGACATGTGCTTTACCCAATTTACCCCAATGGTAACATCTTGCAACACTATAGTAAAGAGTGGGTGGGGGCTTTAACATTGATACAACCCGCCAGTCTTATTCAGGTTTCCCTGTGTGGAGTGTGCTTAGTTCTAAGAAATTTGATCCCATGCATAGGATTGCTGTCTTCCACTACAGTCAAGATAGAGAACAATTCCATCACCACAAGGACTCTCTGGTTTGGCTTTTTATAGCCATACCCACCTCCCTGATTGCGAAGTTCCCTCCAAGTCTTAATTATAGTTTCTATTCCATTTCCAAAATTTTATCTTTTCAAAATACTATATAAATGGAACAGTGCAAAGCACGTGTGTAACCTTGTTGTAATGACCTTTCCATTCAACATAGTTGGACTTTTATGATATGGACATGCTCTGGAGAAAGTCGAGTTATTTAACTTTGTAATCAAAAAGTTAATCTTAGCTTATTTACAATGTAGATAACCTCACTGAGCCTTGAACTCCTCTTATAATCTAAATGTAGCTTCAATTCCTCAAGATCCTACCTTGTTCTGAACCTAAAATAATGTATGTATGGGTGTGTGTATATGGAAGATATCAAAAGCGCAGTGATTCTAACAAAGATAAGATTTTCCCATTTGTATTACAAACAATGGATGGGAGTCAATAATGTCTGTTCATGGTTGTGTTTGTATTGGTCTAAGTCTTGGGATCAGAAAGGACAAAATTCTCTGATAAGGGTGCCATTGTTATTATTGGAAAACTAGTGAGTGCCAATGCGACACTGGATAATAACTGCATGTTTAGTTTTCAAGAAACAGTCTATTATTTCTCTAGTTATCTAGTTTATGTTCTTGACAATGTCTATGCTTACTCTCACTTTTCTTTATAAAATTTTAATAAGTTTAATAGATAATGGTATTATTGTGGTTTTAGTTTGTATTTCCCTCCTGTTTAATATTGAATATATTTCCACGTGCCTTTTCAAGGGAATTTCTGTTCATGTCTTCTGCCTCTTTCTCTTTCTTTCTTTCTTTCTTTCTTTCTTTCTTTCTTTCTTTCTTTCTTTCTCTTTCTTTCTTTCTTTCTTTCTTTCTTTTCTTCTTTCTTTGTATTTTATGTGGATGAGTGCTTTGTCTGCATATATGTATCATCAGATCCCCTGGAAGTGAGTTACAGATAGCTGTTAACCATCATGTGGGTGCTGGGAACTAAACCCAGGTCTTCTGCAAGAGCAGACTCTGATCTTAAGAGCTAAGTCATCTCTCCAGCCCCTTCTGCCCATCTTCTAACTGGATTGAGTTTTGAGAAGTCTTTATATAGTCTAAAGATTACACCTTGGGTAGACATGGTTTGCAGATATTTTCTTCTCCAAATGTGTAGTGACTTTTCATCTCTTCACATGTCCTTTCACTGACATCTGGGCTGAGCTTTTATTTTCCTACAAAATTTGTGTGTTGATGTGATAGCAATACCAGTGTGATATTAGGGGAGGAGACTTTGGGAGGTAATTAGCCTAGATTAGGTCTGGGGAATGGTCCCTCACCAGTGGGATTAGTGCCCTTGTAAAGAAGAAGAAGACAAAGATCTTTTCATGAGCATGCTCCTCTGAATGGGCAGGGTACACAGAGTGAGCATGTAGCTCTCCACACTGGGGAAGTGGCCTCTTACCAGACACCAAATCTACAGGTGCCTTTCCAGCCTTAGAACTGTAAGTAGCACATGTTCAGTGTATATGTCTATGATGTTTTGTTGTTACAGTCTGAGCAATCTAAGATAAGATCTGGTTATCAATCTTCCTTCTTATGGATTATGCTTTTTCTATTCACATTTGTGTACTTTTTGCCTGATTCCAAAGATTTTATTTCATATATTTAAAAATATTTACTTGTTTTATATTTCATACATGAGTTCATGATCCACTTTTAGCTGTTTCTGTATATGCAGTGAGGTTTACATAGAAGTTCATTGTTTGGAGTTACAGATAGCCAATTTACCATGTGTTTTTGAAAAGGCTGGCTTTCTGGGCTGGAGAGATGGCTCAGCAGTCAAGAGCACATGCTGCTCTTGCAAAGGGCCTGCATTTGGTGCCCAGCACCCATGTCAGGCAACTGGCAAACTGCCTGGGACTCCAACTCCAGGGAGGGTTAGATGCCTCTGATCTCCATAGGCACTCACACATGGAGCATACACTCAAGATCCACATAAAATGGAAAAAGGTTAGCTCTCCTCCATTGAACACTATGCCTATGTCATAAATCAATTGAGTTCATTTGTGTGGGTCTGATTCTAGTCTTTCTTTTGTCACTTGTTCTGTAAGCACAGTCTTCTACTGACAATACTGTTTCAATGACTGTAGCTACGTGACATACTTTATCAGCAGGCAGAACAAGCTTTCATAATGTATTATTTTTCAGTATTAATTTGTCTGTTCCAACTATTTATGCTTTCCTGTAAAAATCTTAGAATAGACTTGTCTATATCAATTTTCAATCTTGCTGAAATTTGATAGGAAATGGAATGAAACTACAATACATTTGGGAAAGGGGCTGGAGAGATGGCTCAGCAGTTAAGAGTACTGACTGCTCTTAAGGAGGACCCAGGTTTGATTTCCAGCATCCACATGGCAGCTAACAACTGTAAATCCAGATCCATGGCATCTGACAACTTCTTCTGACCTCTGAGGGCATTGCACAACATGGGTGCACTAAGATACATGCAGGCACTACACTCGCTGTCTTAAGAATTTTTCCTGCAATGAGGTACAACGTTCCCCTGCCCCTCTAGGTCTGGACTGATTGGGCAAAAGAAGTATGCTCTCCAGTTACAGAAATCAGAGTTTATTTGGGATTACTTATAAAGAATTTTTTTGTTGGGGAGAGGGATGGCAATCTCATATTGAGGTCTACATTTGGATCAGAACTGCCGTGGACTCCAGGCACTCCACCAAGATGGTGATGTGACCGGCCAGCCACCCTTCCCAGCATTCAATGCTTCCTGCTTAGGCCTTCCCCACAAGTCACTGGTTGGTTGGGCTTTATCTCCACCAATCAAATTCCCAGAGGCGTGTCTTGTGTTGCATTTGGATCCTGGGCGTGTCTCCATGGGTGTGTCCATTGAGCCAAGGGGAAACTCTGTAAATTTACCTTACACATGCACATAAAATAAAAATAACATGAAACAAATTTGGGAAGAACTGACGTTATGCTGAGCTGTTCGATGCATGAACAACACAGTGTCTTCATTTGTTTACTCCCTCTTTGGTTTCTTTCACCAGCTTTTTGTAATGGTCTAGTAAACTGATTTTTAAGGGGAAAGTGGTCAGTTTTTCAAAATTAATTATTTTGTAAGATGTCAGGTTTTTAAATTAATTTATAGGCTTTTTGATCAATTTGAAGCTGCTTTTTCCTTTCTGAAAACTTTTCAAATTTATTTGTATTTTATATGTATGAGTGTTATACCTGCATGTGTGTAAGTGCACCTGTGTCCTGCAGTGCCCTGGGAGGACAGAAAAGGGCTTTGGATCCCTGGAAATGAAGTTACAGATGTTTGCTAGTCGCTATGTAGGTGCTGGGGTTTGAACCTGGGTCTTCTGCAAGAACAACCAGTGCTCTTATCTGCTGAGCCATCTCGCCAGCCCCAGCTGCTTTTTGTGTAATTTACCAATAGCTTTTATCAAGAATGGATGTTGGATATTTTTCAAATTATTTTTCTGCATCAAATGTTAGGATCACATGACATTCTTTCTGTAGTTTGTAGATATGAATGCATCTCATTAATTATTAAAAATTGAACTAGCTTCATATGAACTCACAGCAATGGTGACAGCATGCATAAGTCCTATGCTAGTGCTTGCTGTCAGACAAAATCCCAGGGTAGACATCGGGCAGTGGGTAAGAAATCCCAACCCAACCTAAGGAATTTTTGGCAGCAGATGGAAGTTAGGAGGGGGAAAGACAGTGTCTTACAGGACTGGGACTCTTGGAGGACATTTGGAAGCACAAATCCGACACTATAGGCCATATCATATATGTGAGAAAACATTAAACTGGGTGGTGGGAAGTGGGGGGAGGTTCAGAGAAGGGAAAGGATCTAAATACCATTAATCTATTTGTATGAAAATCATCAAAATTCAATAAAAAGTTAAATTAGTCTTACACACTATAAACAAAGCTCATTTACCCACAATGCATAATACTTTTTATAGCAGCTTTGATTTTCTAATATTTGTCACTGTCTCTGTTTAGATTTCACATCAAGGTAAAACTAGTCTAGTCTCCTAAACACATTGGGAAGTAATACTTCCTTTTCGGAAATATTGTGTATAATTTCAAATGTTTGGTAGTGATGTCTAGTTATGAATTCAATTTCTTTGAGGTTGGATGGCTATCAGAAAACCTATTTAATCTGGACTGAATCCTGGCATTAGCTTTAGAAGAACCACCAATTAAAAAAATTGTACTTATTTTATGTGTGTTTATTGTTATGTGTCTATATGAGTTTATGTACACTGTGTGTGTAGGTACCTGAGGATTCCCCATGAACCAGAATTACAGGTGATTGTAAGATTCTTGATGTTGGTGCTGGGAATTGAACTCTGGTCCTCTGCAGGAGCAGCACATGTACTTAACTGCTGACCATTTCTCCAGCCCCTACTTCAGGTTTTTAAACTGAAAAATTTATGATCATAAAATTAAAATTTTCCATGATTATCTTTCTAAATGTTGCCCATTTTATGGTGATGCCACATTTAATTCTTAGTTTTGTAGTTTTGCCCATCTCCTCTTTTGTTTGTTGGTCTTGATAGAGATTTATTAAGTTTATTGATTTTTTTTTCAAAGACCCGACACTTTGTTCATTGATTTCTATTTAATGATTTCTATTAATGATCTCCGCCACTTTCTTTGTTATTGGGTTCTTTTGTTGATTTGGGTTTATTTTGCTATTTTTCTAATTTCTAATTTCTAATTACTTAAGGGTCGAAAGACCATCAGTGTGAGAACTCTCTTTCTTTCTTCTGTATTTAGTGCTAGGCTTCCCTTAGCACTGTTGTATCTGTCTATTACATATTGCTCTGTCTTACTTTCCATTCAGTTAGTTTTTAAAATGTACATCAACTCATGGGTTGTCTGAAGCATGTTGTTTAATGCCCATGTGTTTGGAGACTTGCTCCTGTTTTGTTTGTTGATATAGGTAGAGAATGTGTTGTTTAAACTGTCATGTTTTGAACACATGATTCGGCTTATATTATGAATATGGACACAATGACGACTGTGCCATGGACAGCTGAGGAAGAATGTGTTCTACTGTAGCCACACAGTGCTCCTGTAGGGGGTTAGCCTGTGATGGCTTGCATCTCCGTTCTCAGTTCTGTGTCCACACTGAGTCATTCTGTTGGTCCTACTGCAGTTGTATATTGTCCCTATAAGGGAGTTAGCCCCTCGTGGCTTGCATCTCACAGTTCTTAGCTCTGTGTCCACACTGATTCATTCTGCTGACTCCAACACCTGCTGAGTTTTAAAATTTTCCCATTCATAATTGTGAATTTGTCTGTTTCTTCTCTCAGCTCTGTAAACAACAGCTTCTTGTGTTTGATACACCCATATATGTTTTAGATTAGTATCTCTTCTTGGTGGTTTATAAAGTCATTAAAAGTCAGACTCCAGGGGCTGGAGAGGTGGTTCAGTGATTAAGAGCACTTATTACTCTTGCAGAGGACCCAGCTTTTGCCTGGCACTCACACAGTGGTTGATGCCCTCTTCTGACATCCATAGGTTTGCAGAAAGCTGGCTCAGTGGGTAAGAGCACCAGCTGCTCTTGCAGAGGACCTAGATTCAGTTCCCAGCACCCACATGGCAGCTAACAACCATCAGTAACTCCAGTTCCAGGGAATCTGATGCCTCTTCTGACTTCCATAGGCATTGTACCAGGAGGGGCGTACTTGCATACATGCAGGCAAAACACTCATACACACAAATTTTTTCAAAATCTGTTGTCTCTCTACTGTTCAGACTGGGTAAATGCTAGTGAGCTGTCACCAAGTTCTGATTCTGTCTTCTGTCATCTCCGTTCCACTATTACATCCTCTGAATTGCATTTCACTGAGTGTTTTTCAATTCTATTGTTATTGAAAAGAAATTTCTGTTAGCAGAAATTCCTTATATTTTGTTTTAAGAGAACTCAATTTCTTTTTAAAATTTATTATTTGTTTTAAAATACTTTCATTGAGTTTTGTGCATTTCATATAACAGTTCTTAATCAAATTTAGATACCCCTTCTCCACCCATCCCCCCAGGCCCCCTCAGCAGATTTCATTCATGCCTCTTTCATATATGTTAAGTCACTTGTAAAACATTTGTATCCAAATGTCCTTTGGTGCACGTTCATCCACTAGAATCTAGCCAGCCTATCTAGAGATCTTGAAGACTACTCTCTCTCACCCAACAGTAATCTGGTGAACAGTAACTGTTCTCCAGTTAAGACTAAGCAACATTGCTGAATACATAAGATCAATTCTAAAATCACTTGTATTTTTCAAGCACAAATTAAGAGAAACTGTAACTAGTGAAAAATTTGCTGATGGGCAGGGGGACCTAAATGTGATAAAAGTATATTATATGAAATCCACAAAATTTCAATAAAAATGACAAAAAAGAAATACATCTGAAAAATATTGTATAAAACTTGTAATAATTAAAAAGATTTTGCTGGGCAAGGTGGCACGCCTTTAATCCCAGCACTCAGCAGACAGGGGTAATCAGATCTCTGTTATTTCAAGGTCAGGCTGGTGTGCATAGCAAGTTCTAGGCCAGCTAGGGCTACAGAGAGACCCTGTGTCCAAAATAACAAAACCAAATTATTGAGTAATAGCCTGGAAAGATGACTCAGTGGTTAATAACACTGGTTGTTCTTGCAGAAGGACCTAGGTTCAGATCCCAGCACCTACACTGTGTTTAACAATTGTCCATAACTTCAGCTCCAGAGGATCTGATGTCTTCTTCTGGTCTCTGTGGGTGTTGCATGACATGAGTGCACTTACATATGTGTAGGCAAAACGCTCATACACATAAAGTAAAAATAACATTTTTAAATTAAAAATTATTTTAGTGACAACTATGTTCAAATAGTTTGCCCTTTTAAAAACATTTTATTATTATCTTTTTAAAAATGTTTATTTTTCATTTTTATGTTTACACATGTTTATTGCCTGCATATATATAAGTGCACATGTGTCCTGTGAAAAGCCTGTGAAGGTCAGAGAAGGTGTTGGATTCCTCTGGAACTGAAGTTACTAATGATTGTTAGCCACTATACAGGTGCTGGGAATTGAACCCAGGTCCTCTGCAAGAGCAGCCAGTGCTTCTAATCACTGAGCCATTTCTCCAGCCCCCTGTTTACCTATTTTAAAATTTTGAGTTATCATATTGCATTACAAGAGCATGTGTATATTTCAGAAGCAACTCCATTCTTCGCTATATTTTGCAGATATTGTCATCCATTTTATGACCTTCTTTTTCAGGTTTTGGACATTTTAATACTGAAGATTTAAAAAAAATCGACAAAGTTCAATTTGTTATTTAAGAGATTTTTGCTAAACTTGAAGTCACTAAGATCTTAAGCTTTATTCTAAGATTTTGTAGTTTTAGCTGTTACATTTAGGTTTCTGACCCATTTCAACTAATTTTGATGCCGAGTCTCACTGTGTACTTGTGAATTCATTATGTATCCCAGACTGGCCTAGAATTTACAGTTCTTCTGTTCTACCACTTAGTGCTGGGATTCAGTCAGCACCACCACACCCCGCTTCAAGCTTGTTTTTACACAACATGCAAGCTAAGAGTTGAGGGTCATTTATTGCTTAAAGATGTTCAGTTGTCTCAGGAACATCTGTGAATGATGTTATCCTTTGCTCCCCAAATTGTTTAGCATCTTTCTCAGAAATCATTTCACGTACTGGGACTCCAGGATCGAGTTATGATCTTCAACTCCATTCCATCAATCTACCTGCTTGTCCTCAAGCCAAGGACTTGCTTTATGCAGAGTCTTGAAATCAGCTTGTGAATCTTCCAACCTTATTCTTTTTCAAAATAACTACTCAAGATTCTACTAGTATCTTTGTAACTTTTTTTTGTAAGAATTTGTTGATTGCAATAGAAAAGCCTGCTGGGATTTTTAAAAATTATTTTTATTTTATTTTATGAGTGTATTGCCTGCTTGTGTATAAGTGCACCACTATCATGCAATGCCTGCAGAGGCCAGAAAAAGGGGTTGGATCTCCTGGAACTGGAGTTGTGGATGGCTGTTGGCTACCGGGTGGGTGCTGGAAACTGAACCCAGGTCTTCTGCAACAGCAGCCAATGCTATTAACAACTGAGTCATCTCTCCAGCCCCCTACCCGATGGGATCTTTTTGGCTGGTATTTTGTTGAAGCAGAAAGTCACTTTGGAGGTAACTGATGGCTTAGTCATGCATATCTTCTGAGTCATGAACGTGGTGTATTCTCCAGCTGTTTAAGTCTTTAATTTCTTTTAGTAGTTTTGTTATTTACTGTACAATTTTTGCTTATGTTTTGTCAAGTCTGTCATGGATTTTTGACATGGCTAAGACTGTTTCTCAAAATACCAATTTTTGATTGCTTATATATAGAAATGCAAGATTTTTGTTTTGATTTTAGCAGCCTTGCTAACTTTACCTGTTAATTCTAAGAGCTTTTGTTGTAAATGTCTTAGGATTTCCTACATAGAAGTTTACGTTGTCAGGGGAAAACAATAGTTCTTTTTTTCCTTCCCAACTTGGTATTTCTCTTCCTTGTATTACTGCATAGGACCTGGAGTACACAGTTGAATACAAGCAGTAAGACCAAAAATCCTCAGCTCACTTGTGGTCTTGAGCTTAGAACATTAGTCTTTCACGGTGAACTGTGAGTAGTTGTATTTTGCATATCCCCTTTACCACTCTGAGTAGTTCACTTAAGGTTTGTTTCTAAACACAAATGGATACTGGAGTTTCTGTATGTCTCTGCTCTCTGGCTTCAATATTTTCCAGCCTTTCCACAAACGATACATCCATCTTCTCCAAAGATCTCCAAACACTTGATCCTATTAAAGGTCAGTTGGAAGCCTGGGCTGTCGTGGTGATCTAAATCAGATTCAGTCACAGATGGGGTTTCTTGAACACAGCTGATCTTGACCTTTAGATGCAGGGATTAAAGAGACAAGTTTTCTGTCCCCACATGGCCAGCATACCAAGGTGGGACAGGAGCAGCCTTCGAGGCTCCACCTGCTTCCAAAATGGGAAGGATGGGAGGATGTAACAATGACGTATCCATAGTAACTCTGAAATGCCACTGAGCTTATGTTGACATATCTTTGATTAAGCCAAATCCTATTCACACTGTGGAAAGAAACTATCGGGAACAGCAAACATTTAGGAAATCTCCACTTTCTGGAGTCCAGGCTGCTGCTTCTGTGCTGTGCCGTTTATCACACACGGCTCTTTACTGCCCTGCTTCCTGGTCTTTGTGTAGAGTTCATGGCTTCTCTAGTGTAAGGGGACTCACAGTAATACTCTGGGGCTCAGGATTACAGTACTTTCCTCCTGGAAGTATTTCTACTTACTTCTGTCAGGGACACTTTGAAGTGCCCAGAAACTGAAGGTTTGAGATTCCTTGGACACAGACTTGAGCTGCAAACCCACTGGGGGCCCTGCCTGTCACAGACAGTTAAGGAAGGTTCTGCTCCCCTTTTTTCATACAGAAGTGGCCCTCTGCAGTCCTCTGGGTGTTGGGGAGGTTGGAGGTTTTCTTTTGGTCACACTGACTTTATGGAAATGGCTTTGGTCTCAGCATAATATGAAAGATCATTGCTGACCGCCCTCCCACCAGACAACACAGACACACAGACACACACACACACACACAGACACACACACACACACACATATACAATCATACCATGGGCTGTAATTTCTGTTTATAATACGCTTGGAAATCCTCCCATGGTAAAGTGAGCTTAGAAGCTCAGTGTCCTTCAATTGGCTCTTAACTTGGTGAAAAGATAACTCTTCCCCTTGCCATTTTTTTTGTGCCTTCTCACAGACTTTCATAATCTTTTTTTTTTTTTCAAGACTGAGTTTTTCTCTATAGCCTAGACTTGTCTGGGATTTGTGAACCCTCTGCCTCAGCCTCAGTCTGTTGCAAGTATAAGTTTATGCCACCTCATCTAACTAAATATCTGTAATAGTTTTATTTATTTTCTAAATATGGAAGTTGGGTTTATATGCTTCACTCACTTGGTCATTTCTCCCAGTCATCAGTGTTAGTGTGGCTGGTATTTTAAGAGTCTGGACCTCCATTCACAGAGTTTCAGGTGTGCTGGAGAATCTCTCAATTCATTGGACTTGATACATAGGCTTAGGTCTGTTTGGAATCCCTGAACTAGTGAAAGAAGCTTCTAAGTCTCTGGTCTTTACGATGATCAACCAGCCATGCGGCCCAGGAGAAAAGGGGTTCCTGGGCTACTAAGAGGAGAAGCATCCCAGGCAAACCTGGCTGAGTTGGTCACTCTCGCAGTTGTAATCATTGTGTTCACCAATTAGACGTTTCTCATTGCTTTGACCAAATATCCCTTCAAGAAGCAGGTCAAGGGCGGAGGGTTTATTCTGACTCTCAGTTAAAGACAATCCAGTCCATCTTGGTATGGAAAGTTCTGGCAGTAGAAGTGTCAGTCACTGGCCACACACTGGTGTGGAGAAATGGGAAATGGGGTGGGACTATGAACCAAAGGCCCACTCCTCAGTGACCCACTTCCTCCAGCTAGGCCTCACTTCCTAAAGTTTCCAAAACCTCTCAAAACAGTTCTTCTTGCTGGGGACCAAATATTCAAACACAGGAGCCCAACGAGGATGTTTCACATTAAAACTATGGCTACTACTAAGTGAAAATGTGCAGAATCTATCTGTCTTTAAGGAGGAGTAGAATCATTAGACATTACTATGGGAGCAGCTGTACCCACAGTCTAGTACCTGCTTCTCCTTCCTCCTTTAGCTGATGGGTCAGTGAGACACTCAGCAGGACTGACATAACTGTCCTGAAGATCTGCCAGATGCCAGTCAAAACTGAAAGCTTTAGTAGTCTGTCTCCTAGTGCAACACCCAGAGTTTGTGGCTGGCCAGGCAGCTCCTACTACAACACTGCATTAGTTGGCCCCAGTTCCTTTTCCAATTCACCTATCAATGTGAAAAGAAGATGGAGGTGGGCCCCCTTCCTACAGGGCTTTCTCCATGCACCCTACTAACCCCACTTCAAGGAGCGTACCCTATTAGTCATCAACATTTAGGCAAGCACCTGTATAACTACACTTCTTGGAAGTGGTGTGCTCTTGCTAATGATCTGAGAATGAGCAGCACACCACTACAACATACACAGGGCAGCATGCAACTTGGAAGAGATAAATGAAGACTTTCCTCAAAGGGACATTGGGATCTCTCTCTTGCTTACTCTCTCTCTCTCTCCTCCCTCCCTCTCTCTCTAAATATTTGCATGTGTGCACTGTGTGCAGGTGCTCACGCCCACACATGAGGAGGCCAGAGAAGGACATTGGGTATCCTCTTCTACTACCTTGAGAAGAGCTCTCTTACTGAACCTAGAATTTGCTATTTGGGGGTAGGATGGCAGCCAGTAGGACCCTCCCTCCTACCAGCACTGAGGTTACAGGAATGCATGGTCATGCTAGGCTTTTTCTGTGAGTTCCAGTGATCTGAACTCAGGTCCTCATGCTTGCACAGCAAGTGCTCTTGCCACTGAAACATCTCCCTAGGACGGAGATTTGGAACTTTCTGCCTAAGCTCAGCATTGATGGCACAGTTCATTGAACTGTATTCATATAGCCTGGCATACAGGTATACTGTAATCCCACCAACTGTGAGGCTGAAGCAGGAGGATCACAAGTTCCAGGCCAGCCTAGGCTGCATAGCAAAATCTTTCCTCAAAAATATAATTAAAAAACAAAAGAAGAATTGTATTAATGTAATATTCTAACAGCAATGTTCCAAGTATAAGTGATCAATGAATAAGTGAATTAAAAAGGAAGAGATCAAAAGTATAAAAGAGCAAAAACATTTCCTTTATATCTGGCTAACACCAAAGTGTTATCCAAGGGTCTTTGGAGTCCCTAAACATTAAAGGTTCTGTGACACCTAATTACTTTCATAAACATAGTAAAATGTTAATTACCTTTAAGAAACTTTCATGGGTTTCATGAGTGCACAGTGCAGACTTCTAAAAGCTATGGGAGCAGCACTTGAGCAAGGAAGCTCTTCCTTATGTCAGATTTGCCCTCTGCCATTTGACTGTATAATTAGATGGTGGAGGCTGATCAGGGCTACCGGTTGCCCAGGACTGCAGTGGACACAGCAAACTGACCAGTGGGTAGAGGTTCATCAAGAACATCAGAGAGCAGGCAGTAGAATAGCTCCTCTGCATACAGTTGTCAGCCACACACAACCCCTGGTCATTTTAGGTCAGTTTAGGTTAAGGGCCACTCCTCCCAGAATTTTGGAGTCAAGGAGGGTTTGCACGATCACTGGAAACACCAGTTTCCCAGTTGGATGGCTGTGTCATACAAATAGGACTAGCTAACTTGAAGCATGTCTTGAAAGGAACTTGGACGTTGAAAACTCAGACACGAGAAACTCAGTTATAGAGACATAGAGATCGCAGGAGCCACTTAGTGCTGTGTCCCCAGAATGGTACGCCCTTCCTGTCTTGAGGCTGAATTGAATCACGAAACCACAGCGGTGAGATGAAGCAGGTGGAAACTAGGCGAGTGAAGGAGCTCCATCAAAGGACTTTTCTGATGGAAATTCTCCCCCCTTTTTGTTAACTTCAAGATAAATGAAAGCCTGCCTAGGAATTGTAGAAAGATAAGAAACTATTCTTATGCTTCCCTCAACACCCATCGAGGAACATATCTCTACATATGTAGGGGTTTGAAATGTCCCCGAAAGACTCATGTTTTGAAGACTTGATTCCCAGAAGGTGAATCCAATCACTGAGAGGTGATTGGATCATGAGAGCTCTCACCTAATCATTGGATTCATCTACTAATGATTTCATAAATGTTCAGCACTGTTAGGAAGTGGGGAAACTTCAAGGTGGTACTCTGAGGCGCAGCCTTGGGGGCCGTGTCTTATCCTAACCCCTCTTTTGGCCTCTTCCCGACACCTCAGCTCCACCATGCCTTCTTCCACCTCACCAGGGGCTTAGACACAATGGAACTAGATGACAATGGATTGAAATCTGGAAACTGTGAGCCAAAATAAACCTTTCCTCCCATAAGCTGTCTCTCTCAAATATTTGTCCTGTGACCATTTTAACACATCATATTTGATTATTTACCTATATTCACTGTATTGTGGTAGCTATTCTTTGACTTTTTTACATTACATGAGACTCAATAGGCCAGAAAATACATTGGGAAACAAAACCAGAAAAGCATAGAACAAAAAATCTTGCAGTGAGAAAGTTAAGTGTTCACAAAACAATGGTCAGTTTCACGTTCTTCCACTTCTTTTCTGCAGAGTCATAAACCCTCATTTATGGGAAAATACAGTGCAGTATGAAACAATGGAACTCAAATACCAGGAAGGAACTCAAATACCAGCAAGGACAGCCCCTCAGGCACACAGAACGCCTGAGGGAGAGGGAGGGGAGCAGATACGCATGGTCCCAAGGACAGCCTTAAGCTTACTTCACCACTGAAAACAGGAGCCCCCAAACTGGTTCTAAGCATCCTAAAATCTCTCGTGCTGTCTTGAGGGGTTTTGAGGCAGAGTCTTGCTGCTTGGCAACAAGCTTGGGGCTCAACAAACTTCTAAACAACAAAATAAAATGGGATTGGTTCCCCTGTGAGCAGCAGAATAGCACCCGTTGAACACTTACAGTTTTCAGAAAAGGAAAGGGCACAGGGTCTGCGCCGAGAACAGGCACAGATTTGCTGCTGGAGGGCTGCAGTCCTCTGCTGCTGCCGGCAAGCTAACAATGTCACATTTGCTTCACACCCCTATAAAAACACTTCCCTTTTAACCACTCTATGGCATGTAGCTGTTTGGGGAAGCAGAGGCTGGACTTCACTAGAATGACAGAAGAGGGTAGAGGATGAGAAGAACAGAAATCCACCAAGTAGACTCAAACAAGGGAGACTTTTTTACAGGCAGGTATTTAAAAAGGCCCCACATAACACATTTGTTAGCACATGGTGTCTGTGAATAGTAGCTCTCAATTTTTTCCCCTTCCCTGAATTCCCAAGTTGGTTTCATAGAAGGCTTTATTGTAATCCAGGAGCATTGTTTCGCATTAATTTCTATGACAAGGAACCCAAAACACAGGGTGCCTGGAGTAACAAAACAGAGTTGGGGAGACAGTCACGACTTGGCACAAGTCTGACAAGCTGTGAAAAAGCAAACGTTTCAATATCCGAAGTGGTGTGGATTTCCTGGGAACAACCCTTTCTCTTCACACAGTATCATATTCTTTTCAAGCACATTTAAGACTCAAGTCAAGCTGTGTCTTATTTTTTATTATAATAAACACAGTTTACTGTAACAAAGACATACTGGTGGTGATCAGCTGACAACCCAGTGCAGCACCAGGAGTTGGTGGGCGAGGGCCTGGGGGTGGGGAGTCAACTGGTAAAATAAAAGACCAGCCGTCTGGAAAGTTCTCTTAAAAGAACATAAAAAGGCAGTGTTTTCTTACGAGACTAACACAGAATGCCAAACTATCTAGCTAGGGGCTTTACTTGTTGTTATTTAAAGCAATTTGTAACTAAAAATAGAAATCCTTCAAAATATTGGGCTGTCATACTTGGTTTTGGATTTTATGGTTTAAATCTCCACAAAAATGAAAATATTTTGTCCATCATTTTAAGTGGCAATACTATTTCTTATGTGAGAATCTACAAATACGTTTACTGCATGCTATTAAACTTTTCTTTAAAATACCTACTTAAAAATAGTTGTAATTATTCATAATTTTCTAATTTTGGTGAAGGGGAAATAAATTGTTCACCACAAAGTTAAGACCAAAACACCCAAAACATTCAAGATTAAATTAAATCTTTGAGTTCAAATTCATCAGGAAAACAATGTAAATCATCTCACCAAATCCTGGGTTGCTAGTTTCTCACAGTCCAGCTCATATCTTAATCTGTCTCTGCTGTCCATTAGCTGAAACACAGAAGAAGAAGACATTTTTATTAAAGATATGATCACAACACTCGAAATTCTTCCTCAGCAGAATGTGGTAAAATATTTTTAACGTGAGAGGGAGATGGATCCAAATGTGATCAAGGGTTGCTATAAACTGTGATGTTTGGCTGATGTAGAGAGGTAAGCAGGCTAATACTCAGACAATGCCGACGTACTTGAAACCTGCCTCACTCTACTCTCCACAAACGTGACAGCATGTCGTCATAGAGCCAGTCTCTACCCACCGCAAAGAACAGCTGTGCTTCCCTTCTTTGTAATGACCCGTCCTCTTGTTTCATATTTTTGTGTTATATTTATGTGCACATCAAGCTATGTTCATATTGACTAAAAATACTCATCGAAACACATTTATCGTTGTCCTCAAGCCACCTTCTCTGTATATGAAACAACTGTCTTACCATGTGTTTTTATATGTCAGTAAAATTCAAACCTTAAATTAAACCTTCATTCAATTAGGCCAATACACTGTTTTTATTAATTTAATAACTATCTCCCTTGTCACTGTTCTTGTTTCACGATTTTATACATTCAATGGTTCATTGAAGTGGCCTTCTGAATGGTCTCTCTACATCCAATTTTCCTCCCTTCCTGGTTGTCTTACTGACACAAATGTGAGGCTAGCACAGTGTTCAGGCTTCTTTCTCAGTGGACTCAGAGGATATACAACCCCTGGCACGAGACACCCTCTCCAGTTGTCCTTGACCCTCACCACTCCTTGTTCGCTCTCACACACCCTCTGCCAGGGAAACCACACACCTTTCCTTTTAAGAGGCGCTTCCTCATAGTTCTTAGGACTCCCTTCCAGATTCTCCCCATCACCTCCCTGACTAGCTCCATGGTGCCATCCATCCTGGGCGTGCCTACTGCCGCTCCCTCAGCCTGCTGGACATCACACCCGCACAGTCCTCTTTGTCACCTGGTCTGCCATGTACTACAATGAGATTCCCAAGAACAGACTGCAAGGTGCCAGAGATGGGAAGACAAGCACAGAGGCTCCCTCATTAGATCAATTGAAACAAAACACAAAACTACTGAGTTCCACGTTGGACAGGGCAGAGCCCAGACAGAGGTCAAGAGTCAATTACCCACACTCAGTCTCTTCTCAACTTGTTTTCAGTACATCTACTGCTTAAAAGCAGGGAACATGTATCTTACTGGAAGCTTTTGGGCTGGTCCTCCTCATTCTTTCTTCTCCTGCTTACCGTTCCTCATGCTGCAGCCTTTCTTTTATCTGCGCCACCACAGATTCTCACCCTCTGGTTTCATCAGGTTGCTGTTACATTAGCCAGCTATTCCACATTTCAAAAAGTTTCAAACCACACCTTACATATGCATCATTCACTGTAGACAGCTCCTTTGTCCTTTTGTCTAGAAAGACGAACACAAGTAGGCCTTCCAAGAGGATAGTGTGAGAGAGTTTGGGGTTGTTGGAGAAGGCTTTCTAGAACTTTCCTCGTTTCTCTCCTTCATCTTCACACTTCTAATACAGACCCATCACACTGCTCGGTGGTCTGCTGCTCTAGTCTTGGTATCCTTTGTAGCACATGCCATATGCATATCTACACATTTTATTTATTAGCCGTAGTGTGGTGTGTGACACTCAAAAGTACCTTATAATCACTGCTGAAACTATTTAATGAACAAACCAGCAAAAATCAGCTTCCTTTCGCTCAACTGTGTTTGACCTGCATTCCTGGGGACAAACCACTTTCATAGAAATTATTTATCTCCATGTGAAGGAAAGGTAAGAGAATGTCTACAGGGTCAGAAATGAAACAGGAACCCAGGCATTTGGATTCTTCTCAATAATAAGTGTGCCTATATTTTGTGTCTGCATTGAGTTCCAGTGCGTGTAAAGAAAAGCAAGAGGAAGATTTCAACAAGATGATCAAGTTGATAGCTGTATTCATCTAGAACTGAGATATACTGCGAGTTACATATATATAATCTGACTTTTGTAGTAGCCCTGTTAAAAAGATAAAAATGTGATTATTAAGAAATTTTATGTTACAATATATCCCAAATATTATCCTTTTCATTTTTATCTTTTGTCGTTTTGAGACAGGGTCTCTCTGTAGCCCCAGTTGGCCTGGAATTCAGTAATATAGACTAGGATGGCCCTGAATTTACAGATCTCTGCCTGCCTCGATCTCCTGAGTGCTGGGATTGAAAGCATGTGCCATTACGTCCAGCCCAAATATTGCCACAACAATGTCTTATCAGTACTGAAGTTATTGGGGAAACATTTCACACTCTAAAAATCTAGTATGTATTTTTCAATTACAGGAAATCTTAGCTTAAGAGCTAAATCTTTATCTGCATTTAGATTTCAAAAAATTTACACATGAGAAATCAGACTCACATGTGTACATTACTGAAAGTATGAAGGTTTTTCTCCACTAATATCAGATTTTTCTATTTAAATTTAGAATATTAAAGCTGAATTCTCTCAGTTGTACTAGCCACATTTCAAAGGTGCAGTAAAGGTAGAGAGGCCCCTCCTGGGCAATGCAGGTCTAGAATCTCGGACATTTTTGGCTTTTATTTCATATTGTGTCCCCCACAGTCTAAGGATCTCTGTGTCTCATTTTCACCAGGTGTAGTCCAGACAAAATGGCTTGAGAAACACTTTGAAGGAATTGGTGGTGCTTCCCTTGTAGGGTAAGTGAAAGTGGAAACCTGAGACTTCATCTTTAACCTTAAGAAATTGATCCCAAGATTCAGACTTTGTTCACAGGCAGTCCTGTGATTTGCACCAATGGGATTTCAAATGCTGCCGTAGCAGACATTGGGTGAAGCCCAAGAAGATGAACTCATTTGGTGAAAACCTGCCCGGCTGAGGAAAAACATGTCTGGATGTTGCCCTGTCAGTGGAACCATAGTTCTTAGAACCAACTTTATCCAAACTCCAAGAATGTCCTGCATTGCAAAGTCAGACCTGGTTGAATTTTAAACCTAAGCTTCAGCCCCGATCCACCATGCTTTTGAAGTGTGGCTCATGGAATTGAGGAACCAAGTTTCTGATTAATCCAGTTTTAACTTAAAAATTGACAGTTGGTTCAGTTATTTGGAAGTATATACATTCTTTTGGAATCATTCGGAGAAGTGGATTTTCCTTTTCATATGTAAATTTTATTAGTTCTAAACATATTTTTATCTTATAAATCACTTATAGGAATCTTTTTCAGAGTGCCAGGCACAGTCCTTAGCACAGGGTGCCATCCCTTCTGGGGCTCCCAGTATAAGGAAGACAAACCATCACAACAAAGAGCTTTGAGCACCACTTAGGGGAGGAAACGTGGTTCGGAGAGTTTCCAGCAATGCTGGAAGAATAATGACTGCTAAGGTCGTTGTGTGGTACATTTGCAGGGAAGAAATAAAGACTTAACTGACAGAGTAAGTCTAATTCATTCCTATATAGAAAAACAGGATATCAACCAACATCTGAGCTGAAAACAAGAGTTAGCAATATATTCTCCTTCTTAGCGATGTATGCTCACTGCTACAAGAAAATGTTGGACTCTCTATGCCACATAACCTTTCAGCTCCTTACAATCAATAAGAAAGGACTTTCTCTCATTAATGGGCTTTAAAAGCCATAATTCTTATTCATTACTAGCCACTTTATCCCATATAACAAGGAAATATATTATGAAGCTTAGATAATGGGAATGTACATAAGTCAACTTTCTCTACATTTGAAGACACTCTAGCCATGGTGTCATTGACCAATGGTGCTGATATGTCTATTTAAAAAGAGTCATTTATCATTGCAACAATGTTACAGTACCTTTTGAATAGTCCGCTGGTCCTGATCTGCCATCTCTTTCAGGCATATAAGTTCATCTTCTGTAAACAAAAGGAGGGAGAGGCTGACCATGAAATTACACGCATATGCCCTTGTATTCAAAGTGCCTGCTTTGGGGCAGGCTGTGAAGCCACCAGCAGGCATGGTGGACTCAAGTGCTAGCAGGACTGTGACCTTCACAACTGCCCTTGACATTCACAGCCTTCTTCCTGCTGTTCAGGCGGCTGGTCAGATAGGATTAAGAAGTAAGTTCAAGATCCAAGTGTGGCTGAGAGTTGTGAGCTTTTCATCAATATCAACAGTGGACAGTTTTGCTGTTAGTCACAGCCAGTACGAAGTGCTTTAGCAGGTGGCACTTTAAGAAAGATCACGACCTGAGACAGCATTCCCATAGCCCATCAGAAAAGAAATGGAGCCACACTGGGGTGGTGTTGTCCTGTGTTGAAGAGATGCTACAACCTTCCCCATCTCACCAGGGCTCACGCTCCCTCTTTATTCCTCTCTCTATTTTCATACTGCAGATTATCAGAACTTTATACAATAAATGTAAACACAATGGCAATACTTGAAGTAAAAAGACTGTAAAGCGATGTGCTTTTTAGTGAATAAAATGTAATTTTTATCAATGTTTATGGTAGGAACAAAATGGAATATAAAGTGTTCAGATGAAAACTTGCGTTTAAAATTTGTGTCAAAGATTGAATTACCAAGTTCCGAGGTTTTGTTCTGAGTGGCTAAGCCCACTAGCCCGTGAGCACATCCCAGTCCCCATACGTGTGCTTATGTCTGCTTCAGTTACATCATCAGTTAGCATTTGAAATAAACCAGCACAAGTTTCTGTTTATAATGTTTCTAAGTGAAGTAGAACCGACTGATTACGACTGATTAGAACTCTTTTTTTTCTTTCTTTTTTCTTTTCTTTTCTTTCTTTTTTTTGCCAAGGCTAATGTTTGCTTTAAAAAATAATCACTCCGAGTTCACAATACGTGGCTCAGGATCACAGTTTTAGATAAATCCTTTGCTCCAAGCAAGGACTGCTATCTTAAAAGAAAGGCAAAGATAGGTTTCAAATTGATTTTTAGGTGCAAACAATCGAACGTAAGTATGAGTGCAAAAGTCAAACATTGCAATGAATTTTCCCAAGAGTATGATTTAAAAATGTTACCTAAAAGTGCATTTTCTTTCATATTCATTTGAACTTCTTCTTCGAGTTCAGCAATTACTTGAAGTAACCTCTCATTTTCCTGTTTGTATTCGGCAGCTTCCTTTTCTGGTTTTGGAGAAGTACTGGGCTCTTTGGCAAAAGAATCCTGCAAGATGGAGAAGTCCATATTTCTAAGCAGGGAGCTGAGGATTTAAATATGCAACACAAGGACAACACAGATACAGAAGAGCTATCATATAATTTTCTGAATTCTATTACATACTTATAATATGAATAGCGAAAAGGAAGGGGACTAAATAGAGGCTGGCTGGAATAAAGACAGCAGTACATTCTGTACAAAGACCCCAGCACATGGGGACATTTTATTGACAGGAATAATGCATATCATACTGTTTGTGTGCCCTCATCATTCAGGTCAATTCATTATGGAGGCTGTGTCCAGGGAGGCAGCTGGGGCCCCCTCCACCCACACTTCTGTGTGTCTGAAGCGCTGTCCCCCGTAACTAGGCAGACTGGGGGAGACTGTGGACGGGCAGCGCCAGGGGGTGGCAAAGTGCAAGGGCTAAGGAGGGGGGCTTGTTGCCTTTGTGGCATTTCCCAGTGTCAGCGCTGCCAGTGTGGTAAGGAGCCCATCACATGTCAAAGTGGTGACGTGTGCAGGCTGGAAGCCGCACGGAGTCCATCAGGCCTCGGATATCCACACAGTTGGTTTTCCACTGGGTGGAGGAGCCACCCAGAGGCAATTCATATTCTGAACATTAACATGGCTTTGCATGCCTGTCACAGGGGGCTGTGCAGGCGGTTAATGCTATTGAAGACTTCAGTTTAAATCTCTATGCAAACAGTGATTACCTTGTAAGAAGGTTTCAGGATAACTTACAACAAAAGACTTTAAAGTTATAGTTTTAGTAAAGCAAACTCATTTACATTTTTATTATGTGCGTCTTTTGTTTAAATCTCGCCGTGTCCATTACAGCAGAGGCTTTTTCTTACACGATATAGAAGCTTATTGGGAAAGTTACTCTCTTTTTCTCTTGTCTGTTTCAAAGCTATTGAAAACATCTGAATATCCTCCCTTATGGTTGTCGACATTTTATGGACACACTTAAAAAAATTAAGATGTAATGGATCAGAGAGGCTGGTGCAGAATTTTATATTACATCATGGATTATGCAACCTCAAAATAAGAGTCATATTATTATGCGAAAATGGACAAAACAATTCTACATACCGTGCTTCAAAACTACCATCAACTCTAAAAATACTTTTGAATTTCAAAGTGATCATAGCTGGATTATGTTATACCTTCTACAGTAACCCTGTGATTGAAAAGAAATAAAAATAAAATGCTCAAAACCAAAACGGCCTTTCTGATATGCTGGTTTCCTTTTGGAGTTGTACTCTTAGGTAACTTTAGGGAAATTGGGAAGTAAATTATTAAAATGTTTTCCTGTACAATCATAACGATTCAAAAGTAAAGCAAGTATTGAAATGTTTTGTAATGCATTAATAAACCGTAGTTTAAAAGTGACTTACTAATGAAATTATAATCATACACATCAGACTTAATGGCATTCAAATATGCTGCTGAGTTTTACACTAAACTAAATTCAGGGTGAAATTTTTTAGATTTTTACACTTCATTCCATTTAGATTATTCTATCCCAACTAATATTTACATGAATTTATTTCTTCTCATTGAGACAGAGTCTCACTTGTATATCCTAGGCTTGCCTTGAACTCATGATCCTCAGCAAACTCAGCAATCAGAGTCCTGGAATTCCAATAAACTCTTAACTAAAGTAATGCTAACAGGTCTAATGAGCAGTTAAGAAACAGCATCATTTTCGCAATAAAGAACGCAAGTCATTTACTTTTCCCACATAATTGAGACCACTGCAGAATGTGTTTACGATTTAAAAGGATTTTATGTACAGACAACATTTACTTCAACAGGTTTTAGCCTGTATTCACTAACTGGAAGATCTTGGTCCTCCACAGTGGATTATCCGAGTGCCCATTATCATCTGCTAAAGAACTATTTGAACAAATTAGATGAAAAGCTAAGGGAAAGGAGTAGCAGTTAACAGATAAATGTGTTTGCTAAGACTCTTAGTAGGAAAGCAAGACTCAAGGAAAAACACATTAAATTGGAGGATTTTTCCTCAACATACCAGTCTGCAGCCCTGACTCTCCAGAGGCTACACTTTAGCTCTGTCTCCACCATCTGTCAGCTGCAGGAACTGCAAGTAATTAACTATTCAGACACCCAGGGCAATGAGGACACTCATTAGCAAGGGGAACAAAGAGGCAGCTCTGGCTGCTGCTGTCCTCTCTTACACTGCACACGTTCTGTCGTGGTGTTTCTTCAGCCATCTGCCCACATTGCTAGTTCTGGCTTACTTAAACCATTTAAGCCCCCTTTAAAATAACCTACGTCAATAAAGCACGATTAAAGGGGTTGCAGATCATTAAACGGTGGTTAGGTGGGTGATTAAAGACACAGTATCACCCTAAGACTGTGTGATTCACGGTCATTCTGGAATTTTAAGTCCAGAAAGGAACTTGCTATTTCTAGCTTTTTCTATCACAGGCCTCTGAGCAATGGCATAAACATGATTTCTCTTGTGACTACAGCATTTCTGATTCCAGGTTTCCAAACCCAAGCCGAATCTGGAAAGGATTGCTTCTGAAAGCAGAGCTTTCCTGTACAATGTGCTCCATGACCAGGTGCCATCCCATTACCTGAGAACTTGCTGGAGATGCAGTCTCTCAGGCTCCAGCCCAGACTGCTTTTGTTGGTCTGTATCTGAACAAGCTCTGCAGGTGATGCGTATGAACAGTGGTCTGAGAAGCCCTGGCTCAGAGCTGCCTGTGTATCTGCTCAGCGGTTTTCTCTCTGTGATGTTAGCGTTTCAATGCTGCAGCCTCCGTGCGTGGCACTTGGACATCTCAATTTGCGGCTGAGGGAGGAGCAGGATTCTGATGCATACCGTTGCCTCGTGACAGTCAAGCAGAAGAGCAGGTGCTTCCCCAGTGAGTGACAACCAGGAAAGCGGCACCCTAGGACAGAGCAACCCTGCAGAGCTGTCACTCTTGAATGACAGTATTGTCAACAGCAAACAGATCTGTTCCTCAGCGGAGGATGGTCGCACAACTCGGTCATATTGGGTAAGAATGAAAAATGAGAAGTCCATCAAATATAGGAACTCCAGCTGAGATGGAAGGCCATATGTGGTGCTCACAGGCATACACACATGTACAGCATACACAGGCACATACACATGCATGCATGGTGCACACAGGCACACACACAGATGCGTGGCACACATGGGCCATACACACGTGTGTATGCACACACACACTCTCTGACAGGGGAGCTTCCTTTAGAGCTTTCAAGGGGATTATTCAACCAACAGCATGGCATCCTAGAGCCCACAACAGTCTACAGCTAAGTTTCACTGGTTTCCCACAGAATAAAATCTGGAACTCCTGTCCTTTGAATGATGTTATGCTGGGGGAAGCTGACATCAAGAGTGCTCTCATCTGCAGACAAGGCTTCTGTAACATGCTTCCTTCCTGATTTCCATTTGCCACATTATGTAACTTAAACTAGCTGTCTTTTGAACTTGCTCTTTTCTAGTATATTCTTTAAATTAAAAAAAATTTATTTTATATGTACAAATGAATGTGTGTATGTAAGTGCACCTATGTCATACAATGCCATGGGGGCCAGAAGAGGGTGTTGGAACCCCTGGAACTGGAGTACAGACAGTTGCCAGCCGTCATGTAGGTGCTGGGAACCTGGATCCTCTGGAAGAGCAGTCAGCGCTCTTAACCACTGAACCATCACTCCAGCCCTTCCTAGGACATTCTTATCAAATTTCTCTGAGAAACAGCGCAGGAGAGATATGATGACTGCTTACTAGCCATAAAGCTACTGTTGCAATTTGGTTATCACTAAAAATAAATGAGATCATTTTAGGCAGATCAAGTAAAGTTTTATTTCAAAAGCTTTTCAAGGAATTTCTCTTAAAATATTTTTAATTTTAATTTTATTTACTGTTAATGTTTGTATGGGGGCCAGGGAGGGTGTGTCTCATATGGACGTCGGAAGATGATGTTCTAGAATCAGTTCTTTCCTTCTACCTTTACACAGGCTCTAAGGATGTAATTCGGGTCGTCAGGCTTTACAGCAAGCACCTGTATTTTTTTTGAAGCTTGTGTGGTTCTGAGCGGTCTCACCACCATCAGTTTTAACTGTTCCTGTAAATGCTGCTTTCCCAAAGAATTGCAGATTAGCATTCCAGGATGTCTCAGGGGAATTTTAAAACCACTAGAGGGGGCAGTTGTATAAGATATTTCCAAATAAAAGGCTTTCGCACCTAAGAGGCAGTTTTAGGGAAATTTGTTCTTAGAGGATTCAGAAAAGCACTTTCCACAAGCAGACTGAGATAAGGCATGTCTGCTTTTGTGGCATTCATGCCTGTGTTCTTGATATGTACACCTGTGCTCTGGGCATCACCTCAACCATACATTTGGTGAGGTCCCCGGAAGAGATCTACATACCCTATAGATGAGAATGACCAACCTGCATAAATATTATTATTATCATGAATAACCAAGATGCTCTGGAATCCATCCAATCCACAGAATAGACTGCTTACTCCTGAGTGGGGTGCAGCTTCCAGTTGCTGTTGCACAAAGTCATCATCCATTCCCACCCTTGCCTCCTACCATCCAGACAGACCAGTTACCCATATGAAGAGAGCTTGTAGAGGTGCAAAAACTTCAAGAGTATGGGCTGGGGAGATGACTCAGTGGTTAAAGTGCTTAACCTACAAGTATGAGGACCTGAATTCAAAGCCTCATGTAAAAGCTGGGTATGGCTGAGCGCATCTGTAACCCTATGCTGGGGGTTAGGGGGTAGAGACGGGTGGGTACCAGGGACTCACTGGACAGCCAGTGTAGCTGAACCAAACAGAGGGAGAGAGAGAAAGAGACAGAGAGAGACAGAGAGAGAGAGAGACAGAGAGACACACAGAGAAAGACAGAGAGAGGCACACAAATTTCAAAACATAAGGTAGATAACTGAATGAAGACAGCTTGATTGTTAACCTGTGGCACCTGCACACACTTGAGTTCAAGAGTGTAAAGGCTTTCTTATGGCCTGGGAAGTTCTCAGTGTCCCAAGCCTCTTCAGCACATATTATGGAATACAAACCGGACAATCAGAAAGACCTCTGTATTTCTTCAGACCAACTCGAATTTATATTCTAATCTTCCTTCAAAGAGTTCCCAGATACTGGCATGCAGTGGAGTAGCTACCTGTAGCTACGACTCCACCTTAACTAGATGGTCTCACTTCTCATTCCCTAAGTGGGAAATAAATGGATCAAATCACCCTGCCACACTGATGCTGGATTAAAACCTATAACATTATTTTCTGTTAAGTTATTTTCTAAAAACCAAAAAACCTGCAAGAGTAGATATAGACCCAGAAAAAAAGGTAAAAGAAAAAAAATTGCAAAACTTCATGTGCATTCTTACTCTTAAGATGATCAGAACAAAGAAAAGGAATGACGTGTGATTTTATGAGATCTGTAACTATTACACAGCTTAGAAAGCACTGGGTGATTTTTTGAAATTCTAGTAGAATTCTAGTAGATTAACAAGACAAGTGCTTCCTCATCAGCTAGTAAATGAGGTCTTTTAGAGTGGTTGCTGTTCATTTCCTTTTCTCTTAAAAACTGAGGAGTTTTAAGAATGCTACTATAAGACGTAGCTAAAGGACAATCGCACCTAAAGTGCCCAGCAGCCTAAGTCTCTTCTTGGTGTTAACTTTTGCTATATAACTTCCCAGATTCCTCTTACACATATAAATTCACATGTGTCAATATTTCCATATGTGTGTATATATATAATCATTAATATATTACAAGCATTATACTGACATAATACTTTATGATTTATACACTGTATATATCTATTGCAATCTTTAATTCTTTAAAAATATATTTTATTATTTTAATTTTTTGTGTATCAGTGTATTGCCTGCACATGTGTAAGTGTACCCATGTCATGCAATGCCCGCATGACAGAGGTCAGAAGAGGGAGTTGGATTCCCCTGGAACTGGAGTAATGGATGGCTGTTAACTGTCATATAGATGCTGGGAATTGAACCCAGGTCCTCCGCAGGAGTAACCAGTGCTCCTAACCACTGAGACATCTCTCCAGCTCCCACTTTTTAATTCTTATAATAGATCATAAATACATCACCACTTAGGGACTTAGGGTTCAAGCAGACTCTGGTTTGCAGGCCTTCATTATGATTTATTATCTGTGTGCTCATGGGAAAGTTAATTAACCACACCGTTTCTGCATTTTCATCTGTAAACCAAGCTGTAAGAATAATTAGAGACACTATTGATGAGGCACCTGGTCCCTGCTTAAGTTGAGCATCCTTGATTTGAAATCTAAAGTTGGAAATTCTCCAAAATCTGAACCATTTTGAGCACCAATATGATACCCCGAGTGGGAAATTTCACATCGTGAAGCCTTGTTTCAAGCACAGAACTACTCAGAGCATTGTAGACAATTACCCCCAGTTTATGTGTAAAATATCAGAAACAAAAATGAATTTCTTATTTGAAACTGGATTCCATCAAGATGTCTCATCATAGACCAGGTGTGGTTGTACATGCCTTTAATTCCAGTACTTAGGGGACAGACACACTGATCTCTGGGACTTTGAGGACAGCTTGTTCTCCATAGAGGGTTCTAGACCAACCATCCAGGACTACCCAGTGAGATTTTATATACATATACATACAGACATATATGTATATATATATATATATATATATATATATATACATACACATGTCATGTTTATGCAACCAGTCTGAAATACAAAGTAGAAATCTGAAACAGTTCTGATCCCAGGAGTTTTGGATAAGGGAGATTCAGTCCGTAGTTGGTGTTCAATATTGTGTGTGTGTGTTGAATCTCTAATGCGTAGACCAGGCTATCCTTTAATTCCTTATCCTTCTAATAGGTAGACTCTATCTACCTATTCATCACAAGTTTTGCAACTCTGCCAGTTTCTTAATCTTAGGACCTACGATAAAACCGTCTCTGCCTGTGACTGGGTCCCAGACATCCATTAGCTGAAATGAGATGAGAAAGAACTGACCTTCAACACCAGTTCCTCCTGCACAGAACTTCAAGCCCTGTGCTTTCTCCCTTCCTTTTGTGCCCCTGTGTCTAGGCAGTAAGGCAGCGACTGGATCTTCTTGCTAGGAGAGACCCCAGTAGGGAAATCCCCTGAGATGTTCCTCCTTGACACTTTCATTTAAAGCTCACTCTGTCAGCAGCAATGGGGGCAGCAGAGACGCAGATCCAAACTGCCCCCAGCAGCAGTCTGAGGCGTTCGTTACCTTATCCCTTAGGGACCTGCATGCAGGTAAAGTCACATCTTTGACTTTGCCACAGAAAGTGTTTCAGAATTAGCTAGTTTGAAGCAGAGCTGGAGTTTACTAAAAGAGACTTTTAACGTGCATTTGAACATGGGGGTTAACAGAAAGAGCTGCTCAGGGAGACTGATACAGTGTGGGTACGGGCTCAAGTGAGAGGCACAGTTCATTCATTTATACACAATAGTTATAAATATGATCTTGTTGAATTCTAAAGTCATTATCTTTAAAAGGTTGCTAAGAAATGAGATTATATGGTGGTTCTTGAGAGGTCCTGGGCAGAATTACAATTGATAAGGTCAACTCCAGATTACAGTGTTGTTTAAGGTTTGCTGGTAAGACTCCCAGAGAGGAGTGAGGCCACACTTGGGTCACCTCTCAGTCCTCACACCTGGCTTATTAATAGTTTGACATTCTTATCTGAAAATATTTCTCTATAAAAGAAACATTGCTAGCAGCCTTTACAGCAAATGCTGTGTTAGAATTCCTGATTGTCAGCAAGACCGGACACCAGAGTGAGGGGCTCTGTCTTCATCCTGAATCCCAGTAATTTCTATCTTGCCTCAATTCTGGTTCATCCAAGTGGGCTTGTTGGACGCCCCTGACTTGGAAAGAAGGGTTTTGTGTTCTTTAAGTTATTTTGACTGCAGAAAGGATGGAAGCTGTAGAAATTACAAAACAAAAACATGACATGATTTTTCTAGAGTGAGATTTGTCTTTTGGCAATAGTGGGTAGGTTGTTTTATTTTCAGAATAAATTTTTAAAAATTGAGAACAGTTGCAGTGATTTTCTTTATAATTATGGATTTTCTGGAATGTGTCACTGAGCAGTAAAGTATTAGACTGGCTTATATCGTGGAACGATGACCAAGATATACCAAGTCAACGTTGTTGCTTTTTGTATGTGCATGTGTGTTTAAATGTTCATGGGTGTGTGCATATGTGAATGCAGCATACACACAAATTCGAATGCATGTAGAAACCGAAGCTAGAAGTTGATATGGGTATCTTCCGCAGTCACTCTCTACTTCGTCCTTTTTTGTCTTTTGGTTTTTGAGGCTGGGTCCTGGCCTGGAACTCACTATATAGACCAGGCTGGCCTCTATCTCATGGAGACCTTCCTGCCGCTGCCTCCTGAGTGCTGGCATCAAAGGTGTGAATGATCACACCTGGATTACATTATTCTTTTTGAGACAGAATCTCTGACTGAACCTGGAACTCACCAGTTTGTATAGACCGACTGACCAGCAAGCTTGCGGGTTTCTCCCATCATGCCTGCCTCTTCAGTGTTGTGATCACAGGCAAAGGCCCTACACTCAGCTTTACCTGGGTGCTAGGACTGAACTCAGGTCCTTATATTTCCACTTTCCTGGTTGAACCATCTCCCCAGTGCAAGGTTGTAGCTATCTGTGATTTTATTGACCTGAATTAAAGTTCATAACTGATTTCCTATAAAAATCTAGAAACTTACAATTTTCTGAAACCCGATCTCTTCATATATCTCCAGTTCTTCCTTTAGCTCCTTCAGAATCTCCTCTTTCTCCCTCAGTTTCCTCGCCAGAGCATTCATTTTGACATTTGCTGCGTCTTGGAGAGCAGCTTTCTCTTCCATCATCTCAAAGTATCTCTGGGGCGGGGGGGAAAGCAGCATCAAAAATCTGGCCTGAAACCGCTTTATTTCTATTTAATCTGCTGTCTTGTGAAGCTATTTTATTTTTTAACTTTACCACATTTCTTAGTAAATAACTGTATTAACATACATGCGAAAGTATCAGGCAACACGGTATAGCATTATCCAAAAAGCCCCCACAAAGAACGAGGTTATTCTAACTTTACTGCCATACGATGCCATGCGAATGATGAATAGGAGATCTCCCACAGGCATTGCTCCTGCAACCACAAGGATTTGGTAGCCATTTGTCAACAAATGCCTCCCAGGCAGGAGGGTGCACAACTGCAGTTGAACCCAAACTAAGGAGACCTAGCTTGAGGGGGCAGGCCTGCACACAGATAATAGACTCAACAATAATGGTTCTGGTTACAGACCCAGAAATGGTCTCGTTGCACTGTGGGCTTAGGCACAAATATTGGCCTTGGCCTTATCATTGAAACCTCTGCAAAGACACCCTCAAGGAGTCATGCCCATTGGTGACAGGTCCAGTGCCCTGTTATGGTTGTGGACCTAAAGTAGCCCTGTAATTCAGCTGAGGACTCTCTCGGCTATGATTTGAGAGCAGTATGCCTTCCCAGGGACTGAGTGGAAGACACGCCAGGCCACACCTTCAGAGTCAAGCCGTTGTCGGTCATACAGCAAACCCCCACATGCCCTGGCATTTGACTTGTGGCAGCCCACCAAGGAAGCTACTCGGAGATACGTGTCTGCAGGCCTCCAGAGGCAGGCCCACTGACTGAATCCCACTGAAGCTCATGAGTAGGCCTGAAACCCACTTGCGTCTTACCCCAGCCTCAGTCCTGAAGCAGCACCAGAGAGCTATCAGGAGGCGTGCCGTTGTGGGCCTCCTAAGGCACGCCTATTCCAAAGCATCCCTGTTTCCCAACTTCAGCCCCACAAAAGCCATGGTGCAGGAGTACTCCTGCCTCCCTGGGAAACTAGCAGAGGCAAGCTCATCTGTGTTCCTGGTATCTGTCGTGAACTGTGAAATATCCTGGCAATTACTCCAGCCCTTTCTAACTTGGCTCAGGGCCAGTCCTGCCACACCAGGAGCCTCTGCAATGATGCGGCAAGAGCCCTCCCATGGACCACAATCCTAAGCACACCAGGGAAACAGGTCCTCCCTCTGGGGACCGAACTACAGAGCCTGTTACCCCTTCACTCAGCACCAATTCCAGGGAAAAAGACCCTGGAAGCAACAGTCTTCTGAGAGGCTAGAAAGAATCAAAGCCCAACTCAGGTCCTTAGTCTTCAGCCAGCCAGGCAGATATGCTGCTGAGGACTCAGGAGCAGACACAAAATCCAGAAGCAATCCTATCAGCCCAGAGAATCAAAAGGAGAAAGTACTTACCTGCCAAAGGCAAGCAGTAAAGAACGCAAAAGATGCTGCTTGCTCATATGCGCAGACACCAACAACAGGCTATACAGATAATGAATTATCAGGCAACCGCAATACCACCAAAGGAAGCCAACAGCTGCACCTAAAGAAGTGGAGATCTACAGCTTGCCCAGCAAAGAATCCAAAAGAATCACCTTAAAGAAGCCCAATGACATGCAAGAGAACACAGACGGACAAGCCAAATCGGGAAAACATGTGAACAAAACTAGGATTCCAAACAAGAAAAAGGTGAGTAAACGAAAGAACTAAACAGAAGTCCTGAAAAGGATAACAAGAAGCTCTTAAAAAACACAGCAGAGGCTCTCAACACAACTAACAGATGAGAAGAATTAATGGAACTGAAGGCAGCTCGGTTTAAGTTGACCGACTACGGCAACAAAAATAAAAAAAGAGGACGAGGAGAACAGAACTGACAAAGAGCCCTGGAGGCCGCAGAAAGCTTCCTAAAATGAATGATAGCTGAAAATTAAACTTTGGGAGATCTCAAGCCCAGAGCAACCCACGGAAGAATATTCTGAATAATCATAGCAAATTCACGAAAGTCAAAGATTTGACACAGCTAGCTTTCATAAGACCATTTTCTCCGAAGAAATCTTGTAAGCCACGAGGGTGTCGGATGACACATTTAAAGGGTTGAAAGAAAAAATTTAAAAGCCAGTCAAGAATACTGCACTGTGCAAAACTGTCCTTCAGAAATGAGACTGATGCTCCCATCAAAAGAGGAAACCGCAATCCATCTCCGTCTGGCCTGCCTGGTGAGAGTGTGGGAAGACGTTCTTCAAGCAGAGCTGAAGGGGACTAAGCGGCATCACGAAAACACACCAGGCACGGACATCCCTGCCCACAGGAAAGAATCAATGGCTGTCAAATTCAGAGTGCTCTCAACCGGAAGCAGTGACAGGGAAATCACCTTTGCCTGTAGAGTAAAAGTTCAAAGACAAAAGTATTCAAAGTAGCTAAACCTAGGGTAAGTTGTTAATGGGCGGGTCACTTAAAAAGATGCACATGACATAAATGACATGAAATAGAGCCTGAAAGAAAATGTAAAGTGTGGACTTTATATGTGAGCAGCATCGTTATTAGTTTAAAACAGTCTCTGCCTCTCCTTTCCCTCCTCTTCCTCCCCTCCCTCTCTTTCTCTCATCCTCTCAGTTTGTACCCTTCCAAGTCCCAGGGGTTATACAGACTGCTAAATAGGATCTTGTTATGTAGCCCAGGTTGGCCTAGAACTTACAATCCTCCTACTTAGTCTCTTGAGTATCGGGATTGCTAGCATGTGCCACCACGCCCTAAAGTAGAGTCTCATAAAACAGAGGTATTTTATATTTTTCATGGTAACAACAATTAAAAAAAACCTCTAGTAGATGCACAAAAGACAAAGAGAAAATGCAACAATGCTTACTACCACAGATCAATCAGTAAATCAAAACAAAGGACAGGAAGAGAGGAAGAAAGAAGTGGACAGAAACAAATGAACAGTAAGTTCTTACACATTGGTAATCATTTAAACTGTAAATTAATTAAATTCTCCACCCCAAAATAGAGTGGCTGAATGGGTAAAAAGAGACAAAATCCAACAAGTTGCTGCCTGTGAAAGACTCTGGTTTGGGGTTGGAGAGATGGCTCAGCAGTTAAGAGCACTGGCTGAACCTGGGTTTGAATCTCAGAACCCACATGGTGGCTAACAACCATCTGTAGCTCCAGTTCCAGGGGATTTGATGCCTTCTTCTGACCTGTGAGGGCATTGCACAACATGGGTGCACTCACATGCAGGCAATACACTCATACACATATAGTAAAAATAGTATTTCTTAATAAGTGGGAGGTACACTGGAGAGACAGCTCAGTGGTTAAGAGATGGCTCGTTGGCTGCTCTTGCAGAAGACCCAGATTCGAATGCCAGCTGAGCCCAAGTTTGAATCTCAGAGCCCACATGGCAGCTAACAACCATCTCTAACTCCAGTTCCAGGGGATCCAATGCCTCTGTCCTCCGAGGGCACTGCATGACTCAGATGTACTTACATACACGCAGGCATAACACTCATACACATAAAATTTAAGATAAAATATAAAAAAAAGAAAAAAAGACTTAGTTTAGGCTGAAGGATACATGTAGGCTGAAAGTACAGAGATAACAAAAAATATTCCATACAATTGACAACCAAAAGAGCAAAATTAAGGTTGTGGTGCGTACTCATAATCTCAGTAATTCAAGAAACTGAGGCAGAAGGATTACTTGAGTGCAGGGTTAAAGGCTAGCCTAAGCAACATGATAAGACCCCATGTAAAACAACAACAAACCCGAGCCAGCAGTGTGGCTGAAGCAGATTAGACTGAGCAGCGGCAGCTTTACACTGCCAGAGCTCCGCGTCCTTTGAGTCGTCTGTGGGACTCATGGGGACTTGGGGCATATTCATCCCACATAGGAGGAAGGTCTGGCAAAGCTGAGGGTGATTAAGAGGGTGAGTCTGGAATTCTCCACATCTGAGGGATAGTTGGGGTTAAGGAGTTTGTTGGTTTATCAGAATGGGAGGAGACATGACCTGCGGAGTTTTCTTCAAATACCAGAGTGATGATACTGGAAGAGGGGCGGTTTCTGTTCCCTTTCCTTCCAAGCACTTGTGATAGTTGACCCCCAAAAAGAAGGCACAGGAAGAAAACTTAGTTAGGAAAGTTTGCCTTTTTTTTCATCTCATCTAAACAAAGCCTTTTGTGTCTTTCTACAAAAATTAACTGATATGATGCGCGTGAAGCACTTGGTACCAGGGTGGGGTCACAGTCACTGACTCAGTCAGTGATAACTATCACTAATGTCCAAAGGAGGAGAAGGAGGTATAGCCAGGTACCACCCTGTGTTCCGTAACTAATGGCAACCCCCACCAAAGCCACCTAAGAGAAATGCTGGAGGAATCAGAGTGCATGCCTAATGTGCATGAGGCTCTGGGTTCAATTCTCAGTATTAGTGGTTTTTAAAGAGAGAAGAATAGGTAGCAGCCCAAGCATGGTGCATTCTAGTCCTGGGGGTATGTAAATTATGCAGGCAGACCCTCTGCAGGGCTCTCTTTATATCTCTGACTACTGTTGTCTATTTAAATATCCACCCACATACCCTTTCCTCACACAAACTGCCCCCAGAGGACATTTCCACATCTCTAAAGTTGCTGTTGCAAATTTTTCTCAGAGGAAGAAGATAACCACGTAAGTGACTGCACAGCAAGCAAGTGAGGGCTCCGTCCCTTAAGTCCCCAAGGAGCACTTGCTTTGGTAAAAGAGAAGGTGCTTCTGTGGTTCTCTTAAGAAAATGAAATGACAATGGTTTTATTCAAGTACTCTGAGGCTACAGAAGTGTCTAATCTTTTTGAACAGTGGAGTATATGCTCCTTCCCCATCTAAATCATCCGAAGATAGATTCTTCTCATACATGAAGAGCCAAAGACAAATCTGCAATTATTCATAGGACCTATTATGTGCAATGCCAAGCTAGACAATGAACAGGAAGCAATGACGTGCACATGAGAAAATGCTTGACATTCAGTTAAAAGTAGGATAGGTCTGTTAATTCTAAAATTCTTTTTACTCTTTTGTAAGTTTTTTCTGAGACAGGGTTTTCCTATGTAGCCCAAGTTGGCCTCAAACATAAGATCTTCCTGCTTCAGCCTTCTGAGTACTGGGATCACAGGTATGCACCACACCATACAGCTTAAATTTTTCTTCAAAAGACCTGGAAGACAATTATCTGAGATAGCAGTAAAGTGAATTCAGCAATGCACAAGTCAGCATCTTCTAAGCTCGCAAGCAAAATGAAATTCTTTATGCCAAAGGGTCTAGACCAATAGCACCTACTAGGCTGTCGTTCTTCATCTGAACTCCACTAGTGCTCCTCTGAAGACAGTTTTACAAAGACCACAAGACTCTCCTCTTTCATAGAAGACACATTCATTACAGAGTGGGAGGCTAGTAATTGGTCTTCCTGATGTGTTGGTACCAAAAAGAATCAGCAAGCAAAGAGTTCATCCTCACTGCACCTTCTTGGAAAGACTTGTCTTCCCCTTGACAAGGTAAGGGAACGCCTAAAAGTGGAGCTGATTGTGGCGAGGGTCACACGATTCTGTGAATATATGACACACCATTATGTTGTGCACGTTCAGCTGGTAAAATTTATGCTATGCAAGTTGCATTTCAGTAAAGCTTCTACAATCTAATGGTTTCAATATACACTAGGAATAAACATGAAAAACATGACAGAAAAGAGTATATCTTCTAAAGAAACTATAAAACTTAGGGAGTAGCTTACTTGTATAAAATAGCTACAGCCTACATAAAATAAAATTATAAAACTTTTGAAATATGTAAGATAGAAGGGAATCAATAATCCAAAATAACATTCTTGGACAGGGAAATTGAACATGATAAACGATAGACTCTCTTCCAAAATTCATGAATAAATTTCTGACCAATCAAATTTCCATAAAAATGCAAAAAGGGAAGCTTTTTTGAAGATGAACTAAGTCATAGAATTATTTTAGTTTATTTGAAAAAAATTTTAAAAGAAAAGAAATTTTTAAGAGATAGAAAAAATAATACTTAAACTTACTGGATGTTGAAGAGCACTTGCGTAGCATGTGCAAGGTCTTGGGTTCCATCCCTAGCATCACACGCACACTATGATGATAAAAATATTTAATTCAAAAAGCAATGTAATTCCACAACACAAGGTAGATAGTGTTAATATAGGTCCGTAAAATAACTAGATAGACCTGAAATGAATATAGAGCTATTGACGAAGATCACAGCTCAATGGAAAAGGATGGCATCTAATGAGTAGTGTTCTAACTGTACTTATTCGTTTGGAATTTGATAACAATATTCCTTTTCTTTCTCTGTTCTGAGAGTTTTATAAATCTCTAAATCCCTTTATTAAGTCCCTATGTATTTGAAATACCAAGAGTAGTTTCTTTTTATATCCGAACTCTAGATCTTACATTTACAAAGCTTAAGAGGATATAAACGTTTAAAATTTTCTTTTAGTAAATAAAATAGCAAAATATCTCACAAGAATTATTTTAAAGTTAAATAGTTAGAAACATGATCCAGAGCTAACAAAAATGCCTATGTCCTTAGTTGGTCTCCAGAGGGCAGCAGAGAGTCAGTTATACTTACCCTCTGCCAAAGCACGTGGACTAATGGTATTTTGATGACTCAACTGCTCTTTTATGACTAAGCCTGAACCAACTGGGTGGCCTGGATTAGCAAGGCTTTGTGAGGTCATGAATTAAATCAAAGCTAACAAGCCCAACTGAAGATTCAAATAATGACTTTAATTTAACCTAATATAAACAAATTTTTAAATCTGTTACATCAACTAACCACAATTGATAGATTTTGGTTAAGCATATTTAACTAGTAGATGTTTATGAAAAACTGGCGACAGGAGGAGTTTAGTCATTTCAGTTTTCCACTGCCAGAGATAGAGGCGGTACACATAAAGAGTGGTATGCATCACTCTGTCATATTTTTTGAATATTTGATGTACATTAAAAACATCAGTATTCCAAGAGTTACTGAAGACATGAAAGACTATTAAAACATGTTCTAATAATAAACCACAGAATTCTGAACTACTCTCTTACTGTAAACAAGAATATTGAACATTGTGTGTGGTTGTGTAGACGTGTGTGAGTGTGGCTTAGGTGTATGTGTGTGTGTAGTTGCACACAGGACTCATGCGAAGGCCAGAGGAGGGTGTTGGGTGACCTGTCCTATCACTCCCTGATTTATTATTTTGAGATAATGCTTCTCATTGAACCTGGAGCTAGGCTGGTGAACAGCAAACCTCTTGCTGCCACCCTAATCCCCAATAGTCCTGGGGTCGCAGGTGCACACAGCAGCTCCTGACTTTTTGCATGGGTGATGGGATCCTAACTCCGATTCTTATGGTGATTAGCAAGTGCTTTTACCCACTATGCACATCTATCCAGTGCCCCCTGGAGAAGAAGTCTGTAGAGCTGATTTCCAATTCTTCATAGACACAGAGAAAAGACATTGTTTTTTTCAGAGTGTCCTCCTAAAGGTGGGATATCACAGGAGCAAAGCCAGCCTTTCAGTGCAAGAAAGGACCAGAAATAACTACACTGCGCTCTGTACGCCCTCCCACCACACTGTGCTGGAATTAGTACCTGTCTAAGTATAGGGAAGGCGAGGAAGGAGAATAAAACAAAAGCCTTCCGGGAATTTTGCTGCCCAAATTCACACACCTGAGTGGTCTAAAACATATCTCAGATTGAGAATTAGATCACGGTGGTCACAGCCTCAGGAGTCTCACAAAAGAAAGCACAATGTTTTCTGAAGAATTTGGCCTCTATTCTAGGACTCAATGAATTCTCATATAGGAATGTGAGTTCATAATCAAAAACTATGAAACACAAATGCAAATGGCCTCTCATGAGTGGGGTTGATACTTGTGAGAGCCAACACTTCCCAGACCCACAGAAAAGGAGGATGTGTAAACTATGAAACACACCCTATACAGCAGGTATTTGAAAATATGCTACCATAAAGAGGCAATGTCAAAGCTAAGGAGTTGGAGAGACTGCTCACTGGGTTCGAACTGCACAAGCATGCAGACCTGAGTTCAATCCCCAACCTCCACGTTGGAGCCAGACCTGTCTGTGTGCTCCTGTAACCCTAACACTAGGGGACAGATACAGGTGAATCGATGGGGCTTGCTAGTCAGCCAGCCTAACTGAAAATGGTAAGCTCCAGGTTCAGTGAGAGATCCTCTCTCAAGGTGATAAGACAGAGGACACGGAAGGTCCTCCTCTGGCCTCCACATGGGCGTGCACACACACGGACACATGTATGTGCACATACCACATGTACACACAAAATAAAAATAAGACAAAGATAATTTACACTTTCAGATTTGCCTATTTTAAAAAACAATTTTATGTGTATGAGTATTTTGCCTGCATGTACGTAAGTGTGCCATGCGTGTGCCTGATGCCCACAGATGCCAAAAGACGGTACTAGATCCCCTGGACCTTGAGTTAAGAATGAATGTTAGCTGCCATGTGGGAGCTGGGAACCAAACAAAAGTTTCTTTGGAAACAGTAAGTGCTCTAACCACTAAGCCATTTCTCCAGCCCAAGCCTGTCTAATTTCTTTTTTTTTTTTTTTAATGGTGGAAATTTTCCAACATCAACCAAAATAGAGAAAATAATAATTTGCCATAAACTTATCCACTTGTGTGTGCTTGGGTACTTCTGAGGCAATCCAACACATTATATAACTGAACTTGAATGACTTCAAGGTGCCTATCAAGAATAGTCAACCATGCCACCATCATACTTGATATTTAGCAGTCAAACCTCCAATCTCTCTCTCCGCCCCTCTCTCCCTCCTTTCTTCCTGTCCTCTCCTTCTCCCTCTCTTTAAATTGAGACCCTAACTAGCCCCGCACATTGTATCTAGTGAACTGTTTCTAATTCTTTTAACTTAAAGTAAAACTTCTTTCCTTGTCTCCTTCCTATTTCCTGCACCTAAGCCATTACAGATGGCATGTACTTCTTTTCCTTCCTTCTTGTTGTGTTCCTCTCTTAAATATTCGTCAGAACCCCTATTTTGCACTACACACTATTCTAGGTCCTAAGGGACTTTTTTGAACAAAACCTTCATGGCATCTCCTTTGGGGTTTGCTTCTGTTCCCCTTTTCCCAATGTTCTGCTTAACACAGTTACAGGAATAATTATTCTGAAGGATAATAGGGGATCTCTCCATCTCCTGCTTAGAAAATCCTCTTTTCTACAGAATAACTTTAGAGACATAGACAAGCATTTGCCTCCCAGCTCTGCCACCAACCAGCCCTATGACCTTGAGCCTCTGCCTAACATTTTTGTGTCTTGTGTTGTTGAATACTTATTCCATAAGGTAAAGCCAGATAAAAGATACTTGACTTCTTCTTTGGGCAGTGTGTTTCAGAAAAGTAAACCAGGACAAGATAAAGTTCCAGATGCATAGTTACAACTGGGCTTAACTTCTAACCAGCAAGAATGCCAACTTAGAACACAAGGTTGTGAGATGCCATCACTTGTTAATAACATTCTCAGAATCATATCAGGAGTTGAAGAGTTATAAATGATGAACTGAATTATTAATTTCTACTTCAGCTCCTGCTTGTGACTAGTGGGGTGATGCACATTCAGCAACAGTGGCTGTTCTCTGGCCAAGTCCTTTCTTCTTTCACATGGTATTGGAAGTCGGGGGAAAAGGATAATCAAGATATTATGTCCTAAGCTGGAAATGAGGCTCTTGATTGGCTTAGGGGATCCAGTCATTTAGTGTCTGCCTCGTGTCATTTGTAGAACTTATGTAGAAGGAGGTGTTCTTTCTGAGTTTGCCTTCTTCATGTGCCAAGAAACTGAGAGTTAAATCACAGGAGATGAAACAAACAGGAATTAGACAATTTCTTATGATATCTGAGCACCAAGACACAGATTTTCTCAAAGCCATCACTATCTGTATTTTTTCAGTTATAAAAGCAATAAAACCGTTATCTAATACCGTGTGAGTTAGATTTCTATCATTTGTGAAAGGAAATTTCTAACATACACTGGTATAACTGTCTACCTAGAATTCCCTTAGATTTCTTGCTCACCCACTCTGAGTGCTTCACTTTATACCCAGCACAGGTATCAGCTCCTCAGTAAAGTCTTCACTACTTCACCAGCAGAAATCAAGGCTCCTCTGTGGTACTCCCATAAATCTCAGTAGATGTCTACTTCTGCACCTGCAGACCTATGTGGAGATTTATTGATGATCTTCTTCCTCTCTGTTCATCCCCACCTTGCCTTCATTATGTCAGTACCCAGCATAGTGTAGCATTGAGTACTCATTTGAAGAAACTGTATGCTAAGATTTTTCTTACTTAAAGGTTTGCATTTGTCATACAATTTATTGCTGCCTTTGACACAGATTTGTTAAAATAACTATGAGCTTTTTAAAGCTATGTCAGACCATGTGAAAAAGTTGATACTTGGCTTTTTGACTGCAAAATGGTAAGGAGTTTGCCATAACAAATACTGATAATGGTTGCAGTTGTCATAAGGTCACATTATCTTATCTACAGCTGGTAGACAGAAGGCCAGAAACCTAATGCTAAGATAGGGTCATGAAAACACAGCAACACCAAGGAGCATGTATTCAGGCGTCTGTCTATTCAACAAACTCGTTACCCGAATCAGGTAGACCACGTATTATCATAAATGCTTCACAGCAATCAGTCCACCATGTCTATGTTTGCCCTATGGACCATTATTATCCTCATTTGACAGCTGAGGAAACAAAGATAGAGAGGTTTGGCACTTTATCTGAGGTCATATAGTACTTACGTGGCAGAGTCAGGATTTAACCTGGGTAACTTGACTCCTAGCACTTGCTCTAAAACATGTACTATGCTAATTCTGCACTCATCCATGCTGGCATAAAGTCATCAGAAAGGTAAACTATCCAACAAATTTAATTGAGAAATGGCCTGTTGCAGTGAGCATAAGAATCCTATCCTGTCTATGGATTGTAGCATAACATACCTCCCCAAAGACAGCAGCATAAAATGCAAACTGTTTATCACTCTCAGGAAATCAGTACAGGAATGGTAGGGTTGGCTTATCTCTGCTCCACAGGCCCAGAGCCTCACATGGAAGGATTCTAACTGCTGGTAGCTTAAGTCATCTGGAAGCTTCTCCACTCCTATTTTTGAGGCTGGAGCTTTGGTGCCTAGAAGGCTGGGTTCAGATAAGCCTGGAGACATTGTCCTACAACCAGACCCTCCATGTGGTTGGACTTCTCTAAGCATGGCAGCTGGGCTCAAGAGGGACAGACAGAAAGAGAGACTTCTGAGAGTTTTAAGGGAGCATTGCAAGGCTTCTTCTGACCTCACCTTCAAAGCCCTTCAGCTTCTCTGCCTCACGGTATTGTTCATAGACAAGTCACTGAGGCCAGCTCTAAATAAAGGGCAGAGAGTCAGAGTCCAGCTCCAGGTAGGAGAGAAGCAAGGTGATGCTGCAGAAGAACTGCTCAGTGAGCCACAGCGACACAGCCACGTCACAGCCACAGCCACAGCTTGGCATGGAGCCACAAAGACTGTTTGCAGAGCGATGGGTCCTGGGATGCTTTTAGATACAAGTTACCAAACAGTTAACTAACAGTAGCCTAGCGCTGAGGGTTATTGTCTCATAAAATAAAAGGACAGGTTACTTTAGCTGCTCAGTGACCACCAAGAACCACTTGCTTTCTGCCTTTTTACTTTGCCACCGTAACACATGTAAAGAATCTCAGTCCTTGGTTTCTGGTTGCTGCAGTGATTCTAAGCATCAGAAGGCAACATTGCAGTACAAAGCAAAGAAAAAGGATGGCGTGGACTGGGGGAGAGGGAGAGGTCGGCTCAGTGGGTGAAGTGCTTGCTGCAGAAGTATGAAGACCTGTGTTTAGATCCTCAGCACGCACATGGAAGCCAAGCATGGTGGTGTGTGTCTATAACCCCAGTGCTGGGCAGATGGGAGACAGGCCGGTCCTGGGGCTTGCCAACAGTCAGATCTGGATGAAACAATGAGTTCCAGGTTTAGTGAGAGACTATCTGAAAAATGAAGGTGGAAAGGCTGATGACTCAGTGGGGAGAGGTGATTCTACATGAGCCTGATGACATGAGTTCGATCCCTGGAACACACATAAACATGGAAGGAGCGAATCGACCCCATAAAATTGTCCTCTGACTTCCACATGAATGCCATGACACGTGCCCCTCCCCCATCACCAACACACATACAAAACAATACTACTTACTTTTTATTAAGGTGGAGAATAAGAGAGAAAGACAGTTAATAGTGACTGCTGGCTTTCACACATGCATGCATGGGGAAGTTTGCCTAAACACACATGTGTGCACACAAATACTATCATATACAAAACACATAAACACAAAATAACAATGCTAATATATTTTAAAGTAAAAGTAAAAAGAGCCTGGCAACAAGGCTCAGTAGATAAAGAGACTTGCTGACAAACATGACAACCTGGGTTCGTCCCAGGACCCACATAATAGAAGAGAACTGACTTCTATCCTTTGGCTTCAAAATGCGTGCACACATGTCTGCCCCCACAGAGATCAATAAATAGATAAACAGAGAAATGTAAGAAAAGGCAAAGGGAAGACATCTCTCCCCAGGAGTTCCTTTAAATTAGGAAGAGCCACTCTACCCAAACCTCACAGCACCTCATTTTCAGGCCCCATCAGTCAGCTCTGACTCTCCATGCCTGTGCCATAACTATAAAGGAGACTGGGACAGAAGTAGCATTTTGGAGTCTATAAAACTGGAAATACTTCTGTCAGTCAAAGAAAAATAAAATACAGAAGATAAAATGTACGTGGTGAGCATGCTGTAGAACAGGCAAAGCCAGCATCCATCACGTGCTCTGGTAATCATGAGTCAAGGATGAGCCAAGTACAGAGCTAAGAGTCAGGACCACACCAATAAGAAAGACAGACCATCCCTGTCCTCACAAGGCTTACACTCTGGCACAGAACAGAGACATTTACCATGAAATTTCATAATTAAATACAGGTAGGTTATGCAAAGAGGTACATGATAAGTGAGAAAATTAGTTACAAGGGTAAGATATTTACTTATGGGAGTATATTGAAATGAACAATAAGATCACCATTCTGAATACAAAAAGAGGTCCGAGAGCACTACTAATTCTAAGACCCAGCACTGGAAGTGACTTTTCTCTTTGTGTAAGGGAGCGAAGCGCCACATTGGGCAGACCCCAGTGCTCCTGGCTTAGGACAGAGACCATTCACTGGGATTTATGGCAAGCCTTGTGAAAGCTCTGTGATGATGGTCTGACTTTCTTCTATACATCTGAATCTTCACAGAAGCCTTAGGTGGTTTGGGTACTTGCCTAGGTACCTAGAATTCAGATTGCAACCTTCTAGCTTCTAGAAAGTTCTGTCATCAGAAAGTGTTATTTTAGTGTAATTAATGTAAGCTTGAGCAGCTTAGGTCTGGATCCTCTGAGATGACCTGAAAATTGAGGAAATATGCCTTCAAAACTGAAAGCACAGACTGGGAGCTCAAAGAGAGCCCATGCCTCGCCCCCAGAATCCAGTCAGCCTCAGCCTGGGCAGCTCTCAAAACCCACCTTGTATAGTCCTTTGATGACAGCTATTGCATCAGTTAACTGCTGCTGGAAGCTTTTTCTCATGATCTCTTCAGCCTGCAAACCAAAAATATATACAATAAATACCACACTGTACGTCCAAATACAACTCATCCCTCCAGGGGAGGAGTCAGAGTAGAAAACCTGCCATCCCAATCACCACTGTCTCTTGAGAACTTCAATTTATAAATTTCTCATATACCACAGCCATTCCAACACATTCATTTTTATTGGTGCTTAATCAAGAGCAGTTTAGAGATCCTGTGGATAACATAAATACAAATGATTTGAATACATTTCACTTTATAGATCAACTAAAGCCTTTCAGTAAATTTCCAGAATTTCTTAGAAAAGTAATAAAATCTACTTACACTTCACATGTTCTTCTGACACTTTGATAGGATATTCTCATGAAGGGAAACCTAGATTTGTTGGTCTATAAATAATATAATCATTTTTTCTGATTAATCAAATAGATTTGGTGATATCTATTTAGGGTAAAAATGAAACTGTATTAAAAAATGTTCTCGATTCTTATATCTGATTCCAGCATGGTATGTAAACAACAAGTAGACTTTAGAGTTGGAAAGAACTGAAAATAAAATAAAGTTTTGTGCCCTTTAAGGTCTGAGCTTCTTTGTTATTAACCTTGGCAAACTCAGTTTCTGAATTTGTACTTCAGGGATAACTGGATTTCCATTTTAGAATTTTGAGAAATTTAAAGATGAATTTAAAGATGCTTAGCAAAGAATTTACCATGGTGTGGTTACTAAAATAGGAGTTTTCTTCTTTTATAGCACAGAAATAACATCAACGCCTATTTTTAATGACAGATAAATATGCCCTGACCAAAGATATAGGAAATTCCTTCAAGGAGTATTTTTCATGGTTTTTATTAAAGCCCCAAAATGATCATAAAAAACTGTTGGTCAATAAGACTTCTGAGTGAGATGGCCCGGCCTATTAGAAGCCCATCACTATCACTCAGCTGAAAGAAAACTGGCAGGATAATACATAGTCTGTTCTTATCCCTCAAGACCCAAGGTCTTCAGATGAACTTATTAAGCTAGGGGAGATCTCTGTAGGAAAGCAGGCAGGTGAGCCAAGAGGGGAGCCCAGCTGAAAACCCTGGTGCCCAGCTACAAACCCTCTCAAAGGAGCACCACACAGCCCAGGGAAGAGCAGTAGAAGCTGTTAAAGGCAACTAAGGGCTGAAGAAGCCACAGTAGGTGCAGGGGTCTGAGGTTACTCCCAGGAAATAACTTTCAACCTCTTTCTGCACTCGCAAGTACCATACAGAGCACAGAGGCCACAGAGACCTGGGACCAGAGGGACCTAAGAATGCCAGCTCAGCACAGCTGTACCAGTAATTCACTCGGCAAGTCTTCTCTTCACTTCCTGTTGCCTGTGACTGAATCTCCACTCTTGCATATACATCTAATGATGGCTTTGCTTTTCTCCATATATTGCTCTTAGGCCTGAGGATTGCTATGTTCTGGCAGTTAATATAGGGAATAATAAAGAGTATGTGTCAGGCATTCTGATTTCCTGCACAGAGGCACTATATTCTGAACTATGTACTTCGCCTCTACCATATTCACCATATTAAACCTTGCAAATACTTCAGCTGAAAGAACTGCTTAGAAAACCAACAAAATAACCCTAGAGATGTAAATCTTAATGCAGAAGTGTTTGAAACACAAGAAACCAAAGCAACCTAACTCCTGCAAACATCATTGATCCTACAGTAACACCATCTAGTCAGAGTGAGAGAAGTCAAAATAGCAATCATGTTCAAAAAGGAAAATAAGCTCCTTATTGAGAACACAGACAGACAAGGGGCTGGAGAGATGGCTCAGTGCTCAGAGCCCTTGCTGCCCTTCCAGAGGACAAGAGTTTGATTTTCTGCACCCACTTTCGGAGCTGACAACCTGTAACTCTAGCTCCAGGTAATCTGATGACTTCTGGCCTCTGCGGGCACCCACACACACATGTGGCATAGATATAAGTATAAATAACTCTTTAAAAGATTGTTTAAAGAACACAAACAACTGAATGAAATAAGGCAATGCAGGATATCAAAAAGAAATTCAGCAAAGAGAAAACTGGGAGGCGGCCATATGCTGGAAGTCAAAAACAAAAACAACACATAAAACACTCCCTGGAAAGTTCTGTCAATAGAATGGATCAAGGAGAAGACAGAAGATGTGAGCTTGGGGTTGGCGAGATAGCACGGCAGTGAAGAGTGCTTACTGCTCTTTTAGAGAGTCCAGGGTTAGCCCATAATGGCTCACAAGTGCCTGTGACTCCATTTCCAGGGGATCCAACGCCTGCCCTCTTCTGGCCTCAGAGAACACCAAGCATTTACATGGTGCACATTCATACATGCTGGCAAAATATGCACACAAGTAAAACAAAGGTAAAGTTTTTGCAAAAGGAATATCTGAGCTTGAAGATAAGGCAGAGGAACCATTCAGATAAGGACAAAGATAAAAAATAATAAGATACCAGTGGACATTGCAAGGCACACGTGAGACTCTGAAAAGTCCAAATCTGTGGGATACAGCATAGAAGAAGGAAAGGAATCTGGCTCCAAAGGTATAGAAAACATCTTTAAAAGAATCATAACAGCAAATTTCCTACAGTTTGGAAAAGAGGTGCCAATCCAGAAATAGGAGGTGTTTAGGACAAGAGATATAATAATTAAACTGTACCACACATCAAATGCACTTAGCAAGCATATATAGAACATTACATCAAAACGCTGGAAAATACAATTTTTTCCTCAACAGTTCATGGAACTTTCTTTAAAGAAGACCATGTCTTAGGACACAAGGTAGGCCTGAACAAACAGAAGAAAACTAAAATAGCTCCGTGCATTCTATTCGATCACAGAACAGGAGTACAAATATCAGGAGAAACCTTAGAACACACACAAACTCATGGAGAAATTAAATGGCACATTATTGAATGATGAATGGTCCTTAAAGAAATCAAGAGTTTAAAATATTAAAAAATTCCTAGAAGCAAATGAAAATGCATCTTCACAACCCATAGGATACAATGAAACAGCCTTAAGAGAGATGTTTGTAGCTGTAAGCACCTACATTAATAAATCAGAGAGCTCTCAAATAAATGACTTAATGATATTCCTTAAAGCCCTGGAAAAAGTCCAAGCAAAACCCCAAGTCAATAGGCAGAAGGAAATCATTAAGATCAGGGCAGAAATTAAATAAAATGGAAACAGAAAAATACACAAAGAAACAATGAAGCAAAGAGTTGCTTCTTTGAAAACATAAACAGGACTGACAAATTCTTAGCCAAATTAACCAAAAGAGAGCCAGAGAGATAGTGCATTGGGTAAAGACACTTGCCACCAAGCTTGATGACCTGAGTTCAAGCCCTGGGATTTACATGGAGAGAATCAACCACCACAAGTTGTTCTCTGATCTCCACGTAGGTACTGTGGCATGTACATACTCCCTCACAAGCACATAAAATAAATAAATACATGTAAAACTAAAGCAAATCTAAAGAAAGAGAGACAAATTAATAAAATGACCGAGTTGCTGGGTGGCACGTGCCTTTAATCCCAGCACCCAGAAGAGAGACAAGTGGATTACTGTGAGTCTGAGGCCATCCTGGCCTACATAGTGAGTCCTAGACTAGTTAGAATTATATAGTAAGACCCTGTCTCAAAAAACAGTGAAGATCTTCTTGTGCTGAACTAATAAAATTAGACATGAAAAGGAAGTCATTAGGGGCTAGAGAGATGGCTCAGTAGTTAAGAGCACTGGTTGTTCTTGCAGAGGATCCAAGTTGTTCCCAGCACCTCCAAGGCAGCTAACAGCCATCCGGAGTTCCAAGAGATCTAAGACCTTTTTCTGGCTGTTGTGAGCATTGTACAACACAGGTGAATTTACATACATGCAGGCAAAACACTCATATACATAAGATAAAAATTAAAGAAGAAAATATTTTAAAGAGAACCATTATAACAGATACCAATGAAATTCATAAAATCATTAGGTTGTTACCTTAAAAACCTATACCGACAACACTGGAAAATATAAAAGGAATGAATTTCTATATTCATATGATCTACCAAAATTTAACCAAGATGAGATTAACAATTTAAACAGATCCATGACAGCAATGAAACTGAGGCAGTAATGTCAAATCACCCAAGCTGGGCCTGGTGGGCTCATCTTTAGTCCCAGCCCTTGGGAGGCAGAGGCAGATGCGGGCAGGCAGATCTCTGTGAGATAAAGGCCAGTCTGGTCTACATAGTGAGGTCCACGCCATTTGGGGCTACAGGGGGACCTTGTCTCAAAAATGAAAACAAAAACAAATGTAAAATTCTCCCCACTGAAAAATGTTCAGGCCTATATGGAGTCACTGGTGAGTGTTACAAGACCTTCAAAGAAGAATGAAGGCCATTGCTCTCAAACTATTCCACAGAAAAGAAAAAACATTATTAAACTTTTGTTTTGTTTTGAGATAGGGTTTCTTTGTAGTCGCAGCTGGCCTGGAACTTGCTATGTAGACCAGCTTGACCTTCATCTCACAGAGATCTGCCTGTCTCGGCTTCCCAAGTGCTGGAATTAAGGGCATGCACCACCATGCTGGGCTGTTAAACTCTTTTTATGGAGGTATTACTGCCCTGATACCCAAAGCAGGTAAAGATGCGACAAGAAAATCACAGCAAAATTTCCTTGATGAATACAGATGCAAAAGTTCTCAACAAAATACTTGGAAACTAAGTTCAAGAACACATCAAAAAGATCATTCACAGGGCAGGAGAGACGGCTTAGTGGTTAAGAACACCAGCTGCTCTTGCAAAGGACCTGAGTTTGGTTCCCAGCATCCACATGACACTTCCATAATTCCAGTTCCAGTGGATCCAACGCCCTCTTTTGACTTCCATGGGCACTGCACGCACATGGTGAATGCATGCAGACAAAACATTCATACATAGAAACTAAAAATAAATAAATAAATAAATAAATATAAATTTTTAAAAAGATCATTTACCATGATCAAGTCGGCTTTATTTCAGAGACACAGGGATGGTTCACTACATGCAAACCAATAAATATTATAAATTATACAGTGAATACAAAGAAATCAGATGGTTATCTGAGTAGATTTCAAAAAGGCTTTTTGAAAAAAAATCTTTTATGGCTCAGCCCTCTCCTGCTGTCCGCTGTCACTGCTCCAATGAGGTGATGGCAAAAGCCAGCTTGGGCAAGATCCAGATTGTGATTTACATGAAAGTCTAGCACAGCAATGACCAAATACACCACGCAATGGTAACCTCTTTAAATGAAGCTAATGAATGTGTAACTGTCATGGATGCATACAAGTGGGAGATACAAAGGGCAAAGGGATGGCCTTGGTGAGCATCATTTCACTGCACTCTGACCCTGGACCTGAGGAAGAGACAGAACCCAATCCAGAAATACCTCCACCTTTTACATCCTCATCCAAAGTAAACAAAATTGTAAAGAATCGACAGACTGTGGCATAGTCTATTAAGAATGACATTCCTCCAAGAGATACTACAGTGGTTGGTTCAGCACCACATGGCCCGGTCAGCTGGCTGAACAGTCACCTTCCCACACAATTGACCTCCCATCCTATAGTCCTACCACTTGCACTTACTGTTTTCCATCATCTAGTACTCTTAATTTTGTTTTCCTATTTAGCAAGTCATACCCCTTTGTGCTATAAATTTCAAAAAGGTTGCATATGATTGGAGTTCTAGTTTCTTACAGTTTGTCTTCTTCAGCATTAAAGAGATATCTCAAACTGCCAAGGTATCAATTCCTTCAGAACGATCTTGATTCTTTCCTGAAAAGTCACCACCCGTAGTATGATCTGGGTGCATTTCAGACAGATTTCCAGTTCAAGATGCAAAAAATGAATGTGGATTTCCTTCATGCAGAAATTCTAATTGTGTGGCAAAAGCAGAAACATTATAAGAAAAATGAGAAAAAGGGAGATGACAACAGCGAGGACTCAGAGGAAAAAAAGAGTCCAGGATGTTGATGCTACAATTTCCAATTATGAGATTATGTGTATGATCAGACTTGAGAGGATGTTTGGATGACAGACTTAACAACAGCAGATCCTACAGAGGAACATAATGTTTGTGTAGGAAAATGAATACTCAATAGAAAAGAAACACAATGAAAGATCTTGATATAATCATAGTCCCTAGTAAAGATGATGTAATGGTATACGAACCCAAACAGAAAGTAGACTTAACAAGGTACCTGGCAAACCAGACATTTCATTTTGATTATGCCTTTGATGACTCTGCTCCTAATGAAATGGATTGCAGGTTTACTGCTGGGACACTAGTAGAAACTATATTTGAAAGAGGAATGGCTGTAAGCTTTGTTTATGAGCAGATTGTTAGGAAAAAAACTCATAGTATGGGTGGTGGCTTTGCAGGAAAGAATGAAGACTGTTCTGAAGGAATTGATACCTTGGCAGTTTGACATCTCTTTAATGCTGAAGAAGACAAACTGTAAGAAACTAGAACTCCAATTATATGCAAGCTTTTTGAAATTTATAGCACAAAGGGGTATGACTTGCTAAATAGGAAAACAAAATTAAGAGTATTAGACGATGGAAAACAGTAGGTGCAAGTGGTGGGACTACAGGATGGGAGGTCAAGTGTGTGGGACATGCACTGACACCCATTGACATAGGCAACAGTTACAGAACATCCAGCCAAACATCTGCAAATGCACATTCATCTGGGAGTCAGGCAGTGTTTTAGGTTATTGTTAGAAGAAAAGGAAAAGTACATGGCAAGTTTTCTCTCAGTGATTTGACTGAGAATGAAAGAGGAGCTGATACGTCCAGTGCAGACAGGCAATCTTAGGCTTGAAGGTGCTGAAAATAAAAGCCTTTTAACACTTAAGGAGTGCATCAGAAACAAGTAGAAATATGTCCCATACTCCTTTCCAAGCAAGTAAACTTACTCAGGTGCTAAGTGATTCATTTATAGGTGAAAATTCTGGTACTGGCACGATTACCACAATCTCTCCAGGAATGGCATTCTGTGAAAAAAAAAACTCTTAATACATTAAGATATGCAAATAGGGTGAAAGAATTGACTACAGATCCAACTGCTGCTAAGATGTCTGTCCAACAATGCACCACCCACTAAGCCAGACTGATGACTTAGAGACACAGTGGGGTGTAGAGAGCTCCCCTCAAAGAGAGAATCTAAAACTTTGTGAACAACATGAACTTTCTCGGTAATCCTTTACTTTCTGTGAAGCTGTCTCACAAACGGTAGGAATGTTAGGTAGGACAGGTTGTAGAAGATCGCAGGGTAGTTAGTGTTCCAGGGATCCATTTGCTAGTTAAAAAATGGAAAGAATCTCTTATGTAATTGAAGTAGACTATGATGTATATTCATACGCACCACAGCTTGAAGCTTTTCTTGAGCAAAAAACAGACATTTTAACTGAGCCTCCAGATAAAGAAAATCCTTTCCTGCAGCTCCACCAGAAGAACAAGTCAGTGAGCAAATTAACCCCAAGGACCCCAAGCCCTTTAAATTGGTATTTGCTACTAAAAGATCTGCAGAACCCTCAGCACTGTAAAATACAATAGTTCAGCTAGAAGGGCCACTTGCAAGTTTAAAATCTTAAGTGTGAGGAAGAAGTCTTGTCCTTCACCTGAATACCATTTCAGCTTTTTGAAACATTCCTTTGTCACAATGTCCCTAGTCCAAAAGGCACAACTAACAATTGGGATTAGTGAAGTATTCTGTCTATTTACCCAGATAGTGATTTGCATTTGGAGATCCTTGCAATTTTATTCCCATATGAAGACTGCGGACTTAATGCAGGGGTGGAGGGACCGGGAAGGCACAGCATTTCCTTTTAACTCAGATCAATTTTTCTCAGGAGGGTGAGCAGATCTGAATACTTTGCATACATGCATTCCTCATCAGTGACTGTATATACCTTGTCCTCCTAGAGACAGCCGCGCCCACTCACTTCTCTGGGCCTTCGCTAAGGACACTGTCCCTAGACTTCTGAAGGATAGCCAAAACAAATTCCATTCCTTACTTGTAACTGTAAACTGCCCTAACTGTGCACACTTTGCCGTGACTAGTTAATTTTGCGGCATGTGTCATATCCGTTGAATGGAGCTGAAGTCTGCCGAGGTGGACATAGCTACTGAACCATCCCATCGTATATGTAAACAAATCTGGAATTATTATGTTTAAAACCATATGACACGTGATTACAATTTTCTTAGCATTTTCTTTGTAAAACACTAAAAGATAAGCTAGCTGTTGTGTGATAAAAAGTAATGAAATTCTGAAAAAAAACTTTGATATTTCTGATTTATGTATCACTTTAAATACACCATGTTCTCTGACCTTTATAAGCACGTTTTAAAGGAGGAATCATCATTCTCTTTGCAATTCTTAGATGAAAAGATGTAAATCTAACATCACTTTCTGTAAAAATCTTAAAGAAACTCAGAATAGAAGGAATCTACCTCAACAGAGTAAAGGCTATATATGGCAAACCTATAGCCATCATTATTTTATGTGGGGAAAGACTCAAAGCATTTTCAGTAAATTCAGGAACAAGACCAGGGTGTTCACTTTTTGCTCTGTTTTTCAGTATAGTACTGAAAGTCTTAGCTATAACAATAAGACAGGAGAAACAAATAAAAGCCCTGGAAAAATGGCTCAGAGGTTAAAAGCCCTTGCTGTTCAATCATGAGAACCAGAATCTGATCCTAGGACCCACATTGCTTAGCTATAAACACCTGTAACTCCAGATTCAAGGGCTCTAACATCCACAGGACCTTCACGCACATGTGCTCATGCACACTGACAGACACACATACATAAATAAATAACAAAATACAATAATTATTTAAAAAATAATTTTTTAAAGGGATACAAATAGGAAAGGAAAAAGTCCGAGCGTCTCTCTTAGTAGATGATACAATTTTATACCTTAGAGACTCTAATGACCGAACCAGAAAACACTTAGAACTTATCAATACTTTAGGAAAAACGGAATTAAGGGATGGAGAGATGGCTCAGTGGTTAAAAGCATTGACTTCTCTTACAAAAGACCAGGGTTTGAAGTCCAGCACCCACATGGTGGTTAACCGTCTGTAACTCCAGTTCCAGGGGATTGGATGCCCTCTTTTGTCCTCATTGCTCGACATTAGTGCACTTACATACATGCAGGCAATACACTCATACACATAAAATAAAACTAAATCAAAATGGAAAAAAAAAAAAAGAAAAGTGAAACGAGACCGGATTGGTGGTGCATGCCTTTAGTTCTAGCATTCAGGAGGCAGAGGCAGGTAAATGTTCTCTGTGAGATCAAGGTCAGCCTGGTCTCCAATGTGAGTTTCGTGAGTTTCAGGCTAGCTGTGGAGAGACCTTGTATCAAAGAGAGAGAGAGAGAGAGAGAGAGAGAGAGAGAGAGAGAGAGAGAGAGAGAAAGAAAAGAGGAATGATAGATGCATTTGATACCTTGGACCTGGAGAAATGGCTCAGTGGTTAAGAGCATTTGCTACTCTTGCAGACAATCCTGATTTGGTTTCTAGCAACCACATGAGGCTAACAACTGTCTGTACCTCCAGTTCTAGGGAATCTGATACCCTCTTCTACACAAGCATAGCATGACACAGGTGCACTTGAATATATACCAGGAAAGCATTCAGACATATAACAGAGAAATGAATAAAAATTATTTTATTTCGTTTTTATTTTATGTGCGGGAGTGTATGCCCTGTATGTGTGTAAGTACACCTGTGTCATGCAGTACCAGAGAGGTCAGAAGAGGGTGTTGGATTCCCCTGGAACTGGAGTTACAGATGCTTGTTGGTCACCATTTGGATGCTGGGAACTGAACCTGGGTCCTCTGTAAGAACAACCAGTGCTCTTAACCACTGAGCCATCTCTCGAGCTCCATAACAGAAAAATAAGTAAAAAGTATTTTTAAAATCAATAGCCTTTCTGAATACCAATAATAAACACACTGATAAAAATCAGGAGAACAATTCCATTCACAATACCTTAAAAAATTCTATTTTTTAGAATAAACGTAAAAAAGGAACTGAAAGACTTCTGCAATGAAAACTTTAAAACACTGAAGAAATAAATTGAGGAAGACACTAGAAGATGGAAAGACCTCATCCTAATAGGTCAGAAGAATCACTATTGTGAAAATAGCTGTCCTCACAAAAGCAATCTATGGAGTTAACGCAATACCAATAAACACTTCAGTGCTGTTCTTCACAGACATAGAAAAGACTATTTTACAGTTCTTTGGAAGCACAAAAGACCCTGGATAACCAAAACAAACCTGAGCAAAAAGCATACTGCAGGAGCTATCTCCATGCCTGGTTTCCAAGTTATGCTACAGAGGCATAGTAATACGAACAGTGTGGTACTAACACAAAACAGACATGTAGATCAATGGAACAGAATTGAGGATCAAGATGCAACTTCATGCAATGACAACTACCTGATTTTTTTTTTTTTTTACAAAGACACTGAACATACATATTAGAGAAAACACAGCATCTGGGGAAACTGGATATCTACATGTAAAAGAAGGAATCTATACTCTTCTTTGTCTCTTACCTTGCATAAAATAAATTCCATATGGACCAAAGACATCAACATAAGACCTGAAACTCTGAAAATGCTAGAGTAAAAAGTAAAGAGTACATTTCAATAAATAGGCAATAAGGACTTTCTGAATAGAACTCTAATCTCTCAAGAAATAAGACCAGTAATTGTCAAATGGGATCTCATAAAATTAAAAAGCTTTTGTACACTAAAGGAAACTATCAACTGAGTGAAGAGAATGGGGGAAAAATCTTTGTCCGAGGATTGGTATCTAGAATACACAAAGAACTCCAGAAACATCACAGAAACAATCCAATAAAAAGTAGGATACAGAACTGAACAGAGAGTTCTAAATGGCTAATAAGCATGTTCAAAGTTTTCAGCATCATTAGCTAATGTAACGTAAAACTACTTTGCAATCCCACTTTACTTCAATCAGAATAGAAAACAAAGGTCAACAAATGCCGATGAGGCTGTGAGAACAGAAGACACCCCTATGTACTGTGGGTGGGAGTATTAATTGGTGCAGTCACGATGGATATCAGTGTGGAAGTTTCTTAAAAAGCTGAAAATAGAGCTACCACATGATCCCACTCTACTATCCCTGGATATATACCCAAAGGACACTGTAACCTACCACAGAGATACTTACACATCTGTGTCATTGCTACTGAATGGACAATAGGTGGGAAATGGATTCAGCCTAGATGTCTATCAACTGATAAACAGATCATGAAAACATGGCACATACAACTGAATGCTATTCAGCTATCAAGAAAAATGAAATTTACGAAAAAATGGATGAGAAATACACTAAGTGAGGTAGGCCCAGAAAGACAAGCAGTATATGTTCTCTTGCATACGTAGATCTTAGCTTCATATTTTTAGATTTGTGGGTTTAATTTGGAGTATCTGTAAAGACCAGGAAGTTAGGACATGCCCATCACAGGAAGGAGGAGTAGAGGCCTTTGGTTGGAGAAGGGATAGAAGAACACATGGGATTTGAAAGGAGGGCTGGGAATACCGGAGGTCAAAGGCTTGAACAGGGAGATGGTGAGAGACAGGGATAAGGGTGACTTAACCAAAAATAGGAGTGTATGGAAAAGCCTTATGAAAACCCATTACTTTGTAGGCTGATAGATATATGTATATATAAAAGAACCATCTAGAATAAGGTACCTGGAATGAGTGGACAATGCTTCCCACAGAAGACATGGGTTTTAAAATGAAAAACTCAGTGCCAATTATGGGATACCTCCCTATGAGTTATTGGTCAGTGAGGCCCCAGAGATCCCCCCAAACAATACAGTATGTTGCCATTACTCTGGGCTGCTCACTATAACTGGATGGTAAGGCCTTACTGCTAAAAACATCACACATTTTGGTTGAGTACACAGAGAATCAAGGTGGAATTGACCTGGAAATTTCTACCCTGGAGAGCTTCCATAGTACCAAAAAAAAAAAAAAAAAAAAGTACGCAGGCTGCTAAGGCCCCTGCAAGCTGTAACACTGATGTATGAGGCAGGATGTGCTCACAGATGTAAGGGTGGCTTGATGATGCAATTATTTTCTGATTGGATGTGAGGACTGCTCCACAGGAGCAAATTCATGTCAGGTGCTGTAACCCTGATCAAAAGCCCATGGTGGGGAGATCAGGGTCTGGGGAGGTAAAGACCTGCTGCTGTCTTGTTAAAAGACATGCTGTGAAACTGCCTTCTAAGAAGCTCCAGTAATGGAAAGGATAAAGGCTCCTACATATTTATGTTTACACCCATAAATAAGTGCAACTCTCAACATTGGTCAGAGAGGCTTCTTTTTGTAGTGGGTAGCAGTCAATGCAGAGACTCATAAGTGATCAAAGTGCTGGGATATTCAGTGTTCACCACTAAATGAGACATGTATGGTCAACCCCATAGATCTCAGGAACATTGCAGAAGATGGAAGAGGAAGAATGTAAGAGCCGGAGGATGGGGAGCAGTGCTGTGAAATGCTCCATGTGACATGGCCACTGAAAGAAACTTACAGATTCTGTGGTGACCTACACAAGACCTACACAAGATCAAGCCAGTCAATAATTCCAACATGGATGGAGAGGGGCTCATAGACTTCACCTCTAGCCGAAAAGCTATTGGCAATTAATGACTGTTGGAAGAGGGGGAGTCATTTTTCTTTAGGGGTGTGGTCCCTGGTAGGCTGTCTATGCCGAGGGAGGCAACAATAACTAATCAGTCAACTGTGGTAAAAAAAAAAAGAAAGGCCATGAAAGCAAGATGGGCATGTGTCTGTGGGATCCCAAGTGAATCGTAGGGGTAACTGGGGTTAAATCAGAACAAAATACATTGCACATAAGTATGAAATTTCAAGGAATAAATAAAAAATATTTAAAAAAAATGTGTGGAGGAGCAAGCATCTGACCTGGAACCTAAAACTCTACTGATTGACTGGTAATCATGAGCGAATTAACCTTTCTGTGTCTCAGCTCCCTTATCTGTGAAAGAGGAGAAAGAATTATGCTGTCTTAAAAAATGAACGTAAGGAGACTGAGTTCATTAACAAAGTATTCCCCAAAGTTCCTGACAGTGTTGGCTCCTGAAGATACATCTTACACGAATACTATCGACCTGATAAGTTACAAAATTCAAACCTGGGCACACCCAAACACAAGGTCAATCCACATGGCAAACTTAGACAGCAGAGTGCTTACCTGTTGATAATGTTTTTTCACCTCTGAAATTCTTTCGTTTAGAGCACTGACGACCTTCCAAGACTCCTCTTTAAGTCGATCCTCAAACTTCAATTGAATCAAATCTTTGAGGAACCCAAAATCCACCTGAAGAGATTTAATCATCTGCAAGGTAAAATCCATTCATTATTGTAGAGAGGGAGGCCGTCTGTGTCAGTATTCCAGCACAATTCCTGGTTGGAGGCATTTGATCTGACACCTGGCCTGCCTTTTAAAATTAGCTCTCACAGGTGGTACTGTAATTTGGGAATTTCAATACGTCTATCTCATAATTATCTATGTTTTAAAAATGATGGCCCATTTGAAAACTAAGACATGCTGATGCAGTGGTATGGGTTTGCATAAGATCTGCCGCCGCCCCCTCCCCCACCACCCCCCACCCCCCGCCCAAACTCATGTTGGAGTTTACTCTCCATTGTCAAGCAATGAGAGGTCAAAAACTTGGGGAGGTGGGCTAGCTCAGCAGTTAAAAGCACTAGCTGCTCTTACAGAAGACCTGGGTTTGAATCTCAGCGCCTACATAGGGGCTAACAACTGTCCATAACTCCAGTTCCAGGGACCTGACGCCCTCTTCAGTCCTGCATGGGCACTGCACAGCATGAGGGCACTTACACCTGTGCAGACATAACATTCAGACACACCGAAAAATAGGATGAAAACAATGCAACTTGTGTTTAGAGGTGGGGCTTTGGGGACATAATTAGGATTAGATAAAGTCCTGGGGAGGGAGGAAGGAAGGGTGCTGAGGAGGAGGAAGTGGAGCAGGAGAGAAGAACAGGCAGCAAATGCATCTCAAAGAAAGATCCTGAAGCTTCTATACACCGCTATCTAAATCCTCCGGACTAAAACTTAATTTGGATACGCCTATCTACCAAGAAATAAACTTATAACATCTGAAAAGTCCTTATAAAGAAGATAATAAATTGGCAAGAATGTTGCAGATCGCCTCCCCAAGCTCCTGATAGAGTGTAAGTTGGTATAATTTCTCAGCAGGGCAATTTGGCAACGTCCTTCAAAATAACTAATGTATAAATCTTCTGACTCAAAATTCCCTTTTAAAAATTTACCTCACAGAGTTACTGGTGCATGAGTTCATGCAGTATTATTCATCACAGTAAAAGATTAGTAACTGCCATGATGTTCATCAATACAAGGACAGCTAAATTTACGATGCATATCTTGCAACATGATGTGCTTGTGAAATAAAGGAAGTACTGCAAATTGAACCCCAGGCCCAGTTCATTGAACCCCAGACCTGGCTCATGCTGGATAAGCACTCTGTACCACTAAGCTCCCTTCTTACTCCTCATTTTCTTTTTTAACATTTTGAGGTAGTGTCTGACTAAGTTGCCCAGGCTAGCCTCAAACAGGCCATCCTCCTGTTTCAGGTTCCCCAGTGATTGGGATTTGGAAGCATGTACTACAGCATTCAACTATGTGGAAAATCTTTCTGTACCAATATGGAATGGTTTTCAACTTCTGTTAAGTGCAAAATAAAAATGATGCATCAGGGAGTATTTATATGTCAGTTCATGTGGTAGTTTAATAAGATCTCAGCATCTTATGTTTATGAAATATTCCATTCTTTACAATCCAGAAGGTTCCAAAGGAAATGATATAACATGAAGACTTGAGGAAGCCATATGTCAAGCAAATTATTTGGTATATCAATGCCTACATTCATCTATATGCAAAAATATTTTATAATTTTTTGGGGTCTTTTTGAGACATGGTCTACTGTAGCTTCAGCTTGCCTGGAACTCACTATGTAGACCGGGCTGGCCTTGAACTCACTGAGATCTGGCTGCCTCTGCCTCCTGAGTACTGGGATGAAAGGCTTGCACCACCAAGCCTGGTATAATTTTCTTAAAGTATCAAAAATAGAAAATATTCACAGATGTTAAAAGGAAAAAACAACAAAACATTTCACGGAACAGGTTAACATATATAAGCATGACACAAACATGACAAACATAAACCATAGCTAATATTGCTTTTTAGACATGCAGCTGTCATTGACCCAGTTTATGGCAAACGTAAACCACAGCTTATATTCATTTTTTTTAATGTAGCTGTCATTCAGCTCAGTTTCTCAAAGACAATATTTTAAGGCACACTTTCTCTCTCTCTCTCTGTCTCTTTCTTTCTTTCTTCCTTTCTTTCTGCTGTCTTTTTGAGATAGGGTCTCTCTGTAGTTCCAGTGAGAACTGGAACTCAATATGTAGATCAGGCTGGCCTTGATCTCAGAGAGATTCGCCTGCCTCTGCCTCCTGAGTGCTGGGATTAAAGGCAAGAACCACCATGCCCAGCTTTAAAGCAATGTTAATTATTTCAGTTCTGCCAATAAAAAACACATGTAGAAATGCCTGGGTGTTGTTTCATGGTAGAGTGCTTTCACAACATTCATGAGGCCCTGGGTTTAATCTCTAGTACAATCCATAAATGCAGATAACATACAAAATTATCTTACAAGTTAAGAACAAACCTAGATTTACCGTCATTAACTTTTGTGTTGATAGAATCAAATCTTGTAATGGCAAAATTTCAGTACAATCTGTTTGAGTAGCATGGTCAGATGTGAAAAAGCCAACCTTTAAATCTTCTGAAATAGTAAGTCTGAAAAGAGAACAGAGATTAAATGTGGTTTTTGCCATAAATATTTTCTTTAAAATAGCACATATATTTTATGTAAATATAAATGTATTTTAAATACTCCAAAGGAGTGGTGAAGTAAGGAAACTTCTGGAATATCTGACTGCCTGAGGTTGGATTTTCAAGCAGCACCCCACCAGGTTATCAGATTCTCCGCACTCTGGCACACTGCTGTTGGATGCTTTATCTCCACTTTTCTGAGATCTGATGAACCTCAGTGTATTATCTCTCTTCTTAATATTTCATTTTTGTTTTTATGTGTATGACTGTATTGCCTGTATCTGTGTTAAGTGCACCCATGTTATGTGATGCCTGAGGAGGTCAGAAGAGGGTGTTGGATCCCTTGGAACTGGAGTTACAGACAGTTGTTAGTAGACATGTAGGTTCTGGGCATTGAACCTGGGTCTTCTGCAAGAGCAGCCAGTGCCCCAGTCTCTTCAGTGTATTATCTTAATATCTTATTCTGTGCTATGGTGAGAGATGATTATAACTTATACAAAGGCGCATCCAGTGCACGTACCTTAAGATGGCGATTCTCCCTGGGTAATCTGAGGACATCTGGGGTTCCAGAACACTCTGGGGGAATTCATGAGGTAAACAAGTATTTTTCACAATAATATTAAGATTTTGTTGTTTTCTCTATAATTCTCTCACAAGTGTACACTGCAGCATCCAGTGGCAGCAGGCTACGTGATTGGTGGACTGTGAAGGAAGCTAAGATGATTCAGCCGGCTGCCATTAAGCAGCCATAAAAAAAAGATTTACAAATATGTAAAACAGTAACCCTTTTCACATTACAGTTTTGGTTTTGAAAAGTATGGTTATTTGGGTCTGGAAAGCAAATAAAAGCACTGACTACTGTTGCAGAGGACCCACATGGCAGGAACCAACTGTCTGTAACTCCAGTTCCAGGGGATCCAACACCTTCTTCTGGCGTCTGCGAGCAATGCATGCACGTGGTGCACTTACATACATGCAGGCAATGCACTCATACATATAAAATAAAAATACATAAATTTTTAAAAATTAAAAGGGAGAAAAGTATAATTGTATTTATTTAAAAGTGCATTATTTATACAAACACCTGGCTGGTTTATTACTACCCTAAATGAGTTACTATAAATATCCAATTTCTTCTTTTAAATTTTAGCTATGGCAATTATCAATAGATATGACCAACGTACGCTAAAGCACTTTGAGGTTGTTAATCATTTTAAGAAATATTAGAGGCCCTAAAGCTAAAAACCTGGGGCCATGCTTTAGGGCATCATACCAACATCCTGTAACTGATCAGTAAACTCTATTCATGAAGCAACTGAGGAGTCCCTGAGCAAGTCTTTATAAATGTCTGCAGCTCTCTAACAGCAAGTGTTTCAAGCAGCAATAAGAAAGCCGACTTTCCGGATGTATCTGTCAACGTGTCCAAACTTATCACCACCCTCTGTTTCTGAAATGTTAGCTTAAAAAAAAGAAAGAAAAGAACCAAGAAAGCCCGAGTAGAAACATCAGGCTCCGTCTAGAGACAGAGGGTTTGTGTTTCTTTTTCCTCCTCTGTTGACCTGGGGGAGACACACCCTACTAAGGGCAAGATGACCCTTTTCATCTTTTTGCTTAGAGGTAGAGCTATGTATCTGTACCCCAGAGAGCTCAGGGGTGGTAGGCCACTCCTTGCTGTTCCAAGCCCATCAAGCCATTCTCATTTTTCTGGGCAGTGAGTAAGCAGGTTGAATATAGAACCTAGTTCTAGTGTAGGTGACATTAGCAAAGTTCTTCTGGGCATTTGGGGGAAATCTGTTCATATTATTACATAGAAGGCACCAGAGGAGAACTTTCATGTCACTTTGGATACAGTCAAATGTGGAAATCATACCAAGAACCTCCACAGTCATCCATGGCCATGAAAGGAACCAGCTAGAGGGGAAACCAGTACTTAGATGACGACCTTTCAGAAAAGATGGAAATGAGCCAGGTGTTGTGATGCTCTTGGGAGGATGAGGCAGAAGGATTTCAAGTTTGAAGCCAGCCTGGGCTACACAGTGAGACCTTGTCTGAAAAAAACAAAGAAGCCAATAAAAAATCAAAGCATTTGAAGATGACTTCATTCGGCTGGCTCTGGCACCTGCCATACCTCTGCTCTCCCTGTAACATCACATTATATGCACATTCTGTTCGTAGCTTCTGGCAACTGTACTGAAAGCATCTTAATTGATAGTCTAGACATATGACTTCAGGGAAATGACTTAATCTTTTCAGGCCTCAGTTTCCTCTTATGGAAAACAACAGTATCTATTTCATAAGGTCATTGAAGTATTGGATGTACAAATCCTTAGCACATTCTGGTGCCTGATGCACAGCTTTGGTAAAGACTTACAATGTGGTCATATTCTGGACAAATGACTTTTACATAACCTTCCAAAAAAAAGTTAATCTTAGCTTGTTTATACTGTAGACAAACTCACTGAGTCTTGATTTCCTCTTGTAGCTAAGCATAGAGCTCATGACCCCTCCTTGCCCTTGACCTAGAGCAAGGTATGAAAGTGTCTGCACGTGTTCTGCAGATTTGTTGGAACTATTGAGTATTATCCTATTTGCATTGCCAAGAAGGGGCATTAAATTGATGTTTGTTGGTGATTGTGTGTGTGCTATTCTAAGTCAGTAGGTCAAAAGAACATAATCCTGTGATAAGACAGGGTCTGACTTTCACTTCCCCATTTCATGGTGGATCTACATTTCCAATAAACGTGGAGTCCTCAAGGTCCTTGTCCTAGAGCACAGTTGCAAAATAGTCTGAAGAAGGTGACACTCAGCAGCTTGGGTCCCCCTGAGCTGAAATGGATGCTAAGGGTTAGGCTGTCTTTATTCAAGTAACACCCAAATGTAGCACAATATAGGAAATGCCACACACAGTGAGCGCTCATGGACTATCACCCACTATTGGTATTCTGATGACGATTATTATTGTACTGCTGTCTCGGCCATGTTTTGAAGCATCACAATTCTTTCATCATATTTGAAGAAAACTATGAAAATGCAGCAATATTCAACTATGGGAGGCTAATTTGAAATTTAAAACGATACTCAAAATAATTTTTTCAATTGATCCTTCCACACACATCAAGATTCTGGTGACAGATCATGTCTCCAGTATTACATCTAGGGAGAAATGGAGGTTTGCATTTCAGTTACAATTTGTGATTTTTTTTTCAGAAGAAACTGCTTTAGATTTAGTATAATTCTATTTAGGAGTGTGTATTTTTCCTCACTGACGCAATACTAGGGAGTGCCACAGGCCCTCAGCGTCCATGCACACACTTCAAGAAGCTGCTAAGAAGGCAAAGCCCACTCTCCTTGTATGCTGTTTCTCAGTTATGTTTCCAGAGAGCAACCTTGAAAGATGAGGTATTGTCTTTCCCCTACCAAAAAGCAGGCTTACAGGGCTGGAGAGAGGGCTCAGCAGTTAAGAGCACCGGCTATTCTTTAGAGGACCGGCTTTAGTTCCCAGGACTCACATGGCAACTAACAACCATCCATAACTCCAGTTCCAGAGAATTCAATGACCTCTTCTGGACCTCCTCAGGTATTGCATGACATGGATGCACTTACATACATGCAGGCAATACACTCATACATATAAAGTAAAAAAAAAAAAAATAAGGAAGCAAGCTTACTGCTTCATATGCAAAATGACGGTTCCCCAAGCTTTGGGCTCTTCACCTTTAGTGTAACTCATCATGTGCATAGAGATCTATGATGGGTCTTTCATGTCCCTTCTAGGGAGTTAAGAATATGGGAGGGAGTAGATACAAATGAGCATGAAGCTCTAGGTGAGACCTTGTCATTTGTCATTTGTCTCTGAATTAGGAGTCCTCTGTTGTCTAGCAAAGAACATGGGGCAATCCAAGGTGAACAAGCTAGCTCCTAAGTAGGGTGAGGTCTCAAACACTGTGCCACCCACGACAAGCATCTGACCCAGAAAATCATCTCCAAAATGTTTATAAACTCGGTGTGGTGGTGCACACCTATAATCCCAGCACTGGAGAGACCAGCCTCATTGGCATAGTGAGTACTGAATGCCTTTCTTAAAACCAATTTACATGATTAAAAGAATTATCAACATTCAAGGCTCTGCCCTTCTAAAACCTATAGCCAGCTCTTAAAATCATTTGTGAAAACATGGCTAAATTATAATGATTATGCTAAAATCACTTATGAGGTTATGCTGCATTACAGACATGAATAAGTCAAACGATCAAAATTAAACATTTTCAGAGTAGTATGTTATATGAAATTTGCAAAAATTCAATTAAAATATTGGTAGATTATAAAAAATCTTTTATTTATTATTTTAATTTTATGTGTATGACTGTATTGCCTGCATGGATGTAAGTGCACCATGTTGTGCAATGCCCAGGAAGGTCAGAAGAGGGCATTAGATTTCCTGGATCTGGAGTTAGGGATGGTTGTTAGCTGCCATGTGGGTGCTGGGAACTGAACCTGGATCCTCTGCAAGATCAGCCAGTGCTCGTAACTGCTGAACCACTTCTTCAGCCCCCAAATTGGCAGATGCTAAAAAAAAAAAAAAAAAAAAGAATAACTTTTAGCAATGACAACATAAAGGTTCAGGAGAATGTTCTTGATACTTTTCGAAGATGAGAACAATTACTCATAATAAATTGTATACATGACATGCGTTTCTAAAAGAATGTGTTTCAGGAATTTTAAAGTTCTCTCATAATATATTTGAGAGTATTTTAAGACAGAAGACAAATGCAGTCATGGTGTTTTCAAATGTGTCCCACGAAGTTTAGATAATAATGTGGAGCTTCCCTGAAATTATTCTAAGTCTCTAAACATTTGTTTATTTTAATTTTAAAATTTCATTTGTATGTGTACACATGCTACAGGTCAGAGGACAACTTAGAGCAGTCAGTTCTGTCCTACGCTGTGGGAACCAGGGACTGATCTCAGATTTGGCAGCAAGCACTTTAACCCAATGAACCATCTTTCTGACCATGAACTTGTGTTTTCTAGTCCATCATACCCACTGACTCTTGAGATAGCTTGCTAAAATCTATATTGCTTACCTATCTTGCTATAAACGATTTTGATATCCTTCCTCTTCCAAAGATAATTAAATCCAGTTTTCTCATTCTAACTTCCCAAATCTGGGTCCAAGCTAATCATCTGAGCTTCATGCATTTAATATGCAGTAACTGAACGCTAACTGCTCACCTTGGCACCAAGGACAATCACAGTGAATAAGGAAAGACCCTTTGAAACTGACATCTCGTGGGCTATATAGCCAGCAAACAAAAGATATGCTACATATTCTGAGGTGGTGGTAAGCCTCATCTTCAAAAAACCTAGGTACCACACCCATGTGCCAACTGAACATTCCCAAGGCACATCTCCAGCTGGACAGCATTCTCAACCTGCAGTGAAGTCTGCACACAGATCTACCTACTAAAATCACTGGTGCTCACCTTCACCTCCAATTTTGTTTTCCTTTTATTTTCATCACTCTCCCGTGGTGGAGGAGTCAGTAAGGCAGCCAATGACATGGGGTGATGAGAAAGGTCAGGACCCATACAAAGACCACCAGTGGGTCTGGCAGCTAAAGATACAGATGAGTACAGGGACCAAGATGAGCAACACAGATGTGGTAGGCAGAGGAGAGAGCCAAGATGGCTAGAAGACTGGCATACTGAATGGGCAAGAGCGCACACTGAAGTTGACGGAAGTCAAGGCTTTCCGTTTCTGAAAGATATCTGTAAGCATAGGAAAGGAATAGGGTGGAATGGAGCCTGCAACAAGGAAATTGGGAAATACATACATACACATACACACATATATATCTACAAATAGTTATAGGTGCACATATGTGTGAATATATAATATATATGGACATATACATTTGTCTCTTGTTCTATCTGATAAGAGAACTTACAAAAATGATATTCCAGAAGTAATGAACATCCTGTATACCCAGACATTACTGTAGAAATACTGTCCCCCACGAAAAGAAAGCATGCTACCTCGGAAAGATGGTGATTCCAAGATTGGTATTAAATGAACCCATAACACTCTGGCATAGGAGGTGGTGAGCAAGGGTTAAAATGATACAGATATGTGAAAATGAAGAGGTAGTTAGACTGAAGAGAGACCAACTGGTCATACGAAAACACTTTGAGCATCAAAATAAAAGATGAAATACCAAATTACAATCCACTGAATAAGTAAAGCTTACTGAAGGTCTTGAATTATAAGCAACTGAAAAGAAATAAGGAGATTCACACTGATGTGAATGAAAAAAATAAATTTTAATGAAGAACTCTGGTAAGTGCACAAAAATGATGAAAACAGGTGACCAATTAAGACAGACGTCATCAAGGATGACCGAGGCCAGTTAGTGTAACTTTGTTAGGAAAGGGAAGCTAAATTCAAGTTCGAGAGCCTTGGAAGCCACTGTAGAGAAGCCAAGGTTAACAGAGGGCAAATTGGACGATGTCTGTCAACTTCGAATCCCCAAGAAGAACATGGCTTCATTTTTGTGGTACTTCTGCTATGATTCCATGGCCTGAGTCTCATTACGAAGAAACATATGAACCCAGATAGAGCTGGTCACCCTCCAAAATGTGAAACTCATACTTCATAAACACGTCATGGACAAAGTCTGGCGGGGTGGTGTGTGCTTTTAGTTTTAGCACTTGGGAGGCAGAGGCAGGCAGATCTCTGTGAGATCAAGGCCAGCCTGGTTTCCATAGTGAGTCCATGCCAGCTGTGGCTACAGGGTGACCCTGTCTCCAAAAGAGTCCCCGCAAAATGTCATGAACGTAAAAGGCTGGGAAAGGCTGTGGAGCTATTCCACATTGAATGTGTCAGATGGCCTCACAGGAACTTGTGACCAGCTGACAGCTGACTGACAAAATAAAACTCAAGGTTGATTAACAGGTGAGGCTGTCACTGCACTGTCACAGCCTCAAAACCCCATCCAGAATGACAGCTGTGAAGGAGGATTCTCCCACTGAATGGTACTTGAAGCAGTGCATTTGCATATCTACCTGCTCTGAGTAAAGGGCCAGGAGTAGATATGTACATTAACTTATGAGCAGGTCACCAAAGGGCTAGCAGAATGGCCAGGATGCTGAAAGGCGCAAGATTAACACTGCTGACAAGAACATAAGAGTTGTATGGATCAAACTTTAAGAGCAGAGACTATAAATGCCCACACGTGCATTCACAGAACAGAGTTCACTACAGAAAAAGTACTGGAAAGTCAGGCAGGCAAAATGGTACTGTAAGAACACACTGTAAGAACCAGCCTCGGCTCAGGCCACACCCCCTGCAGTGGGCTCCTCTCTCAGACACCGTGAGAACCCTGCTGGGACAGAGTTTATTATTCTCTAGCTAATAGACTTCCCAGTGCCAGGATTTCTCACCTGAGAAGCGAGTTAATATCAAAGGGGGTGTTGGTCACAGATCCTGTACCCCGATTCCTTCTCTGCCTCCTGTCTGGGAACCAGAGAGCCCTGGGCACAGGGTTATGCTCTGATCCCCATCCTCAGAAAGGTTTAAAAAAAGAGACCTCACTTCTGCCACGGGGCTCTGATTCCTCTCTTCAGAGACCCTGCCCCGATGTCTGTTTCTGGTGCTGGGATCTCATTAGAACCCTGCCATGCTGCTCTCTGTCTGTCTGTCTGTCCACGGCATTAGTAACCTCTAATAAACTCCTGACTCTTCAGTAATCTTCCTCAGTGTCCTTCTTGAACTCCTTCTTGAACTTTCAGACAAACTCTGTGGCTATTAATCGGTTTTATTCCACGGGTGTCCAGGTTTTCCTCAGTGGCCCTGGGATAAAATGACCATGTTGACTGGGACGGAATTCAAAGCAGAGGCAGCCCTTACCAGGGCTGGCCTTGCCACCCACCCAAAGTCCAGAATGCTTAACTGGTCAACATTAAGGTTCTGCATTGAGTCCCAACATGGCAGTATTAACCAGAAGGTGATCTGAGCATGGTGGCACATACCTATAATCCAGCACTCTGGAAGCAGAGGCAGGAGGATTAGGAGCTCTTGGCCAGCCTGGGCTACATAGTGAATTTGAGGCCAGGATGTGTTACATGAGACCTTGTCTCAAACAAACAAACTGAGAAGGAGTGGCTAGGCAACAGATTGAGAAGACTGAACCTCTTCCATCATCCTCACTATGATTCTCTGAAATGCTTCTTAGTGTTGCTCTGCCCAGTGGTAAAGGTCAAAGGAAAACACCACAGCCAACACAACAACAACAAAACAAAAACAACGGCAACAACAGCATGATCTCCTGCTCACTAACGCACGTTGGCCAGTAAACTAGGCCTGGTTGTACCAACTGACTAGTTTCTTTGCCTCCAGCAAGTTCAAAGTTCCAGAGGCTGTTGTGTCCTCTCCCAAGGAGTGTTTATCTCAGCCTTTGGGGGTCTGGGAACACTTGAAATTCTTGGATTTCTTTCCTTGTTTATTCTAACTCAGACGGGAAGATCCTGTTTTCTGCACTTGCTACCATTCTATTGTTTAGTCTTCTTTCACCATCGTACCTCCCTTGACTAGTTAATAATCTTTCTTAATATGTAATAAGGAGTAGGAAAGATGATGTTAAGATTACTAATGGGGTTCATTCTACTGTCCAGATCCTGAGCTCTACGTCCAGATAATGGAAACTGTCTTGGACTAACCCTGTTTCTTTATATTCTACACAGACTTGGAAATTCATCATCCCAGTCTAGACACGCCCTTCTTTACCCTCCCCAGTTGCTCCTTTACACTCTTCAACTTCATTTTTCATTAAGCTCAAACATGTTCTTTCACCCTTTAAGCGAAACACTTATTGTATTTTGGTAGTTTATGAGCAAGTGGTTGGTTTATGGAATGTAGAGACTTATCAGTAAATTTTTTTTCAGAATATGATTTAAAAGCTTATAATAATGTGTTTCATTATTCCTTTTGCTACTATGGCAATAATAAAATATTTAAAACCGAGTCTATTAATTTTATAGATACAACCTCTGGGGTATCTAAAAACAATATTGGTTTGGGCGTGGTAGAGCTCCCCTTTAGTCCCAGCATTCAGAAGGCAAAGGCAGGTGGATCTCCGTGAGATCAAGATAATTCTGGTCTACATAGTGAGTTAGTCACAGGCCAGCTGGGAGTACAGGGAGACCCTGTCTCAAAAAAAAAATGAGTAGAAACAATATTAGTATCTGTTTATTAAATTCTTAACTTGCCTGGAGACTTTTTAAAGATAAATGATTTAATCCACACATTTTTACTTTTAGTAATTCTTCAACATCTTGTGTCAAAGATGTGGATGCTACAGTTCAAAGAGAGTAAACAAATTCATCTAAAATTGTAAACCTGGAATGGTGGTAGAGTCCTCCTCAGGATCTCTGGTACAGGCAGATCTGGGATGCCAAGGTCCCCTCAATCTTAATTTTCTCTGTGTTTAATCAACTCAGAAAGATCTGGTTGACCCAGAATTTAAATGAAATATGAAGGTTCATTCTGCTGCTTCTCTTCAAATTTCAAATATCTCTAATTTTAGAAGATAACTCCACTGCCTGGAACGGAGACCCACATCACAAGAACTCAGCTACGTGGTTCCTACACAGTCTATATTTATAGTCTCTGCAGTTCTTCTGAATAATAGGTTGCTTGTTATGCATTAAAGCATAGTCTTGGGAAGATAACAATTATGGTTTTTAATAAATTAGATACAAAATTAACATGTTAACTTATAGGAAACAGGCTTATGAATATTAATAGACCACACACTTCCCACTGAGCCTCCAGAACAGTCCATCCTAACAAATGCTCATTAATGAATTAGTCAATGAAGATGACATTAGATGTGCTAAATTTTCACTGTGGCGAACTGCTCAGTGTTATTTAAGGAAAATATTGTTTTCTTTTTTTTCCCTGTTTCAAAGACCTCTATTGTGTATGTACTAACTTCCTGGCTGATCTCACCAAATCTCATAGCTAATTTAGGATACCATCTTTGTTCAAATCATTTCCAAATTGATCTACCAAGCTGAATCCTTTTGAACTTAAGATCATCACCAACTATCTACTGCACAGCTTAAATGGGTGTTTGTAGGTTTGTAAAAATTTACTTTCATACTTCTTTCTTTCTATATTATGTGTATGAATGCTTACCTGCAAGTATGTATATGTACCATGTGTGTGCCTAGTACACAGGACTGGAGTTACAGATGGTTGTTAACCACCATGTGGGTTCTGGGAAACAAATTTTGGTCCCTTGCAAGAGGAGCCAGTGCTCTTAACCACTGAGCCATCTCTACAGTAACAACATAGGTGTTTAATAGTCATACTGTTAACAAACTTAGCCCAAAGCAAGCTTATGAGACTCCTTCTAAAACTGTTCCTCACATTACCTTTCCTAACAAAGTAAATGGCAACTCCATTCTTTTAGCTAGTCAAACCAGAAACCTTAGGGCCTATCCTATGCTGCTGCAGTCCGTCAGTAGACCTCCCAGTTCTGTCTGCTCTCAACAGGTAGCTAGAATCTGAATATACCCTTCAGCACCTCCAAAAACTGCTTCCTGATTCCCCCATGGCCTTCCTCCTCCCCTCCTCATTCTCATCCTCTTCCCCTTCTTCCTCTTCCTCCTTCTCTTCCATGTATTGGGTCCATGCATATGTATGTGCATGTGGAGGTTGAAAGTCATGTTGAGTATTTTCTTCTATTGCTCTTCACTTGATTTTTTTGGAATGGGGCTTCTTATTAGACCTGGACCTCTAGCTGTTGATAGACTGGCTGGTTAGTGAGCTCTTGGGATCTACCTGTCCCCCAACCCCATTGCTGGAGTTACAGATGCACTCCACCATGCCCAACTTTCCACATGGTGCTGGGGATCCAAACCCAGATTCTCACGCTCCTACAGCAAGCACTGAAGCATCTCCCAAGTCCCCACGACCATCGTCCTAGACATGTAACAGTTCCCTGTTTTCCTCGCTTGTGCCCCTGTCCCTGTCCCAGTCTATTATCAAAACAGCAGAAGAATCCTATCAATGTCGATAACATCAGCACTCTGTGTCAGTCACCTCTTGGCTTCTCATCTCATTTGAAATACAGCTGGTCTTTACAGTGATCTGGGACCCCTCCTGTTTGGCCCCCAATTCCCTTCCCTCTGACCTCGCACCACCCCCTCCTCATTGTTCTAGCTACACTGAAGTCCTTGCTGTTCCTAGAACATTCAGGCATCCTACTTTCCACTTCTTGTTCTCTCAGTCTGGAACATTCTGGCCCCACATATATCTGCCTAGGCCCCTCCGTGAAGCCTGTTGGTTGCATCCTCATGTCACCTGAGAAAAGCCTTTCCATATCTGCAATCAATTCTCCAATTCTCCTTCCCACTTGACGACTTGGTGACACACACATACACACACACATACACACACATACACACACATACATACACACATACACACACACATACACACACATACACACATACACACACATACACACATACACACACATACACACACACACACACACTTTTCTGCACCCTCTCTGCTTCTATTTCTTTTTTAACACTTGGCTGTTACTTGATCCTTGTAGAGTTACTTATTTATCTAGTTTGCCATTGATTACTGATGACAATGTACATTTCACCAAGGTTTGGCTTTGTCTGGCATGTGGACTGCCACCCCAGTGCCTACTCAAGCAACACTTAGGCCTCAGATTCCTGGATGTCAGCCAGTGCTCAAGTTTCTCCCACTTATATCAAGTCACCCACCTGGTCCACTGAGCACTCTGTGTGAAGAAAAATTATTATGGTCACCAGTGATTCCTTGGTTCAGTTAACATATGTTAACGGAACACTTAGCAGAGGTTAGTATGCCCCTTGAGTTTGTTTGGAATGCTTTGTTTTGTTGGGGACTTAACTCCACTGTGGAACGTCAAAGAATCCAGGGGAGAAAATGACTCCTAGAAACAGAATAGACACAGTGTGCCTCTGGTGTGTGTCAGAAGCTGGCTGTGATGTGTGATTCTGACAGATACCTTTAAATCTGGGCCTGGTTGTATCCTGACTTACTTTAACCAACACACACTTGATTTAGTACAGTGATACTGAGGATGATCCATTCAGCAGGACTGTGTTACTGGAGCAGGATCACCGTTGTGTGGGATCCAGCTGTGGCCCTGTGTCTCACCCAGGAACTGCCAGTTGTGGAGCTTGCCTGGAAACAACTACCCAGTCCCCTGCCTGCCCTCTGCCCATGGAGTTGCTGTTACCACCTAATTAACACTATATTTGCTTACTAGTTTGAAAACTTGTTCTTAGGAGGAAAAACAAGTTTTTCTAAAAACATCAGTTTTACATTTTCCAAAGCAAAACTAGGGCAGAAAAGACAAATAAAGATCATGAGAGGGAAGAATTATACCCAAGGACCATTGATAAGGCACATGGCTTTGTGTCTGTGTGTGTTTGGGGTGCTCCTGTTCCGGGAAAATTAACTTCCAAGGGCGTAATATCTGCGGGTGAGGTAAGGGACCTTATCCGGTCATGAGGGTGGGATCCCCATAAATGGGACTGTGCCCTTATAAAAGCCAGGTGGGAAGGCAGAGGGTGGAGCGAGTGGAGGAGTTGGGAAAAAGTTCTCCGGCCCTCCCACCGTGGGAGGACGCAGGGAGAAGCTACCATTTATGCGAAAGCTCCCACCACTAGAAACCAAATAGGATGGTGCTTCGCCCTTGGATTCCCAGCCTCCAGGATGATGAGAAAGAAATCTGGTTGCGTATGAGCTACAATCTCTGGTACTACAGCCTCCTACCATCTCTCTATCGCTCTCCTTTAGACCTCTGTGGACACATTTAACATGCCCTATGATGCCCGGATTTGTCTTTGTTTTCCAGCTAAGGAAACTGAGGCACAGACACGGGAATCACCTAAGTCGGGCCCTGTGAGAAGCTAGGCAGGATTGGAATCCAGGCCCCAGAGTCCACACTCTGACCACACTTAAGAAACCAAAGGCCAGGAGGCTGTGGAGCACAGGTGTGGAGTGCAGGTCGGGAGGCCAGCTCCGGGGTGCCTGGGTGCAGCGGGTCACCTGGGGCTGAACCGGAATTGTTCAATAGCCGCCCCGATGGTCTCGAGGATCCTTCGGCACCCGTGTATCCCAGGAATCTCCTCCGAGTGCTCAGTCTCAGCCATGTCCGCTGAACCATGTGCCTGTGGCCACAGAGCTGCTAGCTCTGAGAGTCCGGAACCTGGCGTCTGTCCGTTGCCATAGCGACTCCCAGAGGAACCAGAGAATCAGAGAAGCCAGGAATCCCCGACAGGGCGAGGCCGCAGGGGACTGCGGACAGGCTCTGAGCTGTTCGTCTGCCCCTTGGTCTCAGCCTCTGGCTCGCCAGACATAGGCTTAGCGACAAAGAGAGTTCTTCCCTGGCCACCCACATGCCAGGCCGTCCTGAAAATGTCCCCAAGCAAAGCTGCACCTCCGTAAATAACTCCCACCACGCCCCCGGACCCTTTCTGCTTCCTGCTCTCACAAGGCACTGAGCTCAGCCTCCTGTTGGACTCCAGCCTTTGGAAGACCAACACCCCTCCCACGTGCTTGTTAGACCTGCAGCTTAGCGCCCTCCTTTTCTTGGCTTCCTACCAGGTGTCATCCTCCTCCTGAAGGTTGGAAAATGGTGAAGCGGTCTAATGAAGATGCACCTGACAGACAGAGCAACTCCACAAGACAGAGCAGGTGGCCTGACAAATTGCGACACCTGTCACTTGACCACACACGTAGGTGGCTCTGCATAAAGATTTTTTTGCAGAGATTAAACAGGCCTACATTCTTATTCAATATGAAAGTCAGAATGTAAGGCACGAAGATTTACCCTGCACCATGATGTATTGTGGAATTCAACTCACTGAGTAGCTACCAAGAGAAGCATATTTTTAATTGTGAAGCATCATTCATTCTAAACTGTGTATCACTCATTGATAGCTCACAGGGAACACCTAATCTCAGGGTGTCATTGCCTTTAGACCTAAGTATTCTTCATTTCACTATACTGTCTACAGGAAAAAACATTCCTTCTCTCTCTGATAGCTATGTGATAAGAGCTTAGCTCAATGTTAGGAATGTAAAACAGAAAAAAAAAGTCACTCTAGCTTATCACCATCTTCTAAAATTTATTTGTGTGTGTGTGTGTGTGTGTGTGTGTGTGTGCGCCTGCTTGCCTCTATGTGAACTATGTGCATAAAGAATGTGTCAGGTCCCTGGAAATGGAGTTACAGACAGTTGTGGACAGTGTGGATAATGAGAACCAACCCCTGTCCTCTCCAAGCATAGCCAAGGCTCTTAACCACTGAGCCATCTCTTCAGCCCCATCATAAAATGAGCTGTGTATGTTGGCTCAAGCCTATGATTCTAACATTCAGGATGGTAGTTCAAGTTCATATTGAACTACATTTTGGTCCCTCTCTCAACAAACAAACAAAAACAGGTAAAGAAGGATACAAAATGCCAAAAAATTATAATTGATACCAAAATAATCTTTAAAGATTTGCTTTTCTTGGGGGAGGTGAAGAAAAGAGAGAAGAAATTATTTTTCTCTGCTGAGTTATTTTTAAAGCTAACTTCGCGGGTTGGAGATATAGTTCTGTAGTAGAGTGCTTGCCTAACATGCACAAGGCCCTGAGTTCAAGTCCCAACACCATATAAATTGAATATGGAGGTGCACATGTATAATCCCTGCACTCTGGAGGCAGAGGCAAGAGAATCAGAAGTTCAAGATCATTCTCCCTGCAAAAGGATTTTGAGGACAGTCTGACTGAACTGGAGACTCTCTCTTTCTCTTTCTCTCTCTCTTCCTCTTCCTCTCTCTCTCTCTTTCTCTCTCTCTCTCTCTCTCACACACACACACACACACACTTACAGTCTTCCTTTAAATTTGATTTAGGAAACTTTTATTATATAATCAAAAAAGTTAAACAAGAAATGTGTATATCTGCATATGCATTGAAAAAATAAAGATTAAATTAGAAAGGAACCAAGATAGTATAATGAATGTGATAAGCCCTTGGTTGTTTGGCTCAGACAATTATAAAAGATATTTTTAAGCAGAGACGAGATCTCACAGCTGAGCCCATGAGTCATTGGTCAGTGTTGTATGGTATTTGTTGGTAATACCTGCTGCATAGTTACGCCATACTGAAGAAACAAGGACTGAACAAAACACCTTTGTTGGAACCTTGCTGTATCCTACCAAGGCATTTCAGATTGCAGTGTCCACGAGATTAAGGAATGAGGATAACTGTGTGTGAAATGTGTACAACATAGTATTTCTTTGCCTGTCAGTCCCCTCTGCTTATACTAGTGTTGGTTGGAGATCACAGCCTTCCCTCTGCTAACAAGGGCTGCACTGCAGTGCATTGGCCATATTCAATCCAATCATTTTTTGATCAGCTGTTGAATTTATTGGTGGTTTTTAGTGGAGAAAGCTTATGAACTCCAGGTTAAACATTAAAAATATAGGTTCTGGGGGTTGCAAAGATGGCTCAGTGTTTAAAAGCACTGGCTGCTTGCAGAGGATCCAAGTTCTGTTCCCAGCACCCATTGGTGGGGAACAACCATCCATAATGCTAGTTCCAGGGGATCTGAAGCCCCCTGTGGCCTCTATGGGCATTGCAGCGTGACACACTGGCACTTAAACACATTCAGGCAAAACAGTCATACTCATTAAAAAAATGCTGGTACTGAAACTCACTTCAGAATATTGGGTACATTCTTTAACATTTCTAAGTTCCTGTTTTCTTAGAAGCAAAAGTTGGATCATTAATTTATCTGAAAGGACAGTTGGGGAATAGTGTATAGAGGAGAAAAAGCTCACAATCTGTGTATCACACTGCAAAACAAATACCAGTCAGGCTTTTAAAATAGTGTTCTCCTTCTTAGACCTCCGTGGAGGAATACAACTATCATTAAAGTTTTCAGTTTTCTAAAAGTTGAACATTTCAAAAGTTAGAATGATTCTTTAGATTTCTAGTTGGTAGGACTTGAGGCCCAATGTAAACACATACATATATAAGTATAATGTGTCTTTATATGAAAATGTCACCTGCCAATTATCAACAGTGTAGCATCTCAGATTAAGTAGCATGAGGATTTGATGAAGAGTCCAGGGCTGGTTCTAATCATAGTTATTTGCATATTCCAGTTGGACAGTATCAGTTCTACAGTCCAGTAAAAGCCAAGAGGTTCCAGTTGAGGTTTGTAATTTAAATTCCTTCTAGAGCGTCATCCTATGTGAAGTACTTATTTTTCTTTTATCACCAGCTATAATATATGATTATGTGGTATGAGCTCTGTTATGTAAACTTGTTTTAAGTCATGCTTTATCCAGCACCAAAGATCTTAAATAAAGGGCTGGGAAAGGAAACCACGAAGCCCTAGCCAGGAAGATTTTATGCTATAAATCCTTAGGAGAAAAACTTCCAGATTAGATCATTTCAGTCTCTTAAATTCTCTTATAATGAAACATCATCTCCACTGCAAACATCTGTTGCAGAATGTTCGTAACCTGACTGAAACTGAAAGTTGCAATGACAGGCAAGGTGGGGAGTCTGGGTAGGTGCAGCCTGCATTTGAAATTGGAATCTTTGCTGTCAAACGAACCTGAGCCTGGGTAGACCATTTCCTCTATTTGAGGAAATCAGGAGCGTTTAGGAAGAGAAAGGAGCAAACATGAGGATACAATGGCAGAACCTAGTTACCTGCAGGAGAACATTCACTTGACAGAGATGTGCGTCCACTGCCATGGGACATCTGGAGAATGTGATCAGAGTGGAGCCTCTGTCCTGGCTATAACCTCATAACATGGTCATGTGCCTGCAGTGTAGTATAAAGGAAGGAGGCTGGGGCAAGTTGAACTCTGAAGGGAGAATACCATGAGAGCATTTACCATATTTAATGCCATGGAAGACGTCATCCTTTGTAAGACGCTTCTTTGTTTTATATGATGCAAAAACACAATGTTAGAGACCCTTCCTCTCGGAACGCCATTTCATGAGACCCCAGAGGAGTCTCCTCTCCCGAGAAGCAGGACATCCCCAGGCCTTTCCATAACCTGAATATACTTCCCTTTGGGACCATCTTGTTCTCCATTGTTTTTTCTTTCCCATGGTTGATATATAATTCATGTTCTCTGGTATATACATTCTAATAAACACTTGATCTTGCCAGCAAACGTGATTTGGGACAGGGTGATTACTGAAGTCTTCCTTATCTGTGATTTTATTCTTTGTGGTTTCAGTTAGTCACTGCCCATCTCAGATAGTACGAAACCCTACATATAATACAGAGCATATGATATTCTGAGAAACCACAGAACTTGTGTTATATAGTATTTGTTATAATTGCTCTATTTTATTATTAGTTATTTCTGTTAACCTCTTACTGACTCCATAAATTCTCTCTCTGTCTGTCTCTCTCTCTTACAAACACACACACACACACACACACACACACACACACACACACACACCAGCACATACAACATAGGGATTGGTATTCTCTGTGGTTTCAGGCATCTACTGAGGGTGTAAAAATATGTCCCCCACCATGGATAAAAAAGGACTAGCACACTCCTCTATCATCTACCTGAATAAACTGTATGACGACTGGGCTCAGAATCAAGAGGTCCCCACCAGGTACACCAGCCTGGATGGCACTTGGCACATGGCTGGGCTCTCTCTTTATCACTCTTCACTTATAATTTCATACTCTCTCACTGGCCCTCAGCTTTGAACTCTTATCACAGAAATGAGGTGCTAATAAACTGCATGTAGCAGTGCTGAGGGCCAGAGGGGAAAGTCACACATAAGAGAACACGTGGCATGAGAGCCAGGATTGTTGCTGTTATGATGTTAGTGTCATTGCTTGATGCACATCGCTCTACACAGAGTACTGTGGATATGCTACATGGTTGGCACTATTGCCAAAGGGCGGACCAGGAATAAACAGTCTGGGGATGATGGACCAACCACTGTTTCTCAAAATAGGAAGCACCCACTTCAGAAAGGACGGTTCCAAAGTTTGCTGTCAACAATAACTTAACCAGTTAGCCACACTGTGCTAACAATACATATGTCAGAAATGTTGTTGTTTTGTTTTGCAGTGCTAAGGACTGAACTCAGGGCCTCATATATTCTAGGGGAGCCTTCTACTATGGAGCCAGAAATGCTTTTGTATTGTGAATTTAGTAGCCTGTTGACATCACATTGATGAATTTAAGGGTGCGTAAGACTGGTAGATTAAATAGTTCATAATCTTCCTCTGCACAGATTACAGCAGTCGACTATGTTCAGAGGAATGGGATTGGGGCTGGATCCCTGGACTCTGCCCAGCCTTTGATTTCTTGTCTGATGCCTATTAGCCTCATTTCTGGGATGTCATGACATCTGTTTCAGATGAATCGCTCATGTTAGATGGTAGAGAGCAGATTTCACAGTTCCTGGACGAGTTTTCATAAATCATCTAGGTTCTGTATGCACAGGATGCTTTAGTTTACTTTTAAAAGTTTTATTTGTGGGGCTGGAGAGACAGCTCAGCAGTTAAGAGGACTGGCTGTTCTTGCAGAGGACCTGGGTTTGACTTTCAGCACCCACATGGTAGCTAACAACTGTCTATAACTCCAGTTCCTGGGGAATCTGAGGCCTTCTTCTGACCTCCTTGGGCATTGCACAATACAGGTACTCTTACATAATACATTCAGGCAATACATTCATGCACATAAAATAAAACAATAAATAAAATAATAATTTAAATATTTTTAAAGTTTTATTTGCATATATTCATTTTACAAAGCGATGGGTTTAATAATGATGTTTTTATTCAATTCTATCATGTACCATGACTGTGCCCTCCCCTGATGACCCTCTGCCACGTCCCCTGCTACTCGCCTCCTCTTCATACATGCACATTTTACTATTTATTTATTTGTTTATTTTAGGATTCACACATGAAAAAAATATGAAATATTTGTCCCTCTTGATGCTGTTGAGCATCAAGACTTCATGAAACATTCCTTCCTCAAGGGAGGAAGGAGACTCAGATTTAGGGAGGTGACAAAACTTAGAAGACTCACAATGCTGATGATCTCTGTAAGTTCCAATCAGTTTTCCTGCAAATAATTTGATTTTGCTTTTCTTCAGGCTCTCTGAGACTAGTATTCATTATGACCTGAGATCAAGGTTAATCTGAAACAGACTAATCTTTATGTCACTAAAATTTTTTTTTATTTTAAAAAATGTTTTATTATTTTTATTTAATGTGCATGAGTGTATTGCCTGCATGTATGTAAGTGCGCCCATGTCATGCACTGCCCGTGGAGGTCACAACAGGGTGTCAGATCCCCCTGGAACTGGAATAACAGATGGTTGTTAGCTGCCATGTGGGTGCTGGGAATCAAACCCAGGTCTTCTGAAAGAGTGATCAGTGCTCTTAACCACTGAGCCATCTCTGCAGCCTCCTATGTCATCAAAATTTTTCCAAAGATAGACCATTTATCCAAAGAAACCTGAGTTAACCAGGCATGGTGGCACAAAGTGCTAATCCCAGAAGTCAGGAAGCAGAGGCAAGTAGATCTCTGAGTTCAAGGCCGATCTAGTCTACATAGTAAGTTCCAGGTGAGCCAGGGCTTCATAGTGAGATCCTGTTTCAAATAAAACAAAACAAACTTGAGTTGTGTGTAACTAAATTATGTGAGATTTCCGAGAAACCACAAAAATTATAAAAGTTTCCTTAATAGAACTGATTTTGATGTGTTGTATGGACGGTATCTGTCTTATTCATCCCTGTGGTCCCAGGGCCCATCTTGCCTGTCTTCTACATAATAGGTAGTATACGATAAATATTGGTTAAATGAATGAGTAACTCTGAGTAAGTTCTACAAAAGAGCAGTTCAGGCTAGAGATGCAGCTTAGTTGGTAGAGTGTTTGCCTGCCATGTGGAAGGTCCTAGGATTCATCCTCTCCAGCACCTTATAAACTGGGCACAGCGGTCCATGCCTAGAGTCCCAGCACTCAGGAGGCAGAAGCAGGAGGATCAGAAGTTCAAGTATGTCCTTGGCAGCACAGAAAGTTCAAGGCCGGCCTGGGATACATGAGACACTGGCTCAAAGAAGATAAAAGGAAAAAACAAAAACAAAAGATCAAGAGCTGTGCACCCAGTAGTTGACACCAACGAAGCAGGCAGGAGCATCCTATGGACTGTCTGCAAATGAACTAACTGGGAAGATAGAATTAATGCATGAAAATGGCAAATTCTTCCCAGATGGTCTGTAATAAAGTGCTGCTGTGTCAAGAAAAAAAATCCAAATAATGGGTGGGAACTGGGAGCAAGTATTTTAAGAAAAGAGATCCGTCCCAGAGGAGTCAAGATGAAGACTGACCAGGCCAGGGCAGGTGGAACGGAACAAGACTGGAGATGTGCTGTGTTCTTAGGAAATCTACTGAAGCACCCCAGGTTATGTTATGTTACTGCTGGAAATGGACTTCCCTACTGGCAAATAGGCAAACAGACAAGAAACAAGAGAACAGGGGTTCCCCCTCACCTGCCCCATACATCCATGTTGAGAACTTTCTGAAAGTCATGGGTAAATACTAGGATATAGACTGAAACCACTCTATCATGTGTGTCTTGAGAAAGGTCTTGATTTTTTTTTCATCTTAGTGAAGATGCAGTACATTTCCTCCAAGAAGGATATTTAAAACTGTGTAACTGACATGGCTTAGCATTTTGCTCCAGATAATTGAAGGAGGAACTCACAAGGGCTCCTCAAACTTTTCATGAACCTATTTGTTATTAACTTGGAAATGGGAGATGACATTCCTAATGTTCTTTCACCCCAAATTACTAATAAAGCTTCAGACTATAACAGGAGCACTGATGCTAAGACCTGTAACACAGACAAAGTACTCAAACAACAAAGAAACATGCTGCTTTGGGGCTCTTTGTTATATATTACCTGGGGAGAAAATGCAAACTATGCCTAAACTGCTGCCACACCAAGAGAGGATCCCCTCATTTAATTCCTTTCACCTTGAACAATTCATTGACACAGTCCCCTTTGCCTGCAACAAGGCTAAACTAGAGCTTTTGACTGAATGAATGAATTTGAATTCTACCCCTCCCTGTCCTGGCATCAGAATCATTTCCTTTATGACTGTATCTTAAGCCTTTCTGATAATAATTCTTCAGATTCCAAAGCTTGACATGGTTTATGGCTTTGGTTTTTGTATTCAGTGTCATCTCAGACAGCCATGCTGAATTAACAGTGAAATATGGAGCTGGAGAGATGGCTCAGTGGTTAGGAGCACTGGCTGCTCTTGCAGATGACCCAGGTTTGGTTCCCAGTACTAACAAGGAGACTCACAACCGTCTGTAACTCCAGTTCCATAGGATCTGTTGCTTTCTTCTGGGCTCTATGGACACCAGGCATGTACATGGTACAATTACAGAAATGCAGGCAAACATTGATACATATAAAAGAAAATAGTGAGACTAATAAGTTCAAGGTCATGGAGCTTGGCCTCTGACACATTCTTCCTTCGTCTGCCAAAAGCTGTCCTTCTGACTCTACCCCAGCAACTTCTATCTCTCAAGTATAATTATATAATCATGATCCAAATGGCTGGAGGATCCGGTGGACTGAATACTCCACTCCAAGGACTTCTCCTCCTGACAAAAGGCCCTTAGCCATTAATTGGCTCAGGCCCTCCATTACAAAAAGATAACACTAGTAACATGAATATTTATGAAAACTGTGCACTACCTTGTAAAAGCAAGATACAAAATTACTTGAACCCTCTGAGTAAAATCATGTGAAAGTGCTTGTAATTAAAATGGGCAGAGTGACAGGTTCAGCAGTTAAGAATACTTGTTGCTTTATAGAGGATTCAGATTTAGTTCCCAGCACCCACATAGTGGGTAACAACTGTCTGTAACTCCAGTTCCAGGAGAATGAAGGCCCTCTTCTGACCTCCACCAGGATTATATGCATGTGATATACCTATATACATGCAAGCAGAATATTCATACACATAAAAAATAATAAAGGGTCTGGAGAAATGACTCAGGGATTAAGAGTACTGACTGCTCTTGCAGAGGACCGGGGTTCAGTTCCCAGCACCCACATGACAGATAACTGTTCATAACGCTGTTCCTGGGGAGGGAGTGGGGGCTGGTACCCTCTTCTGACTTCCACAGGTATTGCATAACAGGAGTGCACTTACATACACGCAGGCAATATATTCATACACATAAATGAAAACAATAAATAAAATATTAAAAATAGATAACAGTTAACTATTTTAAAAATGAGTAAAGAACTGGAGGAAACCGAAGATTAAGACAAAGGAAGAACCGATTAGAGAGGCAGGATTAGGAATGGATTTACTCTTTTCTCTACATTTTTTGTAAGTGGTTTACATTACTGGGCAAAATGCCCAAAAAATGTCTCTGGCTCCATCTTTTCCTTTGTATCCAAATAAAGTACTTAGTACTTATCCCCATGGTTTCCTCTGATTTTAAAAAAATAAAGTCTGGGCCCCACGTGGCAGCACATGCTTTTTTACCCAACACTTGGGCCGCAGAGGCAATAGATCTCTGCTATTTTGAAGGCAGCCTGGTCTACACAGTCAGTCCCAGGCCTCCAGGGCTGCATAGCAAGACCCTGTCTCAGAAACCAAACCAAGCAAAAATATTCGCAGGGCTAGGGACACGGAGCTCAGTGCTGGAACATCTTACCTAGCGTGGCAAGGCCCTAGGTTCCATCCTTAACACCACAAAATAAATGAAACAAAAAATAAAACCTAGGGTCATCAGGGTCGACACGGTATCCCGTGACTGGGAGCTTTTGTGCATTTGCCTGGAGCAGAAAGCGACATCCCTGAACTTTCTCCTAAGCAATGAACAGACTCGTTTGTCAATGCAAAATCTCCATTATCTTGAAGATCCTCTGGAAGACAAAAGGAGGTTTCCAGAACAACATGGATACAAGAAAATCTGAAACTAGAAGCCAAACAGCATCTCTCTTTCCGCCCAGGGTCAGGGCCACGCCTTCTCCAGGGCTTCCTCCCTTCCTCCCTTCCTTTCCTGGCGTTCTCTTTTGTTGTCCAAAGAGCATCTTTTTCCTCCTGTCCACTCCAGCTCTACCTCTCCCTCTCTCTCCCAGGTCCCAAGCTGCCCCCACCCAGGCCTTTTCTCCTGCGGATTTTCAGGCACCTTCTCTGGCTGAATTAATGAGCTTGCTGAGCAGTGTGGCAAAGCAAGTCTGTGGAGGGTTGCACACAGATGAGATGAGGCCTGGGTGTTCAGGAAATCAGCCGGGTTGCCTTTGCCAGCTAGAATGTTTAAAAAAAAAAAAAAAAAGAAAAGCCGGAAATCTTCTGTGATCAATTCCAATTCCTTTTTAGAACTCTCTAACCATTGTATAAAGAATGGCCTGAAGTCCTAGTTTAAGAAGGTCACTTCAGATGCTGCCTCTAATACAGAAGAGAAAGAAGAGAGCGGCAGCTGGGGCAGAGTCAGCAAGAATAGAATTGCCACAGGAGGACCAAGAAGTAAAAATGCTCACCTAACACCCAGGAGACCCAGGAGCTGAGTTAAGGAGGTGCCCCAGTGTGTGTGTGTGTGTGTGTGTGTGTGTGTATGTGTGTGTGCGCGCGTGTGTGAAAAGCGTAGAAAACCAGAGCAAGACAGAAATGCATTTCAGAGGAAGGAAGACCTCAGATTCCTACAGTAGGTCCACATATGGAATGCCAGGATTTCCATCCTTTGGAAGAAACCAGAAATTTGCTTTTTTTTAGAAAAAAAGAAACAACATTATTTTTAGTTGATGTGTATGAGTATTTTGCCTGTATGTATATATAGTGCACCACATGTATACAGTGCCTATAGAAGCCTGAACACTGGCAAGACCCTGAGAAGACCAGGGATATCCATCCCAAAGCTTTCCCCAATAAAACAGTTCCCGGGGTTTTTGTCCAGGAATCTTCCTGTGCTGTTCTTCTCCGTAAGCACAGAGCATATACTCACCATGACATATAAGCCAATTGCCAAGAATCTCAAATAGTTTTGGAAGGAAGAAAGAAGTAACCAAGCATGAAGGAGAACAAGAAATTAATCGAAAGAGAAAAGACACAAACGAAAGCACAAAGAAGACCCATCAGGAATGATCTTGGATACTGAACATAAAGAGAACTCAAGTCCCTGGCCTGTGGTTGGGCACTGAAGCTAGAAGTTGGAACCTGTTGTTTTACCCTACCAGTGGCACAGGATTCAAGCGGGCTGAGATCCTTCTGTTCATTTATGTAACCGACTTCTACAGACCGTTGCTCATTGTTTATCGAGATGATGGACTGTCTAGACCAACAACCACTCTGAATTTTCCCAGGACAGACCATTCCTCACATTCCTCTGAATGCCACAGTTCTATTCTCCCTCTTGGAAATTCACATTGTATGTTTTATCCTAAAGACTCTGGTAAGTCCTGGAGTTTTCCAAAAATTCCAAGAATATGTAGTTTTCATTACTGCCTTTTTAGAAGTCAAGAATTCTCCTTTGACCTACAGGATGTTCATTAGCACCCATGTAACAAAGCTTGAGATGTACTATCTTAGCAAAAGCTGGGTCCAATGGTAGAACACCGCAGAAACATATAAAAAGTACACTTCAATGAATCTCCTGATGGCCATACCCACCAGGGTCAGAGCGACTGAACACCAGCAGCCTGCAGGCCTGATGACAGAATACTAGGAGATACCCGAGGGCCGGTTTAAATGACAGCCTGTAGGGAGAGTAGATGCAGTGCCTGGAGCATTCACAAAGTTTAAAGATGGTTTAAGTAGTACACATTCAGTGTGCCCATCTGAGAGAGAGAGACAGACAGACTGATACAAAGTGCCAGAGTCAGTACTTGCAAATAAGGGCCCTTCTTTGTACGTAAGTCCCTCTGAAATCCTCCTTTGCTTCTGCTACAAACTAGAGTTTAGATCTGGCCCTGGCATCCTAAACACTGTGTACTAGCCAAGTTGCCTCATGGTTCTTAGGATAGAATATGTGCAAAAACAGTTCCGCAACAGCAGCTTGTAGTATAAATATGTTATTGTTACCATTGCTGCAAAGGGGGCTGGCCTGAAGGTCCATTCACCTTATCATCCCTTCTTATGTGGGATGATCGCAGACGTTCTTCTGTGCGGGCAGTCCTCAGACCCATGTCTAGTATGTGGGGCCCCTGGTAAAAATGGAATTCAATCTACATTTTTCCCTGCTATAATTCCTCTTTGTACTTGGCTGCACTCTAGGACCAGGCACCTCTTGAGCCTAGAGACTTGCCAAGCATGAGCAGCCATCCCTGTACTAGCCTTACCTCCAGACTCAGCTGTTTACTCTTCTCTCTGGCCTTTTCCTCTCTCTAATTATCCCCATTCTTTTTGTTCTTTCAGTGCTGGGCGTGGGACTCGGTCCCCTAAATAAGCCAGGAAAGCATTCTTCCTCTAAGCTATGCTTCCAGCCCCTTCCTTTAGTAATTCCAATAATTCTTACTTCAGTATCCTACCGGTCACTTCTACATGAATCTGTCTCCTATTCCATGAGTCTGTCTACTTCTAGTCTTCCATCTTCTCCACAGGCTAGAACCCAGTCCCCTTGAACTGGGGTCTAAAGTCTTTCTAGGACAACCTCCTACTAAGTCCTTGTGCCAAACAGCAGAATATGGCAGATCTAAGATGCTAGCTGAAAGAGGCTTACTGTCCAGGTTGACGCTTGGGTTAGCCCAGGGAAGCTAGATTTAAGGAGGGTCCCCATCATTTCTAAGTAATTAATAATTGTTCAATATGTTTAAACTGTTTGTGCAAACAGCATAGTCTACACTGAACACTTTTTCTTTCTGAGGGTCTAGAATTTCTGCACTGCTCGGTAAAAGATGTCTGTGGTACAATCTTTCTATAAAAACCCTGGGCACTGAGTCAATGAGACTGTACCACTCAATGACATCTTACTGGGCTGTCATCCTTGGCTGCTGGAGGATTTACGCACATTCTGAAGCTTCCAAGAAGCCTCAGAAGGTTTTCTGGTTTCTCGCCGACGTCTCTCTATGTGTCTTCTCCCTTGGCTGATTCTTTTCTGAATCCTTTAGCTCATAGTCATGAGTGATCATGTAAGTCCTTCCAGCAAATCATTCTTTGATTCTAGATCAGAGTGGGGCTCCCCCACTGCACCTTTGCTTGTTTGTTTTCATTTTTTCCCATCGACTCTTGTTACTCTCCTTCTCCCTGAACACTCCCAGGCATGCCTGGTCCCATAGTCTTAGTCACCCTCCCTGCCGGAACTACCTCCAGCTCTGGGAGGCTTAAAAACTTCCTTCTTCAAAGCCTGTGTCAAAGCCTCCCTCCTCCACCAGTTCCTGCAGGATGGGGTCTTATGAGATGCTTCCTTCTCTGAATACCGTTTGACATCTTGCATACATTCTTGATCATTATTTAAAATTACTTATTTATGATTGGCCTTCTCGATTTGCATATTAAGTTGTCCAGGGAAGGGAACAATGTTTGGTCTGACTTGTTCAAGCAGAGTCTTCTCTGCATTGTAACTGTCCTAAGGATATTTAGAAACACCCATGTGGCCTCAAATGCTGTCTAACCTGTTCTGGGTTCACTGATTTAAGTGTCTCACCCTTTAACTGCTTGCCCTCAACTGCTAGGTTGAGGGTCCTGCCCACCCCATAACCTATGATCCCAGAGCCTTTACTATCTTCAAGACTTCTGGCCTATCCTTTCTTCCTCTATCACCACTTAAACCCTCTAGGTCATGGTTTCAATACTTGCTGATAATTTGGTAGCTGACTTGATTCTTCGTGGTGCTGAACTGTCAACTATTATTTTTTATTTTCTCTGTTTTCACCTGGTTGATACAGTTGGGAAAGTCACATAACAAGGCCTGTTGGTTTCACCATGAATTGTGTTCAACAATCTCAGGGACCAGACCAGTCAGAGACTGTGCCAGATTGACCAAGGTAGTCCCGTTCCTCGGTACTTGTTAGCTATCTGCCTAAGAGTCTTTACCTAGGATAAGTCAGGTGAAACAAAGACAGTTCTTCAATTAATCAGTTTATTGCAATGGTCACAAAAGCAGAATGAACTGAAATGATGAAAGTAATAGACTGAGAAACAAGTCAGAGTCTGGTGGTGCTCTGTCTTTAATCCCAACACCTGGGAAGCAGGGGCGGGAGATTTACAAGGTTAGCCTGGGCTGCATAGCAAGATCCTATCTCAACAAAACAAAACTACCCCCCCCATATACACAAAGAAAAGAATATCATGCCAGGGATGGGGTTTGGAATGTGTCTCGGTGGTAGAGTGCTTGTCAAGCATATGCCAGGCCTTAGATTTGATCCTCATCACCACACAAAAGAGAGGCATCTAGGGGCAGAATGCCAGTATTGACTAAATACTTTATGTCTCTCTGGAAGAAGTTGTCCAAATGTAACATGTGTCCTAAATGACAGTCTGAGGACCCTGTTATTTATAGTCCTAGGGATTGTTTTACCTCAACTTCCAGATGTGAGGATTGGAGGGAAACGTCCCAGACATCAACTCTCCTATTTGTATATCGGTAGTGCATGTGTCTCAAGGTGGCTGTCAGGCAGTCACTTGGCTTCAGTACAGCGTGGGTTACAAGGAAATGCTCAGAAAGGATTTAGTGCTATCAAAGGACAGTTGCATTAATCATAATTAAAAAGCCAATTTACTTAGATTCACAAAAGTCCTAACACAACAAAACATACATCCCAACAGGGCCCAACAGGAAACAGATGACTCATTAGAAGGGGCTAAGGCACACTGATGAAGGGAGGACTTAGGAAGGTGTGGTTAGGGTTATGGAAACCCAACAAGAGTCCAGCCCTTCACCCACAGGACCACCAGAGGCATGCCAGAAGCCAGCTCTAACTTTAGTAGAGCAATGGAGTCTCTGACAAGCAGGTACCAAGCCTGTGCGCCCACTCCCACTCTCCTGCTGATAACTGTTCTAACCCTAAGAACCCAGGCGAGGAGGAGAAGGGTGTGCAGCTGAGGAAATGCACCAGAATTAGCCCTTGAAGCCAAAGCTGCGTGGAAAAGAAGAGAGACTTGATCTAAAGACCAGACACTATGCAGGCCCTCAAGAGGAACCAGATCGACAGCTCCAGTTCCAAATAGCCATTTGAAACCTCCTCTCTCCACACCTGTGCCGCCCTCCCCAATCCACCTCTCCCATCTGTGAGCCCCCCTTCTACTTCACAAAGAAAAGCACACCAACTCCCAGAAACTCCCTCAGGTTCTCACCACCAAACCCACTTGCTCAGCTGTAGGAATTAGCACTAAATTTGTCTATGTGTAGTCATCCAAATAATGGCGTTCTGAACACACCAGACGTTTGTTTCCCTTTCATATTGGAGTTGGCGATTCTGGGTAGTGAGGTGACTCTGATACTTCAAAACCGCAAGACCCCACTTCCTTCTGTGTTGCTGTCCCTTGTGGGTGGTCACCTTTTGCCCAAATGGGTTGCTGTAGCTCTGGCCATCACATTTGTATTATACCAGAGGCAAAGAGGAAGACATGAAAAAGGGGAAGAGGCAGAGTAGCTTCTACAAGATGGTACCAAGTGCCTCAACGACTTCATCGGCAGAGCTTGGGCTAATGACCCTCACTGACTAAACTGTGCCTGTAGTTCATTCTGATGGTTACGCGCCTGGCTTTAGATCAAGTGGCCCTAATCTGTGGAAATGAGGCAAGCTGGATGGGGGAATTAGTCACTCTACTTAATACGCACCCTGCCAGTGACCTCTCAACTCTATCTTATCTTTAAACATGCTTAGATATTAGATATTGTTATCTTCTCATCCCGCCCTGTTTAGATGACCTTCTGGCCACTTTCTCCTTTTGGAGTCCCAGTAGTGCCTTGGCTTGTGAAATGGTTGGCTTCTTAAATGTTTCCCAGAAGCCTGTGCATTAAAGGCTCTGTTGCTTCCCTGTGCTATCAGGAGGCAGAATCTTTAGGAGGGGTAGCCTAGTACAAGGGTTAGGTTAGGGCAGTTTGTCTTTCACCAGGACCCCCGCCCCTTCTCCTTTGTCTTTCTTTGCTTCCTGGGCAAGATGAGGTGAACAGCTTTGTTCCAGTCTGCCATATTCTCCCAGCTTGATGCTCTGTCTCATGGACCCTAAAGCAATGGGGCCAATTAACCATGAGCTAAAACTTCTGAAAGCAGAAACCCAAAGAAACCATTTCCCCCTTTGGGCTTGTCTCAGATACTTTGACAGAGTGACTGAACGCTGATTAACCCCCACTCCCACGAGAACATCTTCCGCTGCTCCTGGATTCCTGGTTGCTCTAGTTTCTCCTTCTTGGCCTTACTTACCTGTCTTTTTCTTCCTAAACATTGAATGCCTTAAATCTGTTGGGTCCTGAGTCATCTTCTCTCCATAGACTATAATTTTCCTGTTAGTAACTGTGGCCCAATACTTAGGGATCCTAGACCCTCTGTCCCAAGGACTCTGAGGTTCTCTTCTAACTCCATATGTGTACAAGGCCAGATTGGCTCCCTATCTCCCATCCAGATCAACATCCCACAGCAGGCTGAAGGCAGGGGTTGGCATGGGAACCCAGTTCTCTCCCAGTCAGTCAGACATGAAACCCATCCATACAAACCAAAATGAGGCTGCTTCTCTCACAAAATGCTTGGTACATGGCAAATGTCCATTATTTAAAAATATTTGTTATTAAGATACATTGCCCATGCATGGATTATTGTTAATAAGTTTTCTCACAGTTTTCATTCCCAATACAGTAAACGCATAACCCATATAAACAAAACTCTTTGGAGTACTAAAGAGTGACAAGGAACCCTGAGATGGGAAGCTTGAGGAGTGTTTTGGGATCCCCACCCCCATTAGTCTGATAAGGTATGACTCCGGCCTCTTTCTAGACTTACCAGTGGGTCTGCCCACCGATGTCTGCTTCAGTGACTCTAAGCACATCAAGCTCAATAGGAGCAAAGAGTCGGGATCTCCTCTCTGATCTGTCCCTCCCCCAGGTGTCTCCAGTCATGAGTCGTACATCACCTTCCAGCCCCACAAGTGGTCATCTGAATATCACCATGATCCCCTTGCTCCCATCCTCACTTCCGAAGTGTCAGTAAGTCCTCTGGGCCTGGCCTCCTCACTCTGCATGGCAGCTGTCTGTTTTCCTGTCTTCGCTTGGCCGGGCTCCTGAACTGTGTCACTCTAACTAGAGGTTTCTAGTCTTCTCCACCTCCAGCGTGGTGCACTCATGACCCCCAGGTTAAGTGGCAGTGAAATTCCTTACCGGCAGCTTACGCAGCCCTGAGCAGGCAGGCTTCCACCTTCTGCAGTTGTGCCTGTCTACCTGCCCTTCACTTTTAGCACTCCGTCGGTAAAGCCACCCGCTAGAGTCTCACAAAACCACACTCCCTCTCTGCAGGGGACCTCTGTGCCCGTGACTGAACCCCTCGCCACTCCATCTTTACCCTGGTGTCTATGCCTTATCAGCCTTTCCCAGAAAATCTCCCTCCCATTTGACAGGTCAGATACTCCCTGGAGACGGGCTCTTGCTCTCTATCCCTAATATTTAAGGTGGTTTTCAGTCTCTATGTGTGGTCACTTAGAATTTCAGTCTGCTCAGGCTGCCATACCAAAATACATAGATTAGATTGTGTCAACAACAGACCATGTGTTTTCTCACAGTTCTGGAGACTAGATTTCAAGATCAAGGTGATAATTTATTATTAAGATGTGTTAAGATATGGGATTGGAATCTGGCCAGTGTAGTCTTCTTGATTTGAAAATGACTGTTTCTTCTTAGTGTGTCCTCATTTAGCCTTTCCTCTGCATACTTTGCATATGGATATTCCTGTGCATGCATAGACACACACACATACACAGGCACATAGGCACACATATACACACACATTAACAGACACACACACACACACACACACACACACACACACACTGAGGCATCTTTTTCTTTTTATATGAGGACTAGTACAATTGGATACCATCTCCTGTTGATTTCAGTTAACTTTACCTCACTAAATGCCCTAATGCAATCACCTTGGATGACAGGGCTTTAACTTTAAGCATTAACAGCAGACACAACTTAGCCCATAACACTTGGAGTAATGCAGCTCAATGATCCTGAACAAAGACAACCTGACCTTCAGCATTCATTAAAGCCAAGAATGAGCCCAATCTCTTCTGAGAGCTCATTCCTTCAGATTTCTCTTGAAAGTGTCTTCTTAAAGGACTTACTCTGTATTTATTGAAACAGTACATCAGGTATGATATCAAGAAGGAATGAGAGACCTGTCTATCAGAAGATTTTCCCTATCTGACCCCTACTGATCCAGAAGAGCACACAAACACAAACAAATGTTACTAATCTAATCCCACCCATTATTTGTGATTCATTGATTTCAACAATATTTACTGATTTCAGTGCTTGATATTTTCACAACACCCACATGCATACACACACATACACACACACACACACATTATTCTGGGTCATGGACAAGGAAGGGTGTCATGAGGGATTAAAGTTAGATGCCTAGTTTACAAGAGGAGCCAAGGCCTAGAAAGATTGTTTACATTGTAAAACAAGCTGATATAGTATTAACATCTCTCAATAACACACAAAAAATGGGGCTAGAGAGACAGCTCAGTAGTTAACAGCACTGGCTGTTCTTGTAGAGGACCAAGGTTTGGTTCCCAGCACCCACATGGCAGCTAACAACTGTCCATAACACCAGTTCCAGGGAGATCCAACACCCTTGTCTGACCTCGAGCATTGCACACATGTGGTACACTTAAATACATGAAGTCAAAACACTCATACACATAAAATAAAAATAAATAAATACTTTTTTAAAAAGTAAGATTAACTTTGGTTACAAGGTTAGGTTAGATTTCCGTTTGTCCAGAAAAATAACTCCCACAATCTTCCTTCATTTATTTTGTAGAAGAAGAAGCATGTCCATATTTGTAACAGAAGACATTTCCAGGAAAGTCATTCCCTGAGCTTAATAATCTTCTCCCCCATTCTAAGTCCCATAAGACTAGGGTCTATTTTTGGCTTTGTTTACTTTATATTCCAAACACCTAGCACAGCACTTGGCCAATAGTAAACATTCAGTAAGTATTCACTGAATGAATAATAACCATTAACATTTATTGATTTCATCCGATTTTATAGACATCAGATTTATGCAATATCTGTATCCTAGGAATTATGTGATTGACAAGGGTCACATATATTTTGAGTAGATTTGGGCTCCGCTAGTCAATCTGTGCTCATAATGCATATTCATAATTCGTATGCATGTATTTTAAGTAGGTGAATCCATGAACAAGAATGCAGGGGCTGGGAAGATGGTTCAATGTATAAAGTACTTGATGTGAGAACATGAGGACCTGAGTTTAGATCCCAGCTCCCTTATAAAAACAAAACTAGTATGGCAGTACTCATATATAATCTCAGCTCTGATAATGGGGCTGGAGGATCCTGAGGCTCACTGGTCAAAATATTTTATTTATTATTTTTATTTTGTGTATATGAATGTATTGCCTGCATGAATGTAAGTGCACCCATGTCCTGCAGTGCCTGCGGAGGCAGAAGAGGGCATCATGTCTCCTGGAACTGGAGTTATAGACAGTTGTTAGCTTCCACGTGGGTGCTGGGAATTGAACCTGGGTCCTCTCTCTGCAAGAGCAGCCAGTGCTCTTTGCCACTGAGCCATCTCTCCTGCCCTGAAGCAATTCTCTTTATATGTGCATGAGTACACATGCATGAAATAAACAAAGTGAATATAGATGTGTCAGTGGTGACAAGGGCTATGAACAGGTAGAGACATGCAGAGTAAGGGTGAGCTGCTGCTTCTGTTAGCTTCCTGTCCTTGTAACAGAATACTGGGACACTCAACTAAAGGAGGCAAGAGTTATTCTGCTCATGGTTTCTAAGGCTTCACTTCATGGCATCTGGGCCCCTTTGTCCAGCAGGGAGCCTGTGAAGAGCAAGAAACTGTTGATTTAAAAACCTCTCACCCCAAAACCTTTTAAGCTACGAATCTACCACCAAGTTAACCTAAGAGTGAGGTCGGAGTCCTCATGATTCAGTCACCTCTTAAAGGTCCCACCTCTGAACACTGCCGCACTGCGGACTACTTGGCTATTTTTCTTGTTGCTGGGGACAAACTCTCTGGCAAAAGCAGCTGAGGAAGGAGAAGTTTATATTGGCTTGTGGTTTGAGGAGATACAGTGCATCATGGCATGGAAAGCAACGTGCTGAGAACATGAGGCAGCTGGTCACACTGTGTCCACAGTCAGGAAGCAAGCAGAGAGATGAATGCTGAGCCTCAGTCCTTTCCCCTTTTTCCTTTTAATTCCATCTGGAGCCCCAACCTGTGGGATGGTGCTGCACACATTCAGATGGGTCTTCTTTCCTCAATTGAACCTCTGTGGAAACATCTTAACAGACATGCCCAGAAGTAAAGTTGACAATGAAAATCAACCATCACAGGGGACAAGCTTTCAACACAAAAGAGAGACATTTAAGATCCAAACTTGTTTCAGCAAGTGTGGTCACAGAAGACTTTTCTAGAACAATGATGTCCTGCAGCTGAGGATGAAGTCCAACAGGAGGCAAACTGCTCATTTGAAAACAGTTTTCCATTCATTTAAGACTCCATCAAAAGGACAAGAGCAGATACAATTCAACAGCTGCTAAAACGCAAGGCCAAACTGTGAGGAAGGGGCAACAGATCCTGGGAGGTCACTTTACCAAGCACAGAGCTGGCTGCGCTCAGCCCAGGATACCTGGGTCAGTTGATCCTGAAGCATCCATCTTGACCCAAAGCTGCTCCTCTGGGTCTGGCTAGTTGGCTCAGGTGGTTCTAGGATACAATCCTGATAAAGTTTCTGGTCTTTCTAAGGAGACAGTCACTCAGAAAAATGGGGATGGGGAAAGTGACAAGCAGACTGTCTCTTCTGATTCATTCATAAATAAATAAATCACTAAAAACTTCTGTGCCTCCCTCCTAATGGATGGGTCTTGTGCTGGCTGGCCACAGACTCTCCAAGGAACATGAGCTCTTGGGGGACCTGGGTCAGATCCACCAAACAACACTGTGTCCGACTAATTCACAAATTTCCCTTGGATTTTCCACAGATGCCCAGGTAGGTAGCTGAGCCTTAGACCATCTGGCTCAATATTGTCTAAGAGGAAAGTCTTGCGAACATGATATCTAGTCCTTGTTACTAAATCTCTGTGAGAAATGGCCTGGGAGAGATCTGCAGAAAAGTTTTACTGAGAATGATCAGGTGTTTTCATCCTGCAAATAAAGAGTTCTCTTTTAAGAAGAAAAGATTTAGTAGGTATTGAGTGGCCCTGCTGGCCCTGCCTAGACTTTCTAAATACGGCTGAAATTCACCCATGTTGTTTCAGGTCCCTTAACTACAATCACTTCTGTCCATGTTCAGCCTGCTTTTGCTCTCTCTCATTCTTGTCTTTTTCCCCCCTTTTCTAATTCATTCAGGGGCCATACACAAACCAGCCGAGCTGCATTCAGGACAGCTGGTTAACTGATACACCTTGAGGTTCTGAAAACAAACCAGCTGACCATTTCCTCTGAGCCAAGGAGAGGAAGTGGAGTTTGGCCAGTATGCTGTGCTTCATTAAAAAACCTATTTAGTCAGAATGGTTTCCTGACTGTGGAGGTCAATTTTCTATTCAGTCTTTGCCCTATTGATCTGCCCAAAGACCATTAAGATAGAGATTCTATCTCAGAAAAATGGATACAGAGATAAACATTTATTAAACTAACATTTAATTAGCAATTCAGAGGTAACATCTATAAACCACTTCCCCTAAGAGGTTATCTGTATCTCTGTTCCCTTGTACCAAGTTAATACAAATCACAACTCTGTTCAGGTTTGGATGAAGTTCAAGAGTCTGTTGACATCATTCAAGGTTACTTCCTGAATTCTGTGGTTTGATTGGAACAGAAGGAAGGGTCAAGATTTATTCTTCCTCAGGCTAGATTTGGTGCCTGGCTCATTTAAGATTCTTTGAGCAAAAAGGAACTGAACATCACAATTAATCAATAAGTAACTCTACTGACTCATGAACCCAAGTCCAGAGATAAGATAAAGTTCCTCCAAAGCTTGGCTCAACATAGTGGATCCAACTCTAGCTCTCAGCATCCGCTTGGCTCATTTTCCAGACTACATTAAGATGACTGTTTACATTCCAGGCCTCAGCCAGCATCAATATTCAGGAGTGAGGGGGTATATACTACTCCTGGGTTTATCCTCAAGGAACTCTAACTCAACAGACTACAAAGAAACGTGCTTGCCCATGTTTATTGTTCTCTGTAATAGCCAGCTTAGTAACAAATTAATACCATCTCCACCCAAAAATGTTACAGCTGTCCTTGAGTCTTTTAGTCTTCATTCTGAAAGCATCCACACCACATGAAATTTTGCTGAATAAATTTGTTAATTTCTTTACAGAAAGATTTAGTTTATTATCTACGTGTGTGTGCATATATGTGTGTGTATGGGGTTATATAATGTGAGTTTGGGTGCCTGTGGAAGTCAAAAGAAGGTGTCAGATCTCCTGGAGGTGGAGTTCCAGGTGGTTGTAAGATTCCCAATGTGGGAACCAAGCTCCAGTCCCCCCGGAAGAGCAAGTGCTCTTAACCTCTGAGTCATCTCTCTAGTCCTGTGTAAAGTTTCTTTCATCCATTTGCCTTTTAAGGGGAATGGTGTTACTTCTGCTCTACACTCTTTTGAATCACTTTGGAAGTGAATCCCTGCTTCCCTCTGGATGAACCTTGAACATACTACACTAAACAAAAGAATCCAGACTGGGGCCTAGAGAGACAGCTCAGTGGTTAAGAGCACTGACTACTCTTGCAGAGGACCCAGGTTGATTCCCAGCACCCACACGATGGTCTATAACTCCAGTTCCAGTTCTGACGCCTTCTTCTGATCTCTGTAGGAATTGCATAACACAGGTGCACCTACCCTATATGCAATACATAAAATAAAACTAATAGATAAAATATTTTTTTAAAATCCAGATTGAAAAATTCCCACAGTTTGTATTTTTATATGATTCTATTGACATGAAATGTTTAGAATAGGCAAGTCCATAAAGAAATGAAGATAAATAATGGTTTCCTGGAGGCTGAAGAAAGACAAGATTGACTTCTGGGACTCACATGGTGGACAAATGAACAAATTGATACAAATTGTCCTCTGGTGTCTATAAACACACTACAAATAGATGAATGTAAAAGTACTGAGTATAGCATACTGAATATAGCACTACCATATGAGCCAAATATACCACCCTTAGATATACACCAGAAAGACTCAACATAGCCGAGACACTTGCACACCTAATAGTTCATTGCTGCACTGTTCATAATGGCCAGAAAATGGAACCAGCCAAAGATGAATAGGTAAAAAAATGTGAAATAGAATGACATATTCTGTATCCATAAGAAAAAGTGAAATTAGGACATTTGCAGGAAAATGGATAAAACTGTGAATAATCATTGTGTTAAGCAGAATGCGCCAGACTCAGAAAGACAAATACTGCATGTTTTCTCTCACATGTAGAACCTAGATTATAAATGTGGTATGTGTTGGTGTGTATACATTTGTGTGCGTGTGTGTGTGTGTGTGTGTGTGGTGTGTTTGTAGGTCACCGAACTAGAAAGGAGATCAGAGGAAAGGAGGAAGAGCCCTTTAAGAAAGCTGGGGAAGAGGGAAATGGAGGAAAGCAATAAGGAAGCAGGAGGACGAACCGAAGGAAGAACGGGCGCCGGGTGGAAGAGAACCGCGTAAAGACACACGCACGACGATGTCCGCGTGAAACCCGTTGCTTTGTGTGCTAACCTACAACCTTAAAAAAAATTAAAAATGGGAGCATGCGCATTTCTTCCACACTCTCCTCGCTGCCAGTGACCTGAACTGAGGTGCATGGAGTACAAACAGTGCTTCCTTCCTCTGTGCTTCGCCAGACCTGCGATCAGACCCGTGGCCTTCTGACTGCAGCACAGACAGGAAAGGGTATGACTCTGAACAAGGAATCCCAGTTCCTACTCTCACATTCCTCCTCTCCCAACACCCCATATCTTGGGCATATCATTATTTCTGCTTTTTTTTCTCCTTCAGGATACACTATAATTACATCTTTTTCCTTTGCTACTAAATCACAGGCTCCTTCCAATGCTAGTGTAATGTCTTCCCATGTAGGGTAATCAATAAATGTTTATTAATATTATATAATATAATTAATATTATATAATATAAATATTATATAGATGACTAAGGTGAAAGTGGTAAGTAGCCTGTTCTGGTGGATGGTCAACATTCCTAATGTCAGAAATGTATTGTTGGTATGAAGTCATGCCTTCTGACACAACCTCCTCCACAGAGGCCATGCAGAGTCACTCACAACTTTATGTGAGTTTGTCTTATTAGCTCCTCAAGACCCAGCTTGTGCCTCCCAGAAGTAAAAGCACCAAAGAGGAGTGTATCTATCCCATCTTTTAGTTTGGGGCCTTTATCAAACCCAAGTTCATCTGCTTACTACTTCAAAGCCAGGAGATGAGAGTTAATGGAAAGCAAGGCAGGTTTATCTGAGGTCTGGCAACCCAAGAGGATGGGAGGAAGCTGTTGTCCTGCTCCCAAGACTGTCTTAGGGAACTTGGGAATGGAAAAGGGCTTTTACAAAGGAAGGAAAGAGGTGGAGGGGGCAGTGGGCAGAGGGACTGTGCTGGAGAAGATGGGGACTTCATCAGGGCCAGCTGTGCAAACTGCATCATTTGACCTCTATCATGAAATGAATCAATTAACCAGTTAATTAAAATGAAAATCTATTTTTAAACAAAAAAATCAGATTAGAAGCATAATGTTTCCTCTCTGTAGAAAATTTGGAAAAAATACAAAATATCAAATGAGAACATTAAAAATAAATGTCCTACTGAATACCAGCATTCTCCCCCAAAAGAGAGAAGGCTGGCATTGCAAAAAAATAAACTGCAAACATCACGCTAATAATTTTGACTTTTATGTTTTTAAAATATAGAATGTCAAATAGACAAACCTACCATTAGAAGCTGGGTGTGGAGACTGGAGAGATGGCTCATCAGTTAAGAGCACTGGCTGCTCTTGCAGAGAATCCAGGTGGGATTCCCGGAACCCACATGGCAGTTAACAATCATCTGTAACTCCAGTTCTAGGGGACTGGACACTCTCTTCCGACCTCTGTGTGCATTGCACAACATGAGTGCACTTACATCCATGCAGGCAATATACTCACACACATAAACTAAAATAAAAATAACAAATAAAATATTTTTTAAAAGAAGCTGTGTGTGCCAGAAAGATATTTCATTAGTTATTTTATTTGGCTGGTGCTAGGGACCAAACTGAGGATCTCATGTATCCCAGGCCAGCATGGTACCCCTGAGCCCCATCCAGTCCCTAGTTAGTTTCCCCGGGGATAGTTTTTATCCTGCTTTCTTTCTTCCTTTCTTTTTTAGAGATAGGGTCTCTCTGGCACTTGCTATGTCGACTAGCCTGGTCTTTAACTCACAGAGATCCACCTGCCGCTGCCTCCCTAGTTGTTGGGATTAAAGCCATGTGCCTCTCTGCCCAGCTTCATCCTGCTTTTTGATTAAGAGGCTCTGCCTTTCAGTTTTCTCGGAGCCTAACATTCCCTGTGGCAGGTTCCGCTCTTATCTTTCCTTCTTTCCCAATATGGCTTCATTCTCATTTTTCTCAAGATGTTTTGTTTCTTCTCAAATATGCTGGAGCCCCTCCCACTTGCCGCACACAACAGGTGGAGATCAACATCCCAAGTGCTTCTACATTCCAAGAGAAAGTATCTGATTGGCTTCATTTGTGTCCTGTTATCTAGCCACAGTCAAGCTCATATAGCAAAGATGGCTTTAGCACCAGATCCTTCTGGTGACCTAGTAGATCCCAGACAAAAGGAGTTGCTTTGGGCTGGGCAAAACTCCTGAAGTCTGAGTCCTTTAAAGCAGTCCAGAATGGTTAGCAGTACCGAATGTTTAGAGGGGTCTAGTCCTTGATAGCCAATACCATTAAAAGGACTCTACTGGACAGAAGTGTGGCCTTTGAACTAGGGTGTTCTCAGGCTCTGGCTCGCTTAGGGAGAAGTTGCCAGCAACTATTCCAGTCACTGGTGAACTGAATATGTTCAGGAATCTTATTAGGAACTTACACAGGACACTACGCATCCACCAAGGCCCTGAACTTAGAAATGATTTCTTTAAATGACAGTCTTTGCATAGGGGCAGACTGGCCTCAGTAATAAGGAAGAAGAAACACTGTGGTAATCATTATCTGGAGGCACTCTGAGTACTTGATACCTTTGTATCTGAAACACTGGTGTGTGACTCCCTGAAGTTGTTTTCTTAGCAATCTAGCCCAGATGTCCCAGAACACTTTTTAGAAAATGACCCATTTTAGAGACATAGGTAAAAATATTTCAGGCCTCTGAACCTGCTTGGATTACTGGCCCAGTCACTTCTGTCACCTTTCTTCTTTTTTACGTATACGAATACACTTTAGCACGTTTTTACAGCGGTAGGTTTCAGGATAGCTGTAGGGTCTTTAGTGTTAGCTGTTCTTCCCCATACAGTACTCTCTCCTCTGTCCCGCCCTCCCACCCCCCACCCCATTTAACCCTTCCTGTTCCATTATTGCCCCTTTCCCCTTTCTACCTGCATTCTATCCACCTTCTCTTGAACCACCCCATCAAGGGCCCCTTACTAGATTTCTGACTCTACCACACTCCAATTTAAACACACCTATCTAAAGATTCAAATCTAGTATTATATATGAGAAAGAACATGCCACACTTGTCTCTCTGGGTCTGGGTTCCTCAGATTATTTCCAGCTCTCTCCACTTACGAATCTCATGATGACATCTATAAGATGAAGGTGATCTTCCATTGTATGTATGTACCACATTGTCTGTTCATGAGTTGATGGACATCTAGGTTATTTCCATTTCCTGGCTAATGTGAATAGAGCAGCAGTGCACATGGTCGAGCAATTCCCTATGGTAAGAAGATACAAAGTCCTTTGGGTAGGTGGCCAGGAATGTGTAGCTGGATCGTAGGGTAGATGATCTATTTCTAGCCTTTTGTGGGTTTGCCATACTAATTTCCATGGTGGTTTCACCTGTGCTCCACCAACAGTGAATAAGGATTCCCCTTTTCCCAAATTCAGGCCAGCATTATTATTATTATTATTATTATTGATCTTAGCCATTCTGGCTGGAGCAAGTGAAATCTCAAAGTTGTTTTAATTTACATTTCCCTGATTACTTCTGACCCTTTCTGGAATCTCAGAAGTTCAGGTGCCAATGACATCCACAAACTATTTGTTTTTGTAATAGTGATAGTTATTATTTATTGTTTTTCATATAATCCAGATACTGTACTAAGTACTCCAAATATAGTGTTTTTTATATAATATTTAAACTGAATCATTGTGTTTCATATGGCACATCTAAATCAGTCTTAATTATCTTTATATTCTTTCCCCACCGGCACGACCATAGCCCCCAGCTGGAGTCCGTACATTCTTTCATCTGTGTTAAGGTCCATTATATCAAGTTAGTGTCACCAAATTACCTTGGTGAAGGTTCATCCACTGAGATCTAGTCATCCTACCCACAGTCCCCCACTTTAGGAAGACTAGCTCATCCTCCCCCAAAAGTAATCAGTTGCCAATATTTTTTATAGGGAAGTTGGGGTCTGCTCCCCATTTCTCCAGTTACATTCTGGTTTCTTTATAAATTCTGGATGTTAAGTTTCTGTCAGATGTGTGACAGGTGAAGATTTTCTCCCATTCTGAGGGTTTTTCTATTCACTCCTTTGGTTTTTTCTTTGGCTATACAGAAGCTTTTCAATTTAACGAGGTCCCACTTGTTGATTATTGACTTTAATTCCTGAGCAACTGCTGTCTGCTTTAGAAAGTCCTTTCCTATGCGTATATCTTATAGGTTATTGCCAATGTTTTCTTCTAACAGTTTCAGAGTTTCAGGTTTCATACTGAGGTCTTTGATCCATTTGGAGTTGACTTTTGTGAAGGTGAAAGATAAGGGTCTAGTTTCATTCTTCTGTAGGTGGAGATCCAGTTTTGCCAGCACCATTTGCTGAGTATGCGATCTTTCCTCCAGTGAGTGTTCTTGGCCCCTTTGTCAAATATCAGGTGGCTGAAATTGCATGGACTTATGTTTGTGTTGGTTTATGAGTCTATTTTTGTGCCAGCACCATGCTGTTTTTATGACTATAGCTCTGTAATACAGTTTGAAATCTGGTGTAGTAATCCCCCCTGTCCTGCACTTTGTGCTCAGGATTGCTTTGGCTACCTGGGGTCTTTTGTGATTCCAAATGATTTTGAGGATGACTTTTTTTCTAATTCTGTAAAGAATGTCATGGGGATGTTGATTGGGATTACATTGAGTCTATATAGGTTTGATTGCTTTTGGTAGAATGGTGATTTTCATACCATGAGCATGGGAGGTCCTTCCGTCTTCTGGTGTCCTCATCAATCTCTTTCTTTAAAGATCTAAATTTTTCACTGTACAGTTCTTTAATGTCTTTGGTCAGGTTTATCATGACTTTTTTGAGGCTATTGTGAATAGGAGGGTCTCCATTCACTCTTTCTCCAGTCGCTCATCATTGGTATATAGAAAGGCTACTGATTATTGTAGATTAATTTTGTAACCTACCACTTTACTGAAAGTATTAATCATTTCTAAGAGTTTTCTGGTGGATTTTTTGGCATCTGTTAGGTATAATATCATGTCATCTGAGAAAAAGGATAATTTGACTGCTCTTCCAATGAGTACTCCTTTAACTTCCTTCTCTTTGTTTAATTGCTCTAGCAAGAATTTTAAGCACTATATTATAAAGGAGTAGAGACACTGGACAGCCTTGTCTGGTTCCTGACTTTAATAGGAATGCTTCCAGTTTTTCTCCAGTTAGAATGGTGTTGGCTGTGGGGATTTTTTTGTATATAGCCTTAATTATGTTGAGGTATGTTCTCTCCATCCCAATTCCCTCTAGGACTTTTAATATAAATGTTGAATTTTGTCAAAGGTCTTTTTCTGCATCTATTGAGATGACCATGTGATTTGTCTTTAAGTCTATTTACGTGCTTTATGACATTTATTGACTTACATATATTGAACCAACCCTGTATCTCTGGAATAAAGCCAACTTGACCATGGTGGATGATCTTTCTGATGTGTGTTTTTATGTAGTTTGCAAGTATTTTTTTGAGAATTTTTATATCTATGTTTATTAAGGATATGGGTCTACAGTGTTCTCTTTTGGTTGTCTCTTTACCTGGTTTTGGTCTTAGAGTGATGCTGGTTTGATAGAAGGAATTTGGGAGTTCTCCCTCTGTTTCTATAGTTTGAATTAATTACGTAGCATTGGACACATCTTCTTTGAATGTCTGCTAAAATTCTGCTGTGAGTCCATTTGGATCTGGGCCTTTTTTGGTTGGGATGTTTTGTATTACTGTTTCAATTTCCTTAGATGTTTTGGGTCTGTTTAAGCTGTTGATCTCTTCTTGGTTTAGCTTTGGTTGATTCCCATGATTTTAGATATGCATCCATTTCTTTATGCTTTTCAAATATAATAGCATACAGGGTTTTAAAGTATTCCCTTATAATGCTCTGAATCTTTTTGTCTGTTGTAATATTTCCCCTTTCATCTCTGATTTTGATGATTTGGAGTTGCTCTTTCTTTTGGTTAATCGGGCCAAGGGTCTGTCTATCTTGTTTATTTTTCAAAGAACCAGGTCTTGGATTCATTTATTCTTTGTATTGTTTCTATTTTATTCCTTTCTTTTCTGATTTTTGGTATTTTTTCTTGTCTGCTGGGTTTGGGTTTCATTTGTTGTTGGGTTTCAAGATTTTTGAGTTGCAATGTTAAATCAATTATTTGTACTCTTTCTGATTTTTTCATATAAGCATTTAGAGCTATAAACTTCCCTCTTAGGACTGCTTTTTAAAGTGTCTCAGAAGTTTTGTTGGGTTGTACTGTCCTTTTCATTTAACTCCAGGAATACTTGTATTTCTTTCTTAATTTCTCCTTTGACCCATTCATCATTCAGGAGTATGTTGTTTAGTTCATAAGTTTGTGACGTTCCTAGGGATTCTTCTGGTGTTCATTTTAATCTTTATTACATCGTGGTCTGATAGAATGCATAGAATTATTTCAATTTTTTTTGTTTTTGTTGAGGTTTGTTTTGTGTTCCAGCATGCAGTTGGTTTTGGAGAAAGTTCCATGGGATCCTGAATAGAATGTATATTCTTTAGTGTTTAGGGAGAATATTTGGTAGATGTCTGTTAGGTCCATTTGATGTATGGTATTGTTTAATTCTCTGTTTAACTCTTCTGGTTAGTTTCAGTTTGAAGTTTATTTTGTCAGATATTAGAATGGCATCTCCTGCTTGTTTCTTAGTGTCATTTGCTTGGAAGATTTTTTTCCATCACTTCACCTTAAGGCAGTGCCTGTCTTTGAAAGTAAGATGAATTTCTTCTAGACACCAAAAGGATAGATTTTGTTTCTTGATCCATTCAACTACCCTGTGTCTTTTGACTGGGGAGTTTAGTCTGTTGATATTTAAAGTTATTAGTGAAAGATGTGCATTGGTTCCCATCATTTTAATCTGTTTGCATCTTGATCTAACTTTGTGGTTCCGCAGTTACCCCTTCATTTAGTTTCTTTCTGCTGCCCTCCTTGGATATAGTCATTCCTTTCATCAGCTCTTTCTATTGATTCAAGGATTCTCTGAAGAGCTGGTTTTCTGGACATGAATTCTTTCATCCTATTCATGTCATTCTTTCATGAAAGATTTTTCTTTTTCCTTCATTATAATAGACATTTTTTGCAGGATAAAGTATTCTAGGTTGGCATCTATGGTCATTTAGAGCTGAGAATACTTTGGTCCAGGCTCTTCTGGCTTTCATCATTTGCATTGAAAAGTCAGGTGTAATTCTGATGGGTTTTCCTTTATACATGACTGATCCTGTCTATTTGATGCTCTATGTGTTTCTGGTATTTGGATGGGAATGTCCTTCCTTAATATTTGGAAATTTTCTATCACAGTTTGGTTGAAGATCTGGTCAATACCATCATCCTGAGATTCTTCCCCTTCCTCTGTGCCTATGATGTGTAAATTTTGTCTTTTCATGGTGTCCCACATTTCCTGCATAATTTGTTCCTGTGTTTTTAAAGATTTTCATAATCTTTGATTTAGTGCTCCAATTCTCCAACTTTATCATCCAGTCTTGATATTTTGTTTTCCATTTCGTTCATTCTATTGGTGAGTCTTTCTCCCATCATTTCAAATCGGCTTATTGAGTTCTTTACTTCTTCATTTCAACCTGAGTTTTCTTTAATATTTCTATCTCTTGTAAATTCAGTCAGAAGTTTATTCCTATCTTCTTTTAGTTCTTTGATTTGTTCGTGCATTCTTTAAATTCATTGAATGCTTTGATCATGTTTATGATTGTTCTTTTAAACTCTGTGTCCTGGTTTATCTCTATGGAGTTCTCATTGTAGGAATCTTCTATAGGATTGGTGATGTTTGGTGGGGACATATTATTTGGGTTTTTCATATTATTATTTTTCAGTTGTGATCTTGGCATGTGAATTTCTTTTGTTGTTTGTGATTCTGATGTGAGACTCAAACCTTCCTTTGTTTGGTTGAGGTTTGATTCTATTTGTACACTTGATGTGACTTGGCTGTTTTCTTATTTGATATGAAAAACTGGTTGGTCAAGGCTTCAGGTTCTCTCTTTTGATTTTATATTGGAGGGATCAGATGGCTCTAGTCCAGCTGCTCCAGAGTTCCCTCAGAAGCACAGGTTAGGTGGCATCAGATGCTCTCAGGCTCTCTTAAGGTTTTAGCCCCTCTAGCCAGAAAACACAGCACAATTTGGGAAAACTGCTGGGTAGAGACTGAGTTCTGGCCTTCTCAGGTAGGCTGCAAAGGTCTGGACCCCTACAAAAGGGCACATGAGCCTAGCCCTGCAGCAGAGGGAGGGACTGTAGATGGTACTGATGTAGGGGGATGGGCATGGTGTGATTTGGAGAGCTCTCAGCCTGCCAGAGTTAAGAGGGCAGTCCAGAGACCTGGAGGAGGGGAGGGGTAAGAATAAGAGTGCACCTGCGTGCAAGGCTCCATGGAGAACACAATGTGGAATGGTGGGGGTTGGAGTTTTTGCAACAGCAGGAGAGTGGAGACTGCAGTGGGCAGGATCCGATTTACCAGGGAAGGTTTCCAGAATGCAAGGCAAGTTTGGAGAGGGGACTGCCAGGATAGAAGGCTAGTCTCAGTAATGCAATGGCAAGTTGGGAGTGGGGACAGCCTGCAAGGCTGAAAAATTGAGCTGGTGTGAGTATGGGGTTCAAGATGCAGTGGGTGCGTCTGGACTAAGAGAGTAGTCTAGGATCCGTGGTGCTAAGAGCAGAAGCCGGGCTGTGCCCAAGGCTAGAACAGTGGCTTCTACAAACTTTTAAATGAAACTCAAAGAAGAAAGGAATAAGAGAGGAAAGGTCAAATGTCATGACAGGGTCAAAGAGCACCAAAAGACCATTTTTACTTTCCCGTAAATGATCTGAGTGAAATTACAGCTGCTCTGAGTGGTACCAGAGCGTATTTATCTTGCTCCAGGTCTTCCTAACTGTCCAGAAATGCAGCTTGCTTAGAATTTACTACTCTTCTGTCTTTTTCTACCCAATTAATAATCCTATAAACATCTACAAGGCATTTCTATCTACAAAGTAACATATGAGAAGATAATATTATAGGGCTGGAGAGATAGCTCAGTTGTTAAGAGCATTGGCTGCTCTTCCAGAGGACCCAGGTTCAATTCCTAGCACCACACACCTACACCACCTTCCAACTGTCAGCAACTCCAGTTCCAGGGGATCTGACACCCTCTTCTGGCCTCCTTGGGGTTTGCATTGCATGAATGCACTTACATATATGCAGGCAAAACAATCATATACATAAAATAAAAATAAATACATAAAATATTTTTTAAAAAGAAGATAATATTAAATAGTTGGATGTGATGGCGTATGTCTAATTCTAGCACTCTAGAGACTGGAGGATTTCAAGTTCAAGGCTTACAGCCCCGACTTCAATGAATTTGAGATAAGATTAACATACACATTTAAATAAAACCTGCCCAGTTCCATAGTACCAGTAAAGAATCACAGAGGTAGAAACCATGGGGTTTCTTGCTTGCTGTGATTCTCTCTGAATTGTTCTCAATCCATTAAAGTCAAATGACCCATGGGGAAAGTGATGGTCAGTTAATACGCCTCTTCCCTGCAACCTTTCAACAACATTACCAGGCATGAAAGGTCTGCGTGCTCAGAATAAAATCGTTCTCAACACATTTCCATATAAAATTTGAATAGCCCCAATCTGCTCTATTTCAAATTATGTAACAGGTAGTTGATTTCAAATGCATCCATGCCACAAAGGCTTCTTGCTTTTTCTCCCCAGAAGCAGACACATAATAATGACTAGGTATCTCTTCTGTGATTACTCAGAGAACCTTTGAACTTTCCTTTGCAAAACACAGTGAGACACTCCCTGGCACTGCCCAAAGTTTTGCTTCTTGCTGCAAGAAGCATTGCATGTTCCCAGAAATATCTTAAAGGTCTCAGTCTCCCTAAACTGTTCACTCCCTATGTGACAAAGCAAAGGGATTTGGATAATGTTTCAGTAAGTAAGGGTTCCTAAGAAATCTTGAAATGTTAATTTTACAATGAGAAAAAAGCCATAAAACATCTGTCGAACCTGATTTGAAATTATCATGCCACATACAGTTGCTGTGACAACTCCAGCCTATTCTATTCAAGCAGGCTCTCAAGACCCAACAAGTCATCTGGTGACTCAGGCAATTCCTGAGCAAAAACAAAATGATCTGTTCAGTTGGTGTTTCTGAAGCATTTGCTGGGTGTAGCTCTTCGTGAGCCAGCTGAACTCTTTCTGCAAAACATCCAACAAAGAATTTAATCAAGCAAAGCAAAACAAGCTTGTAGCATTCCAAAAGGATTCTCTAATCTAAATATAAAGAATGCAAGTTTCAACCTATCGGACAAATCACAAATGAATACGGTGAGATTGCGATAGGCCAATAAAAGAATGTCTGCCTGCAAAATAGAATTAGACTTCATAGTTATTTATACTTGATAAAATCAGAGCATTAAAATATTTTAAAATTGTGGCAGTTTGTATTAGTGGTATACAATCTAATTATACAATTAGTGTAATATAATCTGCTTAAATAAACTCTGTGCACTACTAAAATAATTAAGAAAAAGCTAGCCAAGGCTTATGACCCGACACCTTAATGGTTAGGTACCCAAGGCACTTAAAAACAAAATTTTAAAATTATTTGTATGTGTGTGTATGTCTGTCTGTGTACAAGATTAAGCATACCACCATGTAGAGATCATAGACAAAATTGCGTTTCTAGACTGGGAGGTCACAGTCTGTATCCCAACAAGCCAGGTTTGGTGACCTATTCTAAATAAGCCAATTAAAGGAGCCAAATTGTTAGTGAAAAGCACAAAATGGAGATTTATTCAATGTGGCCACTTCAGGAAGAGATCCATTGACAGCCCCAAGTCAGTCTTCAAGGGTCCTGACCTGGGGTGGAATTTAAATAGAAATCAAGGGGCTGGCGAGATTTCTAAGCAGTTAAATATTTGCTATTATTCCAGAAGACCCAGATTCAATTCCCAGCACTCACATGGCAACTAACAACTATCTGTAACTCCATTTCCAACACACTCTTGTAGCCTCTGTGGACACTATACTTTCTCACAGAAATCTACCAGTCTCTACCTCTCAAGTGCTGGGATTAAAGGCAGGTGTCACCACATCCAATTATTTCAATATTTTGTAATATATGTTTAACCCATCTACCTTATACACATTATCAGACATATATACATATATAGTATACACACACATATAACACGAATACGTACACTCACACCTGGAATGTTTATTTGTTTCATTAAGTTCTCTATTCTTTATTTTGCAAAAGAATTCAGCTGGCTCTGCATAAATACACACAGTGATAGCAAGAAAGAGAAAGAGAGAGAGGAAGACAGAATTGTCTAAGGACAAGATTATACATTTCATATTCACAGCACAATTACCGCACTTGAGAAAATTGTCATTAATTTTGCACTGTCATATCATCGGCATCTGTATTGAATTCTCTTAATTGCCCTACAATATCTTGTGGCTACATTTTTTTTTCTAATTTGGATTCTAAAACAGATTTGCTTCTTATATGGTTCATTATGAAAAATCTCTTTAGTTCTTAATTTGGAAAAATATCCCTGCCTTAAAAATATTTCTATGATAGTAACTTTTTCCAAGAGTTTTGAGCAACTTTCCCATACTCCGTATTTTAAAAAATATTTTATTTATTATTTTTATTCTGTGTGTATGAGTGTATTGCCTGCATGTAAATGCATTCATGTTGTGCAATACCATGGAGGTCAGAAGACGCCACAGATCCCCTGGAACTGGAGTTAGTTAGCCACCATTTGGGAATCGAACCCAGGTCTTCTGCAAGAGCAGCCAGTGCCCTTAACTGCCGAGTCATCTCTCCACCTGCTCCCCGCCCCACCCCCCCGCAACACCCTAATACTCTGGATTTTTATATTAAGCTTAGGTTAATTGAGTTTAACAAATATACTTAATATTACTGTTAAAGTCATACCTAAAATGAAATCTTGAATTTTCTTTGATATTTTTAACATCCCCAGCATTGTAGTATACAGGAAGTTTGACTTAAAAATATTCAATATAATGAACAGTATGGACCTACTAACAAATACAGCATTTGTCTCTTTCGTATAGTTTTCTTTTAGGGAGATAGGGGATTTTTTTATCTTCTTAATACCAAGCAAATGCTCAGAATTCATAATTGTTCCCTTTGCTCCCAGAGCAAACATGTTCAGGCATGTTTATATAGCTTATCATCTGTACCCTAGTGAGTCTACAAATTCATTGTAAACTCACAGGGTCAAAATAAACATCAAAGAAAGGACTCTACAAATAAAGGACACCTGCGTCATAACATTGTAATTTGAAATGACTTTTCTTCATGACCAAAATTATTATAAGTTTTTTAGTTATGGGTCTTCATAATTGTCTTGGTCCATTTCGCTGCTATAATGAAATACCATAGATAAGTTGGCTTAGAAACAACAGAAATTAATTGTTACAGTTTTGCAGGTTGGTGTAAGAGATGTTATATATCAGTCTTTTTTGTCAAATACTGTAAAACTTCTATGGCAAGGAATGCAAATGCTTTCATCTCTCCCAATTTGTGAGCTTTTGTTTAAACAAAGGTCCTGAAGCATTCCTCGAGGTTGAGGACTTGGAAAGAGTGGGTCCTTTCCCTTTTACTTTCATTTGTTTTTAAAACTATCCAACCTGGGAAGATGACAAGGTCAAACTTCAGTCAATGAGGAAAAGACAGAGTACTCTTGCCCTGGGGTTAAAATTTCCTGCTCAGTCAGTGCTGCTTCTCTGTGTTTGTCAGCTGACTGTCCTTCTGATGAGAAGAAAAGTTTTGTTGAGATACTTTAATTGGAGTGGTGATCTCTTTCTTTGTGACCTGGAACTTATTTCTAGTAACAGGAAAGCCTGGAGCCTCCATCCATGTTCTGGGAAGGATGGTTCTTGGTTCATAACAGGCATCTTCTCTTGGTGTCTTCACATGATCAAAGAGACAAAGGAGGGTATTTTTTTTAAGTGGTATTATAAAGGAAAGAACACTGAGTTTTTTTCTTTCCTCCTGTATTCAATATGGCATATTTCTGTGACAAGAAAAATGTAGGATTTTGCCCACAACCAAGTAACTCTCCAGTGGACATGAACAGGGCATCCCATAGTTCAGTTGAATTTTGACACTATTTAGAGATGGTGTAGAGCCACGGGCTGAGGGCCAAGTCCCACAGACTGTGTCAACCACAGGGTGAGGCCTCTGGTCTTCTGATGCACAGGCTATCAGTTATGATTCCAACCTCAGGGTCTGTTAATTTGCTACAGTGGCTCACAGGAGTCAGGAAATATTTGCTTACATTTCCTAGTTTATTTAAAGGATACACACAGAGCAGTCAAATGAAGAAATACCCCTAGATTTCTATACCCTCTCTGGGTGAACCACCCTTCCAGCCACTCCATGTGTTCAGCAACTTAGAAGTTTCTCAAAGCTCATACTTCAAGTGTCTTTATAATGTTTACTCTCTAGTGACCTCCAGCCCCAATTCCTGTTCATTTGGCTTGTTCTTTTCAGGGACTAGCTCCCTCCTAAGACAGAGAGTGCTATCCTAAATCAATAGTTGAGGTGTTGCCAACCACACATGATTTAGTTACTTTCTCATTGTGTGACAAAGTACCTGAAAGAAACCACTTAAGGGAGGAAGGGTTTATTTTGGTTCTTGGTTTTGGAGGATTTTAGTCCATGATGGGAGGTGTTTAGAGTTCATGGCAACTGGAACATGAGGTTGAGGCTCTGAACAAACACAGTTGCCCAGGAAACAGAGAAGACTCCAGAATGACAAGGGGGGCCCTACCCCAAAAGGCTCACCTCCAGTGGCCTACTTCTGCTGGTTAGACCCCACTGCCTAAGCTAGGCTCATACCTCCTAAAACACTGCCACCTACTAGAGAACAAGATTTCAAGACTTAAGCTTATGGTGGATGTTTCAAAGTCAAGCCATAGCAGTCAGCAAAGGCTTAGGGTTTTAAGAATTCTGAGATGAATGTGAAACAGAGAGAAAGAACAAATATACCTGATACCACAGTCACTGATCCCAGTCAGGAGGCTCTGTTCTCATCTCTCCCTATTTTTTTAAAGACTTATTATTAGTCGTACGTGTCTGAGTATATTGCCTGCATATAGGTAGGTGCACCCATGTTGTGCAATACTCACAGGGATCAGAAGAGGGCATTGGACCCCCTGGAACTGGAGTTACAGACAGTTGTTAGCCCACCATGTGGGTGCTGGCAATCAAACCCAGTTTCTCTGCAAGAACAGCCAGTTGCTCTTAACCACTGAACCATCTCTCCAGCCTCCTGGAATCATCTCTTAATACTCTCACTGCGGGGCTTACTTAGCATTTCAACATAGGGATTTGGTGGAAGGGGACATAATGTTCAGTCTATAATGAAACCTGTATAGTCAGCACATTTCCTTAGGAGTTCCCTTAAGATTTTTTCCTCAGTGTGTGCTGTTGTGTTTTGTGTGTGTGTGATGTGGGCATGTGTGCATGCAGGTGCACATACATATGTGTGCACATGAGTGTGCATGCCCTAGTTGGATGTTGGGTATATTTCTGTAGTCACTCTACATCTTTAGCTGGTTTTTAAATTTATTTATTATTTTAGTTTTATGTGTATGAGTGTATTGCTTACATGTATATAAGTGCACCCACGTCATGCAATGCCATGGAGGTCAGAAGAAGACATCAGATTCCCCTGGAACTAGAGTTACGGATGGTTGTTAGCCACCATGTAGTTGCTGGGATTTGAATCCAGGTCCTCTGCAAGAGCAGCCAGTGTTCTTAACTGCTGAGTCATCTCTCCAGCCCCTTCACCTTCAGTTTTTGAGACAGTGTCTCTCACCAAACCCGAAGTTCATCAATACAGCTAGACCAGTTGGTCAATGAGCTTCCAGAATCTGACTGTCTCCTCCACTCCCCTACCTCCTCAAGCTGGGGTTATAGACATGTGTCCTCATGTCTGGGTTTTGATGTGGGTTTAGGGATCCAAACTCAGGTCTTTGTGCTTGAACTATAGGCACTTTACTGACTGAGCTGTCTCCTCAGCCCCTCCCTTACGTTTTATAGGGTTATCAATGGAGCTAAGCTGCAACTGGAGAGATTATATTTTCTAGTCATTATTTGGCCTAAACATCAGTAGAAAAGGACTCTCACCTTCATCAGTATTGTCATCTCCTTAAGCTACCTATATTGGATTGCCCCCAAGGTTGATACTTGTATATCATCAGGGACTGACTGGTTTTAAACTTACTTTGAGGTTAGGAATCTCATCATTTGCCACATCATATTAATCATCCATTGATATAAACTGAAATGATTATGAGACTAAAAGAAATTTCAAGAAGACTATTGACTATATTCTTTTTGTATCCAAAGTAATTTCCAACCTGGAAATCAAAATCTGTCTCTCTCTGTCTGTCTCTGTCTCTGTCTCTCTCTCTGTCTGTCTCTGTCTCTGTCTCTCTCTCTCTCTCTCTCTCTCTCTCTCTATATATATATATATATATATATATATATATATATATATACACATATATGTATATTGTATCCACTAACTAGCAGGGCTCAATTTTTCATACATGCATACATCCTACACTTATCAAATGGAACTTTCCTTCTCGTCATCAGCATATTCTGAGCCTTCCAAATCCCTAAACATGATTTGACTTTCAGGTTGGTTTTGGGGTTTTGGTTTTTATCTCTCACTTATGAGAGAAGAGACAGTACTTCTGTTTCTGTGTCTGGCTTATTTCGCTTCACAAAACATCCTCCAGGCCATGCATCAGAACTTATTTTCTGTTTTTGACTGGCTATTACTCGGTTGTATAGATATATTCTCTCTCTCTCTCTCTCTCTCTCTCTCTCTCTCTCTCTCTCTCCCATGTGTACTGCATACACATGAGTGTCCAAGGATGTGAGGCTGTGCCTGCATGTGCAGAGACCAGAGCAGGACTTTGGATGTCTTCCTCTATGGTTCTCCATTTTATTCCCTTGAGAGAGGGTCTCTCATTGTGTGTATTCTCTTCATTAGTTCATCTGTTGATGGGCACCTAGGCTGTTTCTATTCAATACTGTGAAAAGGCATGGATGTGCAGGAATCTCTTCAGTACACGGATTTGGGTTGCTCTGAATAGATGTGAAGGTGTAGGCTAGCCGGATCATATGGCAGATCTATTTTTAAAATCTACCTTATTTTTAACGATTCTTTGCAAAGGACTTTTTCTATGTTCTGGGAACTTTTGTTCAGAAAGAAGCTGCACCTTCCATTGAACCTTCTGTGAGGCGGATGAACTGATTAGAGCTTACTGATGCAGGGAGAGTTTGGAATGTTACAAGTTCAGAGTCAGATGATCTTGGAGCATCTTTAGCCCCCTAAATAGCCATTTATTGACCTCCTGTGTATCTGACCCAATAAATGTTAGACCACTAGGGAAATACTTTGGAATATACAACAGAACCCTAATTTCCAGCTAACGGAAACAGCTAAGAATGTCATCAAGGAGCGCCTGAGGCCTATGGCAGGGTTTCCTTACTTCGCAGGAGCTCACCTGCCTGTTCCCACCAGTGTGTCTGAAAAGAGTTGCGATTTATGACTACAATATAAAGATGTCATGAAACTGCTTCCACATTGGAACCTGGAATTTGAAAGAGCCTAAATCTGTGTTCCTGGCCATGGTCACTCATATTTGACTCCAAGATGGACTAATGAAGGAGAATTAGAGATAGTCAGGAGAGGAGGCCCCAGACTCCATTCAGCTGTGTTCCAGTTAGTCTCATTAGTATGTAAAATGGCCTATTTCTGGGTTCTAATCCAAAGTTGTCCCTTTTAGCGATCTCCCACTGCCCTCCCCGGCCCACCCCCGCACAGCAGACGCTCTGGTGGGGATTTCAAATTTCCTTCCACGCTCTACCCAACCAGGTTCTTGCTTTCACATGAGTGAACCAACCAACAACATGCATCTCACCCTGTCCAGGAGCCAGAGGTGGGGGGGCGGGGGGAGCCCCATTCCACCTCTTACCCTATAGAATATAAAAGCCCAGACTCGCCAGGGGCATAGACAGTGCTCCAGTTCTGGATCTCTCTCCATGTGGGGAATCTGTCTCTTTGCTATGGGGAGTGTTGTTTATGCTTCAATAAAGCTTGTCTTTGTGCTGCAAACTTCTTCTTGTTCTTCCCCTGGAGAAGAAAAGGACCCAAGCACAGACAGACCCCAGGCGGCTCGCTGTCTCTCACTCTTTTTGCAATGGGAGTTGTGCTTTTGCATTAACGGTTCCTTTGGGTAAATCATTCCATGGTCAGGACATTTACTGTTTAACTTAAATTCTCTCAGTACAGTAGCAAAGTCAACAGCCCCCCTGCTACTGAAAGCTTGCCTCAAGTTTGAGTTCTGGTTCTCTACCACAGGCAGGATTCGCAAAGCCTCTTGAAGCTTTCCTCACAGAGTTGTTTCTCAAACCTTTCATCATATTTATGGCTCTCGTTTAAACTCTCTCCAAGCTTTCCATCTTCTTTTGGATGCAAAGCCCAGAATTAAATATAGTGTGTGAAAGGATATGACTAGTACTAAGTTTAGGGGACAGTTACTGCATCGTTCTCACATTCTCTACTCTAAGCTCTGCTGGTAGTTTTTAGAACTTAATAGACTTTCCAAACAACAATGGAGATACAAAGTCACGGTCAGGGTCTAAAACCTTTCTAGGTGATGATCTGATGTAGTGGAACAAAAGGCCTCCAAGCTCATCAGCTGGCTGAGCACCAGTGAGGGAGAGAAGCCCTTCAAAATGTCAGAAAAGAATCCAGGAAGTGGACAGATGATTCATATGCAAATTGCTTGGCATTCTAGTCCTAAGGCCTAGTTAGTGAAAAATGAAAGCCCCAAATAGCTGATGCAAGTTTCTAGTGCTGCTTATTCTAGAATCAAACACACAGCCCTCAACACCGACACGACCCTGCCGCTGCCACACCAGGGTGCTTTCGGGCTAAAGTCATTGACTGTTGCTTTGACTTCATTTAACAGGAAACAGATGTTGCCTTTCTACAGATGTGGAAGAAATCTACAACCGATACATGAATTTCCCTTCAAATCCTAGAGGAAAGCCTTTCAAAGAAGACAGACATATTTAACAGAATTAGCAAATTCTCAAAACAGTATCTAGACATCATACTCTCTTTGATCTATTCCTTTTTTGCTTCATAACATTCAAAAATGAAAATCCAGAGTTGTTTCCTAGGAAGAAATAGAGAATTTAGTTAGAAGGAAATCTGACCTATCAATGCATCTGGCTTAAGGAAAATGAGATTTTAATTACCATTAACATGTATATAAGCTAAGTACCAAAGGAATCAATGAGGCAGTTATTTCTACATTAGAAAAATGTTCAGAAGTCAAAGGAAAATCACCACTCATTTTGATTTAAGACAAATTGGGGCTGTGGCAGCAGCTTGGTGGTAAAGCATTTGCATTGCTTGTGTGTGCATGGGGCCCTGGCTTCAGTTTTCCTGATACTGTCAGAAACAAAACAAAACAGAACAAACCCTGAGCTGAAAACAAATCCGCCTCGATCTTGTGGAGCTTGTGATATGTACTTGGGTCACCCACACACTACGTTCTAAAGTGTTAGAAGTGCATTTGCCCCTTAAACAAAGATATAAAAGCATACAATGGACAAGAAATCAAATGTAACAGCAAAGACATACATTTCTCAAGCGATCATATATATTTAAATGATTTTCCTAATTTTATTTTTATAAATCAGATTTTCAGGGGACATTTTCATCAAAGAAAACAAAATATATCAGATTTATCTCGAGGCGACCCGAGTCGCATTTTCAGATTTCTTTTTAGATTGTGTCCAAAGTTGATCTTTCTCTTCATATCAACTCTCTACCCCGCTCAACCTCCTCCACCAGGGAACACATTCTGCCCAGTCAACGTCTCTCAAAGCACTGTCTCCACCCTTATCTGAAAGTGGTTCTCTCTTCTTTGGTTAAAATTATCTGTAACGCAAAGCTGGAGAATGAACGGAATCTGAGCTGGAAGGCGAGATGTCTAAAAAGTTAGGATATTTTCTTCAGGAAAGCTAAGCTTCTCACAGTAGAAAGCTGTAGGAAGGGGGAGCAGGGTGGGGAGAAGGGAGGAAGGCAGAGCTGAGGGAGTGCAGCTGGGTGTTGAGGGGAGAAACAGTCTTTCATTGGGGCAAGTGTGACTACGAGGCTGTGGAACCATACTAGATAGTAGACAACTGGGAAGAGAAAAAGGTGGTGATGATTATCTTCATTGTCCACTTGGTAGGATTTAGAATCACGTAGGAGACGAACCTCTGGGTCTGTTTGTGAGGGTGTGTATATATAATTCTTTATTTCATGTGTATAGGTGTATGTATTGCCTGAATGTATGTAAGTATACTTGTGTCATGCATTGCCCTCAGAGGTCAGAAAAGGGTGTCAAATCCCCTGGAACTGGAGTTACAGATGGTTGTTAACTGCCTGCCATGTGGGTGCTGGGATTCCAACCCAGGTCTTCGGAAAGAACAGTCAGTGCTCTTAACTGCTGAGCCATCTTTCCAGGCCCTTGTGAGGGCGAATTTAGAGGGACTTTTACTGACATGGGAAGACTGACCCAGAATGTGAGTGGCGACATTCCAGGGCTGGGGTCCTGGATGGAGAGAGAGAACACAGGTAGAGTGCTGGCATTCCTCTCTCTGCTTCCTGTTTACGGTGTGACCGCCTCACATTCCTGCCACCATGATTTTCCCATCATGGCAGACTGTGCCTGAAACCATGAACAAAAATAAATCTCCTTAAGTTGCTTTCATTAGTCAGTTTTTGCTTTTGTTTTTTGTTTGGAGACAGGCTTTCCCTGTAGGTTTGGCAGGCTTGGAACTCACTAGATAGGACAGGACTGTCCCCAGAGAGATCCACCTGACTCTGCCTCCCGAGTGCTGGGATTAAAGACACACACCAGCACACCTGGTTTGCCAGGCCACAGCCATGACAACAGCAACCGATAAAATGATCAAAGAAGTATTTACTGTGATTTAATCATTGAAATAACTCTTCATGGTTGAGGGCCTAACTAACCAGAAGAATGGAATTCACCCTAAAAAGTAACATTGGCTGTTTGGATGATGCATCTTTGAATTTGACTTGGGTCCAGGAGCAGAACCTGCGGCCCACAGGACCAAGCTTGGGCCCGAGCAGTCCGCACCCCGTGGTTTTCAATGACCGGGACTCAGAGAATAGAAACTGAAACCTGGCCTCCAGATCATCATAAAGATATGTCCATGTTGGTGGAATCAGCATCATCTCTGTGTTACATTTCAATATTTAGTCATAGGGCACGTGTCCCTCACCTTGTTCTGGTGCCTGGAGCCCACAAGTGCTAGGAAGCCACTGTAGAGAACTACATACCGCGCCCCTCCCCGCATTCATGACGCTTACTTACACCTGAAACACGGCACAAACCTTAATGCTGTGCTTTGAATGCGCCTACCAAAATTCATATTGAAGCTTAATTTTCAAAGCCATATGGCATTTGGGATTTGGGGCGGCAGCTGGGATTAGATGAAGTCCTAATGAATAGGACTCCTGAGGTATCTGTGGCTTAAGAAGGAGGAATAGGTGGAAGAGGAGCAGAAGGAAAAGGAGGCAAAGGAAGAAGAGAAATAGATTGTTACTATGAGCATCAGGAGGCTGAGGAAGAAGAATCATGACTTCAAGGCCAGTGTGAACTACGAAAAAGATCTCATCTCGAAAAAACGTAAATGAATAAAGAAAACAAGAGTGAAGAGGAGGAAGAAAGACCTGAATAGACGTGCTGACTCTGTCTCCCACGTGACACCCTGTGTTACTTCAGGCTCTGCAGAGAGTCCCTGTCAGCAAGAAGGACCTCACCATGTGCAGATCTTTAACTCTAATTTAACTTTGACCTTCCTAGCCTCCAAAACTTCAGTGCTGATCTGTGCCACTCCATCCTAGCAACAGAACAGCCTAGTCCTACCATGGATCTCTATCTTAGATGTCCTTCACCTGTGGAAGAATCCAGAATGGCAGACCTTCGTTCAAACCCTACCTCTGTATCTCTCACCTGCTCGAACCCTGAGAATCTTCTAAACCTCGACTAGCTTCATCAGGAAGCTGTTTTCAGTAGAGTTCAAAGACATTCACAAGGCTCTTTTGTCACTGTGCCTGAATTCACAGGTAGTCCTGGAAAATCCACAGCTTTCCACTTTGACCTGTCTTCACAGTACCACTCACACTTTAAGCCAGATGTCATGGGATCACTGAGTTGACAGAGTATTTGTAGAATATCCTATATGTGAGTTCAACAGACCTGAGTTGTGTTCCTTTATCTCCCATCAAGCATGTACTCAGTGCCCCCATTACTGGATCTTAAGGACAAATAAGCCATCACATCCTTATAAGAACAAAGCAAGACAGTTATGCAAAAGTGCTTGTCACCCAAGAACTTGATTATCTTGGCCTTTCTGCTTCAAGCTTGTATTGAGCATTATTTCCTCTTAGACAATTTCTCTCATTCACTGGGATTTTGAATGTTGATGATGTCTGCCAAGACTGAAAGTCAAATTTGTAATTATTTAGTACATTTAGGACTATTACTTCTTCAAAATGTTTTTTTTTTTTTCTTCTGTGTGTGAGCTAAGGGAAAAACAAGCTGTTTTTTTCCTTTTTACTCATACACTAAATGCAACACAGAAGAAAGCTTTTGTGATCTGGTGTGTGGGAGTTTCCACAGCGGAGCAATTCTCTAGGAGTCACCAACTGAGTGTTCTATAATTCAGCTCTGATTCTGACATCATCTAGCTGAGACAGAGCTCCATCCCACAAGGTTGTGCTCACTTCAGATGATGGTTGTATCTGAGTCTCCTATGCTTCTGACTAGCTGACTATAATCTATGGGTCGCTCAGTTTTGACTATTTGCTAGGATGGCTCCCAGAGCTCCAAAAAACACATTTGCCAATTTTGTACTATTCACTTTTGTGTAACTGTGACCCAAATACCTGAAAGAAATAGCTGAAGAAAGGAAGGAACCCCAGCCACCCTTGCACTCAGGGAATTACAAGATATTTCAGAGCTCTGGGCTGGGAACTAAGGAAAGACTGACCATATTTCAAACTGTACCACAGTTGATTTGTTTGATTATGTGATTGATTTTGCTGTCATTGGTCAGTTGTTCTTTGATCCCATTTATATTGTTTGCAGATCCTTATCTTTCAGCCTTGTGTCTTCACATGGAAGATGCTAATTATTTCCCAACAAAAGCCTCAAACACCATAGTACTTTAAAATCTAACAACACAGCAATCCCATTTGAAGTCAAAATAAATGTGATAAAATATCTGAGAAAAAGAAGTGCATATTCTCACCAACGTTTCTGAAACTTTCCACACAGCCTCGTGTATTTCTTCCTTTCTTCCTCACAGAGCACTTTATGAAGAGCACCGAGTTGAGTCACTCATAGGCATACCGTCTCTGGCTGCTTGACTCTGCCCAGGCAGCTGACATGTGGAATCCGGATCAGAGCAATGTGAACACGGACTCACACTGGATTTAGACTGTGACGGGTACAGTTTGGAGAGGTGAAAGGCCAGTGGTTCATACTTACTTTTTATCTTCTCCTTCCTCATCCAAGGGGATTATTTAACTGTCTATTTACACATTTAGCACATAGTCAGCTCTAATAATAGCCCATGGACCCGAATCATCTTCGTCACTGGCAGTTACACGGAGTCCTCAGCTGTTTCCATGACTTGCCTGTTTGGCTTTTGGCACTATCTGGAAACCTCAAAGAATGTGCAGGGTGATCAGGGACTCTAATTTTAGCTATGTATGACGCAAGAGATTTTTCTATTTGCCTCCATTGATCTGTCTATGTGGTATGATGGTGAAGAAAATGTCAGAATATACAAATGTGGTTTAAATACATTCATATAAGATGTACATGATGATTCAGAGTGTAGCTCAGTGGTAGAGATTGTGTATGGCAAATGCCGGGGCCTTGGTTCTGTCTCCATCAGTAATAGCAATAATAAGAACAATAATGCATATTGCTATTGATGTAAAAGATCAATTTGCTGGCAGAATTAAGTGTCGGTACAAATGAAAAGTTACTCAGTGAGTAGATGGGGATGAGGATCATTTGTAGTTTCTTGGTCTGAAACTATGAAAATTCCTTGAATTTTCCTTGAATACAGATAAGGGATTCTCTGCATTACAATGCACTTTCAAAATCAGTTTTAAGCACTTACTATTTCATCTCAGGTTTCCTTTTCATTTCTGTGTGGTTCTGGGATGGAAGGAGCCTGCTACATGCCTATCATGTGCTCTACCACTGGTGTGCCCCTATTCTCTAAATCGCTGTAAGAAACAAAGAGTGAGGTAGTACACCATCCACATACACACCAGCATGTATTTAAACTGTATTGAACACTGAAGTGTTGAGAAATTTCAAAAAGTAAAACCCAATGGACATGATTAAAGAGAGGAGCCCCTGGTTTATGATTTTCAACTTTCAACCAAAACAAAAGCATTTTTTCTCTCCTCGTAATCATAGACATATATTAAATCAGGCTTTAAATACTGCTCTGTTGGATCTTTTCTGTCTTTCTATCTATCTGTTTAAAAGCTTTGGTCTTTCTGAGATGATATCACTATGTATCCCTGATTGGCCTCAATCTCACAGAGATCCACCTGCCTCTGCCTGCTGAGTGCTAGGTTAAAAGTGGGCACACCTAGGGGATCTTATTTATTTTTGCTGAAAGAAAAATTTGTATCCTTTTTGGAAAGTGTAGAGGAAATAGGCCCTTCTCCGTACAAACTCTTTGTAGGTCAACTGGAAACGGCAACAGCAGTATTAGCTGTTCATATGCATTTGATCAAGCAATTCTGCTTCAAGAACTATCCAGCAATGCCTGACAACTCTGAGAGATTTTCATTTTCAGTGGTTAACCTTGATTGCCAGATTCATTAGAAAAAGCAGTGCCAGCTGGTTTAGTAACGCACACCTTTGGGTGTGTCTGTGAGATTATTCCTAAAGAGGATTAACTAATCGGGGAAGAGGAAGCCTTCCCTGGATGTGGGTGACACCATCCCACAGTCTAGAGGCCTAAATGGAGTAAAAAGGAACAAAAGAGAAGCCAGTGAATGCAGGTGTTCTGTTTCCTGGCCTCCACTGTGTGAAGAATCCCTCCTGCCACCACGATGTTCTGCCCAAGCATAAGGCCCACCATGGCCTAAACCTCTGAAACTATGAGCAAAATAAATTCTCCTTCCTTCATATGTTTATCATGGTGATGAGAATGTAATACACACACACACACACACACACACACATTCATTCATTCACATGACTAATTTGCTGAGAATTTTCTATGTAGTAGAGATCTGGGGATGTGCTGGTGAATAAGACATATGTAGTCTAGCACTCAACAGAATCCGTATCTAAGCAAATGACGATCCACACAATTCATAGCTTTGCCACCCATTTAATTTAGAATGACAAATGAAATCAATAGCAAATTATTCAGATTACTTAACTAAGTATTGTTTAATTTTCAATCAAAAGTACAGGCAACTATGAGAAAATGCAATTAAAGACTTGAACCAGTCTGGAGATGTGAAATTCAGATATATAAAAGAATCGGAAGGTTCATGATCAGAAGCAGGTTAAAACATTATAGCAAATCTGCAAACAGATTCTTTGTGGTTGACACAAAAAATTAGGGAGTAGTGGAGCATGCATATGTGTACCACAGTGAGTTCAGATAGAAAAAAAGTCGTAAAATAATATGTGCCATGGGATTTATTAACCTATTTTTGTAAATGAAAATAATTAAAATATATACTTGCACATATATAGAATATATGCAAACATGTGTGTGTGTATGTATGTGTGTGTGTGTGTGTGTGTGTGTGAGACTGTCCACCATAACCTATTCTTACTTGTTTTCTGACTTCGTCCTAGGCATCTGTGTAGACATTTTCCAGCATTCCTTTCAGTCAGGTTGAGTGACGAAGTTCTCAAAATAGAGCACCACTTGGAGCAGGGTGCTGGTCTAGACCCAGGGACTGTGGGTGTAGCACCTCCACATCCTTTTTCCTTTTCCCTCCAACTGGAATCCAGACTTGGCAGTACACCTCTGACCATACAGACAGCAGTACCCTGGGATAAGAATGGGCTATAGGCAGAGCAATGACTTGGAATGAACTTGGATCCTTGATTCATCATATAAAGAAGAATCTCCACAATGAACTACACTTATCTCCTTGGCTTTACAAAACCAGGCTATTTTCATGAGAAATTTCAGTTTGACAGAAAAGTTGAGCAGAAAATGCAAAGTTATTTTAAACCCCCAGTTCCTTCCTAGTTTCTTCTCTTAATATCTCATTTGTGTGGTGCATTTGCTATAATTATGAACCAATGTTGATATAGTATGCTGTTACTAAAGTCTCTTCTTTGCACACTGTGGGTTTAGGCAAATGTATAATGACATGTACCTATCATTGCCATGTCATATAGAATAGTTTCATGTTCTAACAGAGCAGCCTTCAACCATGAGTCCCTTCAAATCTAACCATCCTCTACTGAACCCCTGACAAGCACTGACCAGGTTTCTTTCTATGTGGTCTTCCCTTTACCAAAATATCAGATAAATTGATTCCTACAATATCTAAATTTTTTAGCATTTATCATGAAAGAAAAATAAACCACTGTGTTTTTAAACTCTCGTGTTTATCCTAGTCAAGTTAGTATAATCACAGAACAGATTTAGAGATGTAAACTGGCAAATGAATAAGAACTTTATCTCTGGATGAGTTTAAGAAGGACCTCCAATTAGGATATGTATTTCATTTCTACAACATAGGAACTTTCAGTTGTGACTTAATTGTGGCTGGATAAACAATATGTATAAAGTACTTTAAAAACTGAACTCAAACTAGAGTCAAAGGAATGTATCATGAATTTAGAAGGGGTTCATTGAATTATGAATTCATTATAGTACTGGTATGACTGATTGACAGACTATATGCATCTAAGGACCAAACATATCAGCATGGCTCCACTTATGCATGTAGGTAATTTAAGACAGGAAAGCAAAACTAAGGCTGTTTTCAGAGAAACTAAATAGTAAGAGTAAAATATAATATGAAAAATGAGGACCAGGAGGCAATCCTTCACTGACCAAAGGCTTAGATCTGAGATGCAGATCTCAGATGTCATTTAGTGTGAGTTTTTTCAGGGTGATGCTGTTGTTCAGATGGTGTCTGTCTCCTAGAGGCCTAGGTGTTGAAGGTGCTCATGGTATAGCACTATTTGGAGCAGTGAAACCTTGAAGAGGTGGAGCCTAGTGGAAGTTGGGTCATTGCGAGCTGCCTGTATTTGGAGAGAATATTGGGCCCCCTGTCCTATTCTCTCTTTGCTTCCTGGCTGACTGGAAGTAATCAGGTCCTCTATCATGTGTTCTCACCATGATGTACTGTGCTGTCACAGGCCCAAAGGCAGCAGTGTCAAACAACTATAGATGGAAATCTCTAAAGTCATGAGCCAAAGTAAGCCTTTCCTCCTTAAAGCTGATTATATCTTCTCCAAGGAATTCTTTTCACAGTAACATAAAGCTAAGAGAGATGGCTCTACATTAAGCCATTTGAGCCTGGACTCCAGGCATGAATACTCCTGGTGGTAAAGGTTAGTGGTAGGGACCAGTTAGTTGTAAACAATAAGAGGCTACGGACATTGAGTTCGTTCAAGAAATCTGCATCATACACCAATATTCAAATATTAATACATTGTATCTCAGATTCTCTTACTTTATTATGAAGAGTTATTTTTATTATTTATAATTCTTTAAAGCTGGATAGTTTTGTGTTGCATTAACAGTACTCTAAAGGGACAGATGTCTTTTAAAGCTGTCATTGGTACTTGTTGATATTTATCGATTACTTTTGGTAGGCCAAGAACCGTAGTAAATAAGTTTTATGTATATTGTCTCATGTAATCAACATAACACATGAGGTGGACACTAAGTTAAGCTCATTTCAGTTCTCCCAACAACCCTATGAGTTGGTTACTATTATAAGGTCCTTTCTCAAATGAGGAAGCTTTCCAAAGACACATAGCAAGTGCATGGGCAAAGCCAGGGTTCATTTAAACCCAGGCTTGTTTTCATTCCAAGAATGAACTCTTAATCACACTGCTCTATCTAGGAGGAATGCAGGCTTGTGATGGAAAAGCTTCAGCCACAAAACTATAGACTTGATGGATCTCTATAGGTAAGATTCTTCATCATCCCAGTTCAGCAAACTGAGGCCCATAGACTTTGGTCTCATGTGTTGTAACAGAGTCAGGTAACCAGAGACATATTGTGCTTCCCAGGCTGTTGGTTGCCTCACTGGCCTCTGTACTTGTCTGGGGGGATTAGGTGCTGTGCCTGCTAGCTGCAGGAGGTCTGTAAACTTCCTGTTGTTGGGGAAAGAGAGGAAGCTGTCTTCATAAACATAGTTGATTCCCGAACCCATTCTTCTCTCACTGAAGTTTGACTTTGTGAGTCTTTGAACAAGATTCCCATGCCTCAAGTGATTACTGAAATATACCCGTCATTTCAAGCATCATGTAAAAAAGAGAAAAGAGCCAAATGTATAATCTTGACATAAAGTGCTTGATGAAGAGAAAGTGGTTGCCATGACACCCAAGACAGCATCTACAGCACACAAACATCTTCTTAATATAGTTTTTCAAGTAAAAATAGAAAGCCGAGAGAGTGGTGAGTTTATGTAGGGTGAGGGGAATGAAAACTGAACGCATATCTCATTACATTTATGACTCTTTCCAAAACCACTACTTTAATTCCTGCCAATATAATAGCCGTCACCCTCTGTACTCACATCGCTGACATTTGCCTGTTTATTTGAGACCTGTGTTACTGGCAGCTATTAATAGCTAATGGTTAGAAATACTTTTTTATCAGTTTCATGGGGCTAATGCTCACTCGGTCATTGAGCATATGTATGTTGCCTTGCCAAGGTCATGGGCTAGAGGAGTAAGAGGAATTTAAATCACCCAGGCCATGTTCCTCAACACCAACACACACACACACACACACACACACACACACACATACACACACACGATTATCTACCCAGTTGCACTCCTTACTAGCATGCCTTTTAGTGGCATTTTCCATATTCCCAAGGTTAAATTCTGGGAGAGATAAGAACAATTTCTTAGTACCACCCCCAAATAGACATCTGTCTCCCAACATTTGCCACTATGGTCCTTTATTTGTTTCTCCTATGTGGTGGTTTGAATGAGAATGTCCTTCATAGGCGCCAGGTATTTGGACATTTTGTCCTCAGTAGGTGGCGCTGTTTTGAAAGGTCTTAAAAGGTGTGGCCGTGCTGGAGGACGCTTGTCATTGAGGGTGGGCTTAGAGAGTGCTTAAGCCTTGCCTATGTCCAGTCACTCTCTGCTTCCTGTGCCTTCGAAGATGTGAGCGCTGAGCTTCTGCATCTACTCTAGACACCTCTGTCACCATGCCTCCCTCCATGATGGACTCTTGCCCCTTTGGAAGTGCAAGCTAAATAAACTCTTCCTTTCATAAGTTCCCTTGGTCATGGTATTTTATCACGGCAGGAGAAAAGTAACTAAGATAGTAGGAGAAGAGCTACTGGTATTCAGAAACTGGCCTGGCATTTGTACCTATTAGACATAAACAATCTCACTGGGTGTCAAACTCAGACAAGCTTCCTCCGAAGTGGTGACAAAATGAGTCAAAGCATAACTTTAATGACACAGAAAATCAAAGCCACCCTGTACCCTGGGCAGTATCAAATTTCCCTTCTGTACCAATTGGGTGTCCGCTCCTCTATCCACTGACAAAATCACCTCCACATTTAGCATAGTTCAGAGCAGAGCTCCCACTTCCCAATCCACCTAACAGATCTAATCCCTTACTAATGCACTCTGTGACTCGAATTATGTGTTTCCTCCTGGATGTACTGGATAATAATTAACTTATTCAGCTGAAGGCTCCTGGTGGTCTTAGATAGAGAGAATTGATCCTTTTATTGCATGTACTAAATATTTTCATTATTTTATGTTTGCTTTTCTTCTTCTCTCTTCTATTAGAAGGCAAGTTTTTAGAGGGCAGGGATCCTGTGCTTCTCTGCGAAATTCACTACTTAATCTTTATCTGGAGTATGGTAGGCGTCTAATATTTGCTGAATAAATGAATGGCTACACGAAGAAATTCATATATACCTTAGTTCCCTCATCTCGTTCTCGTGTATTTAGGAAGCAGGCATCTATGTAGTAATTTGACTCCACGCCTCTTGAAAATGCTACTGGACACTGAAAAACATGCATAAAAGCACCTTTTGAGCTGTACTTAATTTGATCATAACATTATTTTTAATGGCAGTAACAATGTTGTGTCCAAGGTTTGGATTTCCCACTACCATTCTGAATGTGTTTGCTTATCTCCTCTTTCTATATTCCAGTGTTTTAAAATTAAATTTTCTAGTTTTGATCTCTAATTACAAAAGCAATATTGTGTATTTCAGTATTTGGACATTTTACTAAATATCGGTAAATATAAAGAAGACATAAACCCATAGCCTACTCTCAAAGCTGACTTCTCTCCCTCCAAACCAACTTTATGCAGCTGATTTAGGTGTTAAGATTCAAAATTTCAGAGACTCAAAGAGAAACACAAAGAAGATTAGATGGCAAAGAAAGGAATTTTGAAGATATTTGGTGAGAGGACCAGAAATGCCTGAGCCCTGCTTGCCAACCAACCAATCACCTTTCCTAACTCTCAGTCTGACTTGAATAACGGCTGCCAACAGTAGCCTTCTTTATTAGCTATGCCTGAGTTCTGAGTGACCTGAGGAAAGCTGGATTCAGGTTTGTAGTTAGGCTGAAAAGAGGCTCAGGGAGGATGGAGGGAGGTGTGTCACACACACTGTATATCTAGATAGCATCTATTTTTTCTTCTAACTCACTCAAGATTTGATTACCTTTCTTTGGGGAAATTCCTTTAACGCTCCCCCACCCAATCAGGCTGCAGTCTGGCTATTATAATGTAGCTCCCCCCACCCCCAACTACTCTTTTTGCTTAACATGAATATTCTGCTGCCATTTTGAAGTAGAGATGATCTTGGCCATGTAGCCATGGCAACTAATTGAGCAGAAGAATTCAGTGATAAGATCTGTATTAATATTAATGACACTATTGACACACTGTAGTAGAGGGAAGGGAGAGTCACCTGGAGTTCCAGCTTTTACTTCCTCCTCTCCTCCATCCACCAAGCTACTAGTGATCTTGAGCGATCCCAGAGTATGTAAGAAATAGGAGCTTTGAACAGGAAAAGAAATATACTCATGCATTTAATGTTACTTTTGTGTGCATCCAATATTCTTTTTTATTGTTTTATGACCTATTTTATACTTAGGACATTGTACTCACCTTATAGTGGTTTTTGTGAAGGCTTACTAAAGATTGTGCTAAAAGAGAAATAAAAACTAAAATGGAGAAAACAAAGAGAACCCAAAGCCATCTTGAGAAACAAATACCCCAGTTATCTAGTGGAACATCTGTTTTGCAGTTACCTTGTTTGCTAAGGTGCTTGCAATAAATCCTGTCGTTAAAGAATATCTTAACTTCTGCCCTCAATTTTGTTTCTGCAAAAATACCTAACAACTTAATTGTAGATGGAATTTTCCCTTAGTGGTCTTAAGACATGTAAACATCCGTATTGATAATCATTTAGACTGTAATTTAAGTCCACCCATGTTGTAAAGTTGAGAGATGATGTGGAAAAAAAACTTCCAAAAACTATAGGGAACTGTGAATTGGGCACCCAGAATTTCAGAACATTCAGAACATTAGCTAGTCTGGCCCACCAGCGTAAATAAGCTTTTCCCAATCGCTCCACTTGGGTCTCTTGGGTGCCTTCTTTGTGCATGACAGGGCCTGTGTCTCAGCTTCCCAACACAAGTGTGGTGGTTTGAATGAGAATGTCCATGGACTCTAAGTATTTGGACATTTTGTTCCCAGTTGGTGGCTCTGTTTGAGAGGTCTTAGAAGGTGTGGACCTGCTGAAGGAGGCAAGTCACTGGGGGTGGGCTTAGAGGGTTCTTAAGCCCTATGGGTTCTCCAGTCTTTCTCTGCTTCCTGTGCCTGCTTGGAGATGTGAGCACTTAGTTTCTACTCTAGTCACCTCTGCCACCATGCCTCCCTACCACAGGATCCGCAAACTAAGTAAACTCTTCCTTTTATAAGTTCCCTGGTCAGTGTTTCTATCAGAAAGCAAACTAATACAGCAGGCTAGCTGAATGGGGGATTCGATGATGCAGCTTCCATGAGGTCATTATCCTGGTAGGGTGGGACATTGCAGTGATGTTGCTGTTCTGGAATCCCCCTCTATACTGTAAATAACCTCCGACCAATGCTCTGGAAGCAAGCCCAGTAAACTAATTATGTAACCAATTTGTTCTTGAGAAGAATATAACTTTGATTTATTGTTGGTGCCCTATGCCAGAAATAGACAAACACATTTACATTTTCCCATAATGTCAAAATTTATTGAATAACTATGAATTTAGTAATTTAGATTACAGCATAGTCTCATCTCACAAAGTGTCTGCAGGAAAAGTTACTACAATGCTGGCCAAACACATGACTACTATAACTAAAGAGAAAAAAAAAGAGTAATCAACAGAGTCATGGGAAGGAACCAATGTAAAATTACCCTTCGGAATGAGCTGTGTTAGGAGAGAGCCTCATGACCACAGAGGAAGCATTACTGACCTTGACGTGACAGGACTTTAGAAGATATAGAACATCATACCATAGACAGGCAGCATGCTAGGTAGGGCCTTGAAAGCAGAGAGAGCTTTCCTTTAAATCCAGAGAACAAAAGAGGCTTCTGATTAAGTTTTCAGTGAGGTGAGTAAGCTCATACCACACAATCTAGTTCGGCCTGGTCTAAGTACTAAGAGGCACAGAGGCGGGTATAGATAGAACCATAAAGTCATCTTGTACTGTAAGAGGGAGGACTGAAAGGCCACAGAATAGCATGCTTTCTCATTAGCTTTCTGTCCAGACAGGGAGAGAGTGAGCTGAGGGGAATGTGGCTTTATTCCTGGGAATGAGAGAGAGAGAGAGAGAGAGAGAGAGAGAGTCTGTGAGCTAACAGTGATGACAGAACAATTGTTTTGATTATATATCCCTTTGTTTTTCTTCTTGAAAAATCGAGTCATGGCCTGGGAAGACAGCTGTCAGTAAAGTGCTTGTGATGTAAACATGAAGACTTGAGTTTGATCCCCAGAATCCAAACTTTAAAAAACTCCTGGCAGAGTCGTGTGCTTATACTCTCAGTGCCGGAGAGATAGAGACAGGAGGAACAGTGCTCACCACTGATAGAGACAGTGCTCACCAGCTAGCCAGCCTAATCTACTTAGAGTGCTCACCAGCTAGCCAGCTTAATCTACTTAGAGTGCTCACTAGCTAGCCTAATCTATTTAGTGAGTTCCAGGATAGTAAGAGACTATGTCTCTAAAAACAAGGTGGATGACCCCTAAGGATCAACATCCAAGGCTCTCCTCTGGCTTCCACATGCTCACATATACACACCTAAATGCACAAATACACACACGTAAAAAATAAGTAATCGAATCATATATTTATGAAATAAAAAGAACTTTCAAATACCAAAAGTTTTGCAATATGAAATTGGACAGATCAGGGTGGTGGTTCTCTTTTTGTTAAAGACAGGGTCTCACTCTGTAACTTCATCTGCCTGGAACTCTCTATGTAGTTCAGCCTGACTTCAGATTTGTAACAATAAACGGTCCTTTCAGCAGCACAAAGGTTTTGGATGGATCCTAGAAAGTTCGCTCAGAAAAAGCACCAAATTAAACCCATCTTCATCACAGTCCACAGGAATGACTGCACAAAGAAGAGGCAGCCCTGTCTAGAAATAAAGAGAATGCCCTTAAAGCCAGGTATGGAGGCTTACACCTTTAATCCTGGTGCTTGGGAGGCTGAAGCAGGCAGAGGGCTGAAGGCCAGTCAAGGCTACATAGTGAGTCCTGTCTCAAAAACAAAACAGAACAAAGAAACACAAAGGAACAAACAAAGTGAATGTCCTTTGGATAGGATTGTGTTGGGTTCAAACCTTGCCTTTCGACTTACTGTTTATTCTGTGACTCAGTTTCCTCCTGTGTAGATTGGTAGTAATAGTCCTATTTATGAAATGGTGATGGGACTGAATTAAGGGAATCCATATAAAATACAGAAGAGTGCCTAGAACAAAGGGTTCAATAGATGTTACTTATTAGTATATGGCTTTATCCAAAAATATTCTATTAAAATGTTTGTTAAGAGGTGATAGAAACCAGATACCTTCCTAAGTGGTAATTTGGAAAAGATGGACTTCTTTCCAATGCTGAAAAAAAAATTGTTTTTTACAATAAAGATCAATTTGATCTTGATTTATTGAATAAAAAGAAACTCAGTTGAGAGTACCTTTCTCCTTAGAGGATTTGTCAGAAATGGTTTTAATGTGATTTAAAAAAAAATCTTGTTTCCTGATTCCAATTTTTTTTCAGGCATCAAATAATGCCTGACAGAATGCACTGACATACTAAGAATGGTTTACCTCTGTCCTCATTATCACGCTCAGTAGGAATCCATTAAAGTAATCAATAAACGCTTGTGGTTGCCAGACTGAGAGAATCCAATATTCCAAAGGTTGAGATGAAGGGACACAGTTCTAGCAACAGGAATTGACTCATCTTTTTCATCTGAATCATTTGTAGAGGCCCGAGCTCTTTTCAGTGTTAATCTCCTTCTGAGAAAATGTCTAAGTCAATGACACCCGGTGTTTTGGAGTCTCTGACCTCACTCGAAGAGCCTGACATACAGAAAAATCTTTAGAATAAAAAAAAAAAGGAAGAAAAAGAAAAAAGAAAAGGTCCAGCAAGAAACCAAGTCCTACAGAAAAAGAGAAGTTGCTATTTCCCAGGACTATTTTGAGACCTGCCATGTCCCTGTCCTTGTGTTCACTTGTTTTCTAGACTTAGCTCTGGAGGAGGATGAGTACTGGATTAAGGAGACATTGCATTTGGATTGAGAGGGAGAGGATTCAGAGAGAGGGACCCAGATTCTTTTTTCAGAATCTAATTTAATGACTGAAATCCTTGCCCTAGGGAAATTTATGGGGTGATGGAAGTTTCGTTGGGCAAGCAGAATCAGTGATGGGCAGGTTAGGGTGTCTTGTGAAATGCTGGCATAAGAATATCCTCGCTATTTGGGCGGAGGGTGTCTCCAGATCCACGTCATGCTGGAAACTGCTTCTGTTGGACTCTAAATTTTGGGATAATAAAACCCCAACACTCACAGGAAGAAGCAACAGGCAAATTTCATTATTTGCTTTTGATGAAAAAATGAAAAACGTTCATCTCAGTTCACTTACCTACAAGCAATATTTATTTGATTTAAGAAATATAGCCAGTTAAAGAATAAGGAACACTTTGAGGAAGTAGGCAAGAAGGAAAATCTTTGCAGAAGAGGGAGAAGAAAGAATTTGTGTCATAGAGACAGAAGTTAACAGAGAAGCAGGCACACTCAGAGGAAAAAGGAAAGGGTGAGGGGTGGCCAGAGCTAGGGGAGCAGAGACTGTCCTTGGAGTCACCTCAATCACAGACTGATCTGGTGATCTGGGACCACTAATTCATGCTATAAAACAGCATTTTGAGGCACTGCTCACATACCTTGAAGTTCCCCATTTAACATGCACATTCAAGTTTTTCAGATATATTTACTGTCAAACAACAACTATCACAATCTAATTTTAGAATATGTCCATCATCCTGCAAAGAAACCTTATATCCATTAGTAATCACTCTCCATTTCCCCATTCTCCCTCCAGCTTGGGCAACCACTAAATCTACTGCCTGTCTCTACGGACTTGCCTATTCTGAGCATTTATATGAATGGGACCCTTCAAATGGGAGCCCCATTTGGGATTGACTTTTTTCATTGAGTGTGATGTTTCTGAGATTCACCTGCACAGCAACACGTTGGTCATGGAACGAGCTGATGAAGATTCCGCTGTGCTTATGCTTCACATTTCATTCATCTGTTCATTGGGTGCTAGGTGTTTGAGATGCTTCTGCTTTTTGGATGTGAACAATGCCTCTGTGGACACTGGTGTCTAAGGTTTGGGTTGTACATATGTTTTCAGGTCTTTTGTGTATATACCTAGGAGTAAGCTTTTTGGGTCTGTTTTCCACCACGGCTTCATCATTTCATATCTTTCCCTGCAATGGATACAGTTTCTATCTTCTCCACATACTAATCAGACTTGTTTCTGTCCTTTTAATGTTAATGTTATTGAAATACAACTTGAGCACATTGCAACTTGCCCATTAATGTGTATACTCCATTGGTTTTTAGTATCTTCAAAACTGTCATGATTTCAGAGCATTTTCATCATCCCAGAAGAAACCAGGACTCGTTAGCAGTCACTTTCCATTTCCCCAGCATCTCCCCTCTTCGGCTGAAGGTGACCACTAACCTACTTTTTGTCTCTATACTTATGGGTTTTTGATTATAGACAGTTCAGTGCCTAAGAAGCACTATGTAATCGTGGTTTTTGACTTACATTTTCTTGAAGATTGATGAAAGATTCTTCTCTACGCTTAGTTCTTAGTCCCATATTTCCCTTATAGAAACGTTTATTAAAGTTCTTTGCCCACTTTTCAAATTTGAATTGTCTTCTTGTTAAACTGAAGGGTTATTTATACCTTTCCGGACAAAGGTCCTCATCAAATACATAAACTGACAGTATCTTCTCCCATTCTGTGAGTTATTCCACTTTGTAATTGGACCGTTCTTTATTCCCAGTAGATTGTCCCCACTCCAGTTTGCAATCAGATCTATATAGATCTGACTTCCCTGCTTCCTCAAACTCAAGGACAGACTTGAAATTCTTATTTTTAACTTTTTGAAATGCAGGTAGTTTAGTAGTCCGCATCCACTTCGTTCTGCTCCTTTCCCCTGTGAATAAGTAGTGCCAGTAAATAAACCTGTTAGGAAGAGTCAAGTTCCTTCCAAAGACTGTGAGCCCAGATGTGGCAAAGATCCAGATCCAAGGGCAGCAGCCCTCCTTTATTTGCAATATATAATTTACTCAAATATCTGCTTGGGAAAGAGTTTCAGGCATTTGGTCTGGAAATATTTTCTTTCATAAGGCTCAAGACCCCTGTCTTCTTTTCATATATGTATGAATATATCTATACATATAAAATCAGACTTTCATTTTGAATGAAATCATATGTTTTGGGTTTTGTTTTGTTTTGTTTTCATCAAGAAGCTACATTTTGGGGCTGAAGAGATGGCTCAGCAGTTAAGGCCACTGACTGACCTTCTCTTGCAGAGGACTCAGCTTCAAATCCCAGCACACACATGGTAGCTAACAACTGTCCTCAACTCCATTTCCAGGTGATCTGAAGCCCTCCTCTGACCTCTGAGGACACTGCGTGACACAAGTGCACTTACAGATGTGCAGCCAATACACTCATACACATAAAATAATATTTTTAATATGTCAAAAAATACATTATATGTGTGTGGGGGGGATTCCTGGGTCATGACAGAATACTGTATTTATTTCAGTTCAAGAGAACTGCCAAATAGTTTTCTTCTGACTTTACTACTGAAGATTAGAAATATGACAGGTATATTGGGTATAGAAAAGTTACCTCAAAGACTATTCTAAATTAAAATATGATACAATTAATTATGCTGGTTAGTATTTATTAAGATGTAAGATTCACCTGCTCCTTTTAATTCTGACTATATGTGAATATTTGTTTTCTCTGGCAAGAAAGATTTAATTAAATGTTACCTACATTTTTAAAAAACTAACTAAAACTAACTAGTAATACTAAGTTATGATATTTAGAAAAGAGTTAAATTAACTATAGATCATCTTTTTAATGATATAATTTTTAAAATAACATAATTCAAATTCATAATGAACATTGCTTTTGAGACAAGGTCTCCCTGTAGCTCCAGCTGTCCCAGAACTTGTTGTGTAGACCAGGCTAACCTCCATCTCACAGAGATCCACCTGCCTCTGCCCCCTAGGTGCTGGGATTAAAGGTGTGGTCCACTGTGTGTAGCTTTGAGCATTCTTACATCTCAAACACATTTGCTGAAGATTTTTCTTAATAAGAAAAGATACCAAATTTGTATATATGCTTATTAATCCACTACTAAGAATTAATTGTAATAACACATAATATTGATTATCATTTCTTTGACTCATGGTCTTCAAGTATCAATCCAATTGAATTTACCTCTCTTTCCACATTTTATAGGACATAGAATGAAACAAGAAGTTTTGGACTAAGATAAAAGGGACATTCATATACTGACACATAGTGGCTAAAGATCACATATCTGTTTTGGTTTCAGTCTGATTATATGGAATGTGGAGTTCTTCAAAATGAAAGAGTTGATTGGTCATGAAAAAAGCACAAGTTCCTCTTCAAGCATTCATTTGACAGACATAGTGTTGATAGAAAACATAAGTAGAAATTCAATAAGGAAAGGAGTCTGATCACCTGCCTATTGGATTAATTGTTTTTGTGCTACTATGGTCAAATACAACTTTGAGGAGGAAAAGTTTATTTTGGTAGGTGGCATCAGGAAGATTTCAGTCCCTTATGACAGGGGAAGGCACGGCAGTGATTCTTCATGGGAGTGTGTGACCAGGACCTCATGAGTTCACCAGATGAAGCAGAGTGCACAGAACAGAAGCAGAAGTAGATGTGCCCTTCAAAGGCCCACCCCTAGTCACCTACTCCTGCCAGCCAGATCTCACCAAAAATCCCATAGCTTTCAAATTAGTGCTACCAGCTGTGACCAGAGTTTCAACCCATCAGCCTTGGGAGACATTTTAGATTCAAAACACAGCACCTGACTTTACACAGCTTGTAGTCTGGAAGAAGGGGAGGTAACTTCAGAATCCATCTGTGTGATGAATCTCAGGCTGCCATAGATGTGTGGATAGGAGAGAGATAACCAGACTTGCGTGAAAGAAGCATCCTGCAAATAGAGACCTATGGATGGGCATAAGATGGTGTGTGTTGAAAAGAGGGTGGGATGGGATGCCAGACCCCACCTCAAAGGACATTATAAACTGTGTGAAGCGAAACAATCCTGTCTTAATTCCTTTTCTGCTGCTGTGATAAAATAGTCTGACAAAAGCAACTCAAGGAAAGAAGGGTGTACTTCAAACTTACAGTTCAAGGTACTGTCTATCATGACAAGGAAGTTGAGACAGCAAGACAGAGCAGCTGGCCACATCACATCCACAACCAGGAAACAGAGAACAATAAATGATTGGGCCCAGCTCATTTTCCACTTTTCATTCAGTCCAGGGTCCAAACCCAGAGAATGCTGCCATTCAATTTTAGGGTGAGTCTTCCCATCTCAACCCAGTCAAGATAATCCCTCACAGGGGATTGCCTCATAGGTGAGTCTAAACCCTGCCAAGTTCACAATCAACATTAACCATCACAACTAGGGGAGGGCTGATCATGTAGCTCAGTCGCAGAGTGCTTGCCTTCATATGCAAGGTTGGAGGTTCAATCTCTGGCACTGGGAGAAAAATAAAAGCAAAGCAATGAGGAACCAGATGGGATCCTAAGCAGGAGGACAAGATGAGATTTATTCTTCACAGCTATAGCATTATTAGTAATACTAACACCAGTAATGGCTGCTACCACTGATTTGCTGATAATATGCTAGGCATAATACAAAATGGTTTACATCAAACTGTCTGTTTTTCAAGTAGCATAACTGTAGCTGACAATGAAAGCAATCTATTAGAGTTGTCAAAGAGCAGAAGAGAAAAAACTTACTTTGCTTAATAGGGCTTGTTCTGCAATTACCAGCGGAATGTGGCGTTTTGTTAAGTATGAACTGTAGCTCTAGGGATCATGATTTGACAGTTTAAGCAACTAGGATGCTTTCCCTTCTGAGAGCATAGAATTATGTGGGAAAAGTAACTAGGCTACAGGAAATAGGTTTGAATTATGTTTGATTTGATTCCTTTCTCCACAGCGTGAATCTGCTTCAGCCTAATAATTGTGGGGCGGGGGAGGGATGGAGTAAGTGTATGTATAGTACAGTAATAGAGATTTGATAGGAAGATCTTGGAAAAATATTACAAATATGCACCTTGAATCATAAAGGTGTGTGCACTTAGTTTTTGTGAAGACATAACACTTTCATACTTTTAAATTCTAATTTTTTTATTAAAAAATTTTTATTTTATGTGTGTGAGTATATTGCCTGCATGTTTCTGTAAGTGCACCTGTGTCATGCAATGCCTACAGAGGTCAGAAGACGGCATCAGATTTCCCTTGAACTGGAATTATAGACTGCTGTTAGTTTTCAGGTGGGTGCTGAGAATCAAACCCAGGTCCTCTGGAAGAATAGCCAGTGCTCTTAACCACTGAGCCATCTCTCCAGCCCCTTATTTTCAGTTTTTGATGATAGTATCTTTATTATGACAAGTTTCTTGAAGGCATTATTAGCTATAGAAATCGACTAGTTGGAGAAATTTATAGTTACTTTGTAAGACCAAGCCATCTATCATTCCAGAAATATTTTAAACTGTTAATATATTAGTTATTTTTCTTTTGCTGTGATAAAGCACCATGGCCAAAGCAACTCATAGAAGGCTTTATTTCAGCTTATGGTTTCAGAGTTATGAGAGCCCACCATGGTAGGAGGTATGGGGCAGAGGCCAAAAGCTGAGCACTCATATCTTCCATCACAAATAGGAAGCAGAGAGGGCAAACTGCAAGTAGGACCAGTCTAAAAACCCCCAATGACTCACTTCCACCAGAAAACAGTACTACTAACTGGGGACCAAGTGTTTAAATACTTAAGCCTTGGAGCTGGAGAAATGGCTCAGTGGTTAAGAGCGCTGGTTCTTCTCCCAAAAGACCTGGGTTCGAATCTCAGCACCCACATGACAGCTAACAACCGTCTGTAGCTCCGGTTCCAGGGAATTCAACACGCTCTTCTGTCCTATGCAGGCATTATATTAATGGGTGCACTTATATACATGTAGGCAACACACCCACACACATTTAAAAAAAAATAGATACTTAAGCCTAGAGGGATATTTATCACTTAAATCACCGTAGTTAATAATCAATATGATAAGAGCACTAATTAATCAGAAAAGATTCAGGTCATAGAAACAGGAGGCTCCGACTTGGTTTCTGGAAACTTCCAATCAGGGAGTGCTTAGGAAAGGCTTGCAGAGGCTGAGGCAGTACGGAGGTCCTGGATACCACAAGATGTTGGCTGTTTACCAAGGACATAGAAGAATTTCGGTATTTTCTTATGAGACCATGTGGTTGTTCCAGCAGGTATCAGCTGAATGTCAGCCATTCAGGCTCCTGTTTGGGTACAGAATAGGAAGAGCTACATAAAGATGGTGAGATGGCATGTGGACAAGATTACAGGAAAACTATGCTTGGAGAACACTGCATTTGAAACAATCAGCAAATGCAACATCTCTCAAATAGATTTATGTTTCACAGAAAATGAATCAGAACCCCGAAAGAGTGATAAACAGAGTTACTTCCATAAAGTTGGACATTTATCATAATAGAACTAGATGCACTCAACTTTAGAGGAGCCATTGTTTTGATTTTGATGAATAAGGACATACAGTTGTCAGTGAAGAATTCCTATTTTCAGATATTTATTGAGCTCTTAGAATACATTAGTGCACTGAGAGGAAAAAAGGCAAAAGAGAAACACTGTCTCCTGGCAAGGACATCTTTGTTGTCAAAGTGTAAGGCAGGAGAGAGAGTGGATGACATTAAGCGAAGCTGTATCAAATCTGCCTCTTGCTGCTCCATCTTTGACAAGTTACTGCATCTATTAGATCATTGGTTTCATTGTAACAGTGAACAAAATAAGAGTGGCTTACTAAAACACATTATTTCTTTTCACCTAAAAGTGGGTGGTCCAAGGGCTGGCAAGATGGCTTAGCAAATAAAAGCACTTGGTGGGCAAGCCTGTCCACCTGGGTTCCATCCCCAGAACTCAGGTAAAGGTAGATGGACAGAACCAACGGATAAAGTTGTCCTCTGGCTCTATTGTACATCAGTCTCTTCTGACTTGAAACATTCCCTCCACGAGACTCATGAGGTAAACAGACATCACATGTCTAAGAAAGCAGAATCAGGAAGATTCTCCAAGGCCTCCTCCCTAGCTTTATGGAGATAGTAAACAACTCAGCTGCCAGGAGAGGATTCTTGGACCTGTTCAGCCACCTGCAACTTGTGCAGAGAGTTCTAGGGATGCGGCTTTCCGGTATCACCCACATTGGGGAGGGGTTTTCGGTGATGTTGTTGCTTTTGAGTTGTCCCAAGCTCTTCTGGGTAACCCACACCCCTGTTGGTGACCCCAATAAAAACCCACTGTTTCACCAAGTTGGTGACCAACTGCTGCTTTGGTGTTTCATGGATTGGATTCCCTCTGGAGTGTGTAGACATGTGTGTTATCTCCCAGAAGTTCTTCACACAATTCCCCCATATGTGCACTGTGACACACACTACACTCTCCAACATTTAGCACACACAAATACACACCAATAATTTTTTTAAAGTAGGCAGTCAAAGCTGACAGGCAGCTTTGTGTGTCATCTGCAGACTTGAGATTTTCTGTGCCATAAACTATCTTGACTGTGTTGTTGAACTCAACACTACACATCTATAATCCTGTCTTATGGAATATGAGAGACTGAGGCAGAGGACACGGGGTTAAAGGGGTATGGTCTACAAGTTATGGTCACTTCTTTGCATGTCCAGTTGATTATAATTCAATCGCATGCCGCCACTAAGAGGTTCAGATCTGTCATCCCTAGTTGGTTAGCCATGCGCCCAGCTAAAACCATTGAGATTCTAGTATTAAAAGGAGGTCAAGTGGACACTGGGGCGTGATTAGCAAACCCTGCCACTTTTATCTCCTCTGAGCCTTGGTCTTCACTTTACTGAAATGTGGAGAATTATACTAAGTGGTCAGTGTATAGTAGGCGTTTAGCTCAGTCAGGTTCACTTGAAGTGCCCAATGACCTTTAGCATCTCCCTTCTGCAGCCTCTCTGTCTGCATTAGTAGTTTTGATGCTGGTCATAAGATCCTTATTTACACAGGGCCCATTAGGTAAAACATGAGAACTTGGCATAAAAACAGCTCTTATGTTGAGGTCCAGATGTTGTCCTTCATCCTGTGTCACATCCATAAAGATGCATCCATAAGCTTACTAAATCACTAGCTCCAATAATCTATGACTACTTTTGTAAAATGTATCTCCCCTGGGGCCTCTGAATCTTTATTTTGGCTAAATGAGTTTTGATGACCCCCGAAAAGGGTACGCAGAACATTTGAAGGATGTTTTGGGAATGGAAGCTCTGAGCAGGCACCTGGTACAAATCCAACATTGTTTTTCCTTTAGCGGTGTTTCCTGCACACGCCACTTTTAGAAAATATGTCTCAAGGAACTAGCCTCCACTAGGGCCATGGCTCTTTCAGATGTAGGTCTGCGGTTCCTGAGTTACTTTGATCAGTGTTTATTCTCTCTAGTGTTCTCAATATATCAGACTTAAGGTACCTTTCATGTCTTAATACCCAAGGCAGAAGTATTGTTCCCCTTCTAATCACATTTCTTAACAAAAAAAAATTACTTATTTTTATTTTATAAGTGCTTTGCCTGCATGTGTGTAGGCACAGTAATACCCATTGAGGCAGAAGAGGGTGTCAGATACCTTGGAACTGGAGTTACAGATGGTTGTTAGCTGCCATGTGGGTGCTGGGAACTAAACTTGGGTCCTTTGCAAGAGCAGCCAGTACTCTTAACCACTGAGTCATCTCTCCTAGCTCCATACTCCCGAATTTTATAGTAGCTAGTTTCCATGAAAAATTTATCCCCCCACAAATCTCACGGTGTTCACCTTCTTGTATAGTCTCCTTTCACACTGATCAGAGATGACTTGTGAGCCCAACAGATTATGGTCAAGTGCTGTTATGTGACATCAGTGCCAGGTCATAATGGGCACAGAAGCTTTTGTATTATTGCTCCTTTTAGAGTCCCTGGCTCTGCAGAGAAATGAGCCATCATGCCATGAAATATTCAAATGGCACTGGTTGCTCCAGTATGTGAGTGTGGGGAAAGGAGCCAGGGTCCTTTGCAAGAGCAACCAGTGCTCTTAACCTCTGAGCCATCTCTCTAGCCCTTGAACATTTTCTTAAATGACTCACTCCTATTCTTCAGTTACGATGTCCTGAAGAACCTGAAAGTGTAGAATTTAATGTACTTCTCAACTGGTATAATACATAGTGATTGATGTCTTGCAATCAGCTGTCAAAAACACTAAAGATTAGTAGGAATGATTTCACCAGTATATAAGAGGAAATAGACTTAAAGTCACCCATTTGATCTTCTCCTTTAATTCATTCCAATTTACTTTCCGTGAATGAAAAGTTAAGGACTTCTTTTTGTACTTCGAGATTGCCATGCCCATGACCCACATCCAGCCTCATTTGTAAGCAATAGTTATAGGTGCACCACTAACAGTCACAGTGATTAAATTTATTTCCATGTTTTCCTTCCTCACATTCTCTCTCTCTCTCTCCTTAAGTCTCAGTAGCTACACAGAGGTGTAAAATTTGTGAAAGTTAGATATGCTGTAGCAAATAAATTCACCAAAAAACTGTGAATCCAGTTTCAGAAGAAATGGCCTGAACTTTTTACATAAGGAATATATTATCTCTTTTATCCAATCCATGTTTTTATGCATAGGTAAGACAGTCATCATGTACGGGCAGGACTGACCTAAGATCACTCAACTAGACTATGGGATGTCTGATTCAAGTGTTGTAGTGATATAATAAGTATGGGTCATAACGTTGGAATGATCATGTCACAATCTGTTATTTGTTAAGGCAGTCTCGTAGCCAGTTTTCCTATAATAGTTTTACATACAGATTCCAATCCCACAACATAGCTAAACATTCTCCCACACCCGTCCTCTCTTTCCAACTTTATATTCACAAGAGATTCTTTCTTCCTTTGACCTTTGTTCTAGTTGTATCCTTCTGGGATTCTAATGAGATAATACTGAGATACTATTATTAGGTTAATAATATTTGAGGCCACCAAAGATAAGTTCAGTCCTGAAAATGCGCATATCTACTGCTTCAATGAGCTCAAATTTAAGATGACCTCTGCCCCAAGCAGTTTTTGCTCTTCAGAAAACACATACAGGTGGGTTGGTGTTTCAACACTGTTTCAAAACAAATGTCTGTCCTTTACCATAAATTATCCTTTTATCTCCGTGACAAAATGTTACTAACTGAACAAACTGAACATAGGCTATCTGTGGTACTTTGAGTTTCAGTTACAAACAACAATAACTAAACAAAATCCCCAGAGCAACCCTTTACAGTGTAGTAAAGCCTACTTGGGGTGGGGGTGGGGGTATGATATACCTCTGCTCCTGCTAGTTGCTAGTTGCTAGTGCTGGGCACTAGCTTGAGGGCTATTTCTGGGACGCTCTACAGCTGTTTCTTCCTGTTAACTTCTTTAAGTTCAGGGCAGGTAAGTATGTTTGCTGGCTGGAACCTAGGATCGGGACAGAATTTTATCAGCAGCCACACGAATGAATCCAGGGTTCTCTAGCTGGAGGAGGAAGGGATTGTAATGTGTTTTAAACAGTGTTTTAAAATGTGCAGGAGGGCGGGGGAGATGTCTCAGTGTTTAAAAAGCTTGCAGCATGGCATGAGAAATGGAGTTCAGATCCCCACCACCCACATAAGCTCTGGGTGGTGTTGGCAGCTTGCCTCTAGTCTCAGTGCTCAGGAGATGGAGAACGGGATCTCCATCAAGCTCTCTAGGGAGACTGGCTGAATCAGAGAGCTCTGCTTCCAATTCAAAGATCCTGCTTCAGTGAGTGAGGAGGAGAGTGACTGAGGAAGATCCCTGAGGTCAATGTACCATGGTTGGCATGCACGTAACACAAATGCACCTGTGTGCACCCACATACAGAATGTGAACACATATGCATGCCTAACATGCATTTTTTTTAAAGATGCCGGACAGTGACAAGCATGACAAATGCTCTCTGAGGCCTGCTACTTACACTGCAAAGGAGACAGTGTTTGTCTTGAATCTTTCAATCTTTTGGCACATTTTTCTTCAGTCCCAAATTCTGTGTTTCCGTTGGTGTTTTCCTGTGTTTTGTCTGAGAAATTTGCTCAACACGGGAGTCCTCTTACCATTGTTTTTTTAAACTGTGGCTGGGCAGGCAGAAGGAGAGGACCTTGCTGTTTATTCATGGGGCAATTCCCTCTTTGAACTCTGTCTGGGGGGTCTTCTTCAGGTGTCTGAATTGAGGCATTCTAAGAACTCGAATTTTGGCAATAGCTAGGACATTACATGATCCTGTGCGTAGTGGAAACTTTTACAGGTTGTTTTCATATCATTTCCTACACCATAAAGTCATATAATTTTAAAGTTGAAAGAAGTCATAAACATTATTAAGTCATCATTTTATAGATGGAATAATTAAGGGCCAGAGAGATATAATGATTTGCTCAGTCAATTAGTTTTGAGACAGAGGAGAATCCCAAGGGACTGACTCTAGCTCACATTAGCTAGTTGTAACACTCATACATCAAATATCATCAAAGACTGTGGGTATTTAAGAGTCCAATAACAAAGAAGAGGGAAATGAGAAGCTAACTATTTCTCTTCTGTGTCAGTTATTGATAAAGTAATCACATCACCAGAGCCTTGCCTAGAATTTGTGTGGTGAGCTGTCCCATCCTGAGCCTATCTAAGTATGCCATGTTAGTCATCTCATTGGTCTGAACTCAGTATAATTGAAAGTGATTGTAACAAACCATAAAAATACTTTGAGCACTTAAGAACTTTCAAAGACTTTGTAAACTGAGAATCAACTATCATAACAAAAGCTGCTCTGTGGCCTCTGGCACTCAGGGATTGCAGAGAATTTAGAAGCTTTGGATCAGGAGCTGTAGATGAAGACAAAATGTATCTTTCTTATTCCACATCTTGAAAAATCAAGATGTATAATTTCAGTGATCAAGTATGAGTCCTTTCATTTCCTTTTATTCGCTCACTCAACAAATACCTACTCATCAGCACTTAGTGTATAAGTTTATAAATGACAAAGGAAGAGCCCTCGGATATCTATTCATTGCACGCTACTTATCCTGTGCCTCACAGAAAACCGATTTAAAAAAATATGTATGTCTTGCGTACATGTATGTAAGTGTATTATGTGCATACAATACCTATAGAGGCCAGAGGAAGACTTCAGATCCCCTGGAATTGGAGTTACAGATGGTTGTTAGCCACCATGTGGGTGATGGTGCTGAACCAGGATCCTCTGCAAGATCAGCAGTGTTCTTAACTACTGAGCAGAAAATTGAGGTTAGGTAAAAATGAAAATATTACATATATTTTGTAAGTACCATAATTTCCAGAAAAAAATCAGATTCACTGGCATATACAACAAATGGTAAGCTTTCTTATAAATTATGTTCTGAAATGTTTATAAACAACTATAGGAATCCTTATATAAATCCCAAATTTGTGTTCAGAGATGCTCTCTGAAATGTGGCTAATGAAGTTCAGACAATATAAATGCCATAAAATTTATGATTATAGGAGTTGGAGTGGATGAGGGTTAATATAATCAAAATACATTGTATACGCCTATGAAATAATAAAAAAAATTTTAAATGTCTGTTTGCACACGTGCAATATATAATTACACACCAATACTTTGGAGTCTTTTTTAGATACTACAAGAATACAATAGCGGTATTGTAACATGAAAAATGTCTGGTGTGTGATTAAAAGCCTAATGTAGAGAAAATACGCTCTGCATATGAGTACAATGTGCAATATAGATAGATAGATAAATAGGTAGATATAGACATAGATATATTTCATAGTAGTTACCCCTTGTGTTACTTACGTTTCTGTTGCTGTGATAAAGCATCATGACCCAGGAAACTTATAGAAGGAAGAGTTTATTTGGCTTACAGTTCCAGAGGGGCAAGAGTCCATTATGGTAGGGAGACATGGCAGCAGACGTGATGGGGCAGAAAGCTGAGTGATCAAACCTTCAAGCATGCGCAGGAAGCAAAGAGTGGCTGGAGATTCCACAAGGCTAAAGAACTCTCAAAGCCCATCCCCAGAAACATGCTTCCTCTAGCAGGGCCACACCTCCTAGAACCTCAGAAAACAATACCAGGGGCTGGGGACAAAAATAACCAAATACCTGGAGCCTATGGCTGGGACATTTTCATTCAAACCACCCTAACCCTGGAGCAGGAGGAGAAATTGGGAGATAGGGGAAATGATACACATGAGGATTTCTGTTTGGGAGAAGCAGGCACGGAACCCAGAGCCTCAAACATACCAGGCAGGAACACTACCATTGAGCTACATGCCTGACCTCTTTACTTTCTTTTTACGTGTTTGCATTACTTTATTTTTTTTGACCATATTTTCAAATATTAAGCATAATTTTGAAGTAATTTAATGTTAATCCTCATTTTTCCCCCCTTTTCTTGAAGCTTGGAAAAATAGCTTTACAATGTTAGGCATTTTCACAATTGGCCTCTTACTCGTTAAGGATGTCCTTCTCAGTCCGTTTTTCTACTGGAGGGAGGGTGGAGTGTGGCTGTGCCTCTTGCTGCCAGAAAGTCCCTTAAAGTCTCTGTTGTTGTCAAGGTCATTTGTTTACAGGTATTTCACTCCTAGGTAAACATCATAAAGAGTGTGGATTTTTTGTTTTTTTAATGTCGGCATACAAACAACTGAGTTGTGTTAGAATCACCCTTGGCAACGGATTATCTCATTTGCTAAATTTTTTATTCAACTTGTGTGTGCACACGTGCCTTCCTGCACACCCATTCAGGGGTTGTTTTCGGTGCTTCCTGTTAAGCTCTTTACAAACAAGGGCCATAGGCTATGGTATTTCTCCTCAAACTAGCAGTCCTAGTTATTGTTAAGAGACGGGATAATCATGCTGCTGAGGCAGGCAACAGGGACTAGAACAAAGTGCTTCTTAGCTACTGCTTTTCTAACGCTGAGCAGCATTCAGGAAACCTGACTGAGTGCTGCGGTTACTCCTCCTCATTCTGGAATGACTCAAAACTGGGCATGGAGATGGGTATTCAAATTAAGTCATTTCCCATGACTAACAGCCCTGACTTCTCCCAATTCTCAGCTGAATCACGAGATGAAAAAAACTGCATGAGCAGGATCTCAAAGGCGATAATCAGTAGATAACACCTTTGGCTATTTATCAGCAGGATCCAGTCATTTTCAAAATCTAAGCACACAGTTTCAGTACTTTTTTCCATATTTTGTTCCCCCCCACCACCGTAAAATCCCAAACCAAGCGGTTAGACAGGTTGGAATAACTCCTAGGCATAGGGTCACCATGTGATCATAAGATTGACTGACAGCTTTATTGGCTCAAGAGGCACCTAGGATATTAGTAAAGCATACCTATTGGTGTGTTTGTGGGGGTGGTTTCTTGAGAGGATTAACTGGGGACGTGGGGGCCCTGCTCTGCCTGTGGGTGGCAGCATCCCACAGGCTGGGGACCCCTGATGGAGGAGAAAGGAAAAAGAAACCCCATTAGCACAAGCTTCCTGTCTCTCTGGCTTCCTAAATGTTGTGATATCAGCTGCAGAGGAAGACCCCTGAGTCCATGAGCCCAAATCAAATTTTCCTCCTTTAAACAGTTTCACCTCAGGTATTTGGTCACAGTGATTAAAAAAAAAAGTAAGATGCTCTATGGTTGTCCAGGGCTTTTGTATATTTCAAAATGGCATACTTCAATAGTAAAGGATTTTGAATATTTTCAATGTTGGGTAAAGATAAATGTTTGACATGGATATGCCAATCACTGTGATATGATCAACACATTTGATAAACATGTATTAAAATATCTCAATTGCTTTAATTCCAGTACTCAGGTTGCTAGGCTGGAAGATCCTGAGTTTAAGGCATGTATGGGCTAGATATCAAGACCCTGTTTCAAAAATAATAGGTAAGTAAATAAATAAAACTCAGGACAAAACAAAGCTTAGTATCTAATGTGTTATCATAAATTGCTCTAAATTTCCTAGAGTCCCATGAGATCTTTAAATAGCAAGATTTCCATCTTTGACATAGTATTAAAATTGTGAAAGTAATAAATTCAGTTTCAGAAGACACTTAAGGTGAAAATAACTGAGTAACTTCCACTTCTGTTTGGGACTTTCCCTTCTTGCTAGTGACATGTCAACATGTCTCTTGATGAACTAGAGAAAACTACTAAGATGTTTGCCTCACATGAGGTCTTTTAATTTGTTGAATTACATTGTCAGTTCAACAGAATAGATTTTAAGGATGAAAATAGATCACACACTGTTTCCTAAGATGCTTGCCTTTATTGTTCATGTTCTCCCAATTCTCAGCTGAATCACGAGTCACCATTGACATCACATGCCAGCCATCATAGCCAAGGAAGAGTGAGAGAATCTTTGATACTTTTATGAATCTTGTGATAGATGAATGTGTAGAGATGGCAAACTAGTGGGCAGCAGAACACCGCCAAGCAGGCAATGTGAGGCAGCTAGCAGGGCATGTTGGATGCCTTGATGTGAGCAGGAATAATGGCTCTTTGCCAGAAACCCAGGTCTCCTCCCCAAAGGTCCTGTTTGACCATGATGAAATATTGGGTCATGGACATTTTCTGATGTAACTTTTTCATAAATAAATTCCTTTTTTGATCTTTTTGAGACAGGATCTCTATCTAGCCTAGCTGGGGTAGAACTCACTCTGTAGACCAGGCTGGCCTCCATCTCCATCTGCCTGCTTCTGTTAACTGAGTGCTGGGATTAAAAGGATGAGCCATGACACCTGGATCAGTACATACATTTTTATGATAATAAGAAAAACTCACAGATATTTTCCTACAGTAAATGATACATATCACATGCTCAGTTTGTTTCATTTTTTATATGATTAAAGGAGGACATATTTCTGATGGGCACCCCTTCCAAAAATGAAGGATTTTTTAAGATAGAGAATTAAAAATCAAACCAAAATACTCAAAATGCTTAAGGGGACACAAAATTATAAATTCATTATAGCATTTCACTCTCCCAGCTTCTTAAATTTTCATTCCACTTGGGCATAAATAATTCTTCCTCAGTCTTCCAAGTACTGGGATTGCAGGCACATGCTTGCCACTGTGCTTGACTCCTCTGTGTTATTTAGATCATTACATTTAAGCTGCCATATAGAAAATCATGAAACCAAAAGAAAAGTACATAAAAGGCTGTCCATAATTTATACAATAATGCCCTAACATAAACATTGTTGCTGTCCATAATTTATATAATAATGCCCCAACATAAGCATTGTTGGTGAGCTATTTATAGATAAAATATGATCATCTTTTTCCTCTTACGCATTTAGCAAAACAACCAGCCTATATTACCGCCTCACTTAGCCCTTAGGCACCATCACTATTTTCCTTCCTTCCTTCCCTCTTTCCCTCCCTTCCTCCTTCCTTTCCTTCTTTCTTCCTTCCTCTCTCCCTCCTTTCCAATCCTGTGGAATCAAATGCAGTGTATTGCACATGCCAGGCAAGCACTCTACCACTGATACATAATCCCAGCCAATAATTAGGTTCTTTTTAAAACATTTTTAATTGAAAATTTTCTGTATTTCATACAAAATATCTTAATCAACTTTGCAACTATACACCCCCTTCCCCATTGGCACCTCCTATAGCCCTGCCCCACCTGGATTTCATACAGTATGTCATTTGCGTTAAGGCCTATCATGTCAAGTTAGTGTCCCCAAATGTACCTCAGTGCAAGTTCATCCACTGAGGTCTAGTCTGTAAATTTAAGGATCCATATTTAGCACGTACTAAGAAATTATATTTGTCTAGGGATGTGACAGCCTTGACATCCCTATGATCTATGACCTCTCCAGCTAAGTGTATTTGGCTAGGTTTACAGTACCATACATGAGTTACTTCCCATTGAGTGGATTTTAAATCCAATCAGGTAGTGTGGAACCCTCTTTCTTTTCACCAACCCTTACGCCCTCTTAGTCTAACCGCTCCACTCCTTTTGGCTTCTGTAAAATGCTTGGCTTTAAAATAATAAGAGTCAAATAGTTGTGATTCCATTTTGTAATTTGCTGCCTCCATTTTGCCAGTCTTGAGCTATTGTAAGTCCCTGGTCACAATAAAGGGTAGGAACAGGCCCAGGCCTGTGCTTGGGCATGTTGGGCAAGCCCATGCACAATAAGCCTTTGCTCTGAAGGCAACACCCACCAGTAAGAAGACTCCTTAACCCACCTCCAGTCAATGTCAAATACATTTGGCACACACAGGCTTCCTTGACCAACCATAACATGATCCTGCAATTCTCCTCCCCTCAATAAAAAGCTCCTGGCCCCTCCCTTCGAGGCTCTCAGCATGGATCCACTGTATTGGTGAGGTCTGAGAGTCTGAGCTTAAGCTTGAATAAAGGCTCTTTGTTTTTGCATACACTCCAGATTCCTTGGTGGTCTTTGGGAGGAGTCTTTCTCTGGGCATTACAGTAGCTGTTGATTACCCACAATATAAAAGTATCACTACTCCCCCAAAATAGTTTGTAGTGCCAGTCACTGATGTGGTTACTAGGCCTTAAAGCTGGGGTTGGACCATCAGTTAATGTTCTCCCCTACCAGCTTACATAGGATACTCCAAAGCTAAGAGAGCTAACCTTCAGGGGAGGTGGCCTCCAGGTCAGTTCCAGCTCCATTGCTCCAAATCCTATCTTTAGCAATAGAGTTTGACCTTCAAGTTCTAGGAAGCAATGAATGGCTGTGGCAATAGCCTGTGTAATTTTGGGAGTTTCTTGGTCTACCCTGGCCAACAACTCAAAGGAAGTTTTCTCCTATCTGGCACTGTTTCTTGTTATTTATCCTTCACATATACACATGGATTTACATAGAGATAGATATTCTATGTGTAATTTGCCAGTAGGTTTTTGGACTAATATGATTCCCTCTGTTTTTTTAATACTAGCTAGGGATTATTTATCTCTCCTTTCTCTCTCTCCATCTAGCTTTCCCTCTTTAAAATATCTCTATTTCTCTCCTGATTATTCCTGTCTGCTATGGTCCCACCTCTCGTGAGCTCCTTCTTCCCCTTTATCCCCACAGTTCCTTGTACAGCCTCCCTCTCTCCCTCCTATTTAAATTCCCACATTTTACACATTTCTCCATTTGTAACACCTGTCTCCTACCATTCCTTGCTCTCAGGTTCATGCTTTCCCTTTCCCTCCCTGGTTCCTTTCCATTTTCCTGGTTCCTGCAGTTACATCAGAATACACACTGACATATAAGGATTTGGTGCTAGGATCCACAACACATTGCTTGTTTTTCTGAGCCAGTGTTACTTCATTTAGTTCCATCCATTTACCTGCAGATTTCATCTTTCTTTACCACTGAGTAAATGCCATTGTGTAAATGTACCACATTTTCATTATCCACTGGTCAGCTAAGGGACACTAGTTTGCTTCCATCTCTTAGAAGGATCCAGGCACTCTCAGGCAGTCTGCAAAGGTCTGGGTCTGGACCCCTACTGAAGGACCCAATTACTATTTCCATTCTTTATATGTTCTCCTATAAATAAGACCTCTCCTATTAGTGATATTATGCCATATCATTTTGCCTCTGATTTCTTCTACTTTGCATGTCAGACCACTAATCTACCTTGTCAGCTTGAATGCTTTCAGAGTCACCTAGGAGACACACCCCTAGGTGTGCCTGTGAACTTGATTGCAGGGAGGTTTAACAGAGGAGAGAAGACCTGTCAGCTGTGAGGAGCAATACCAACTGATGCTCTCACCTGCAGCAGCTTGAGGAGTCCCCTAATCTTTTGAGACATTGACTCAGGTCAAACCAGGATTCATGGCCTTGACATAGAAAAGAATCTCAGCATAAACCAGTTTATGAAGCACAGTTGGAGAGTTTACTAAAGATATTTTAATACAGGCTTAGGCATAGGCTTGTGAGAAAGAGAGGCACAACACACCTGAGATCACAGGTATGGCTTCTCAAAGGGAAGTCACAGAAAGTAAGACATACCCAAGTGTAGGCAAGGGATCCTCAAGGGAGTGTATGTAAAGAGCTGTCTTAACATTAGCCTTATGTATAATGCCATTTTGATGCTCTCAAGTTACATCTCAAAAAGTTTCTAAGAAGCCATTCTTTAGTTTTTTTCTCTTGATAAGTGAGATAACTGAGGCGGCTCTATAGATGCTCTGAATAGAATTATTAGTTGAAATGAGAATCCACTAGGGTTAGAGTATCCTCCCACCCCCAGGAAATGGGGCTTTTGATGAGATTCTTAGGAAATTGTAGGCTTAATACTGAGAAAGAAGAAAGGCCTTAAGAACTAGTTAATTGTGCTCGAATTCTTGCTTGCTTGACTTCACCTAGATTCCAGGGTACCCTTACCTGGAATCCCAGGAACCACATTTCCTTTCTTTGCTTACGTCCCTGTAGTTTTTCCTGTCTTTCTACCCTGCTTCTTGCCCACCCTGAATATGGGTGGCACCATCCCACAGGATGGGGGCCGAGACTGAACAAAAAAAGAAAATGGAGCAAGCAAACCTACTTACTCTTCAGTTCGGGTGCAATGTGCCAGCCTCCTCACACTCCTGCGGCCAGGCCTTCCCTGCCACGATGAACTGTATACTCTCAAACCCAGAGTCACAGTCAACCTTTCCTTCTCTAAGTTGTTTTTTTCAGGTACTCTGTTACAGCAATGAGAAAAGTAACTAATACTGTATATTTTCAAGGCTCATTCATATTATAGCATGTGTCAGTACCTCATTGTGGCTAATATGCAACGTTACTCTTTATCTGTTCATCATCAGTTGATGGATATTTGGGTTGTTTCTACTTTGTGGGTATTATGAATAGCGCTACTGTGAGATGGATGTACAGGTGTTAATGTGGGACATATATTTTCATTTCTCTAGGAATGGAATTGATGAATTGTAGAGATAACTCGGAGACACTGCTATGGTTTGGATATAGTTTGAGGGAGTCCTGCAAGGCTTCATGTGCTGGGAGGCTGACCACAGAGTGAAGATTCAAGAGAGGGTTCAATCCATTGAGAAGTCACTACTGACTCCCTAATCTCCATCTGGTTTCCTGTGCCCCCTGGGATGACTTCCTCCCACATGCATGGTTGCCACTGTGATGCTATCTGTTATGAATGAAGCCTTCATCAGAGCTGCACAGATGCTGGGGCCATGCCCTCAAGCCTTGAGAACTGTGGACTGAATACTACTTTTCTTTACAACCTACCCAGCCTTGGGTATTTGGTATAGTATTAGAAAATAGATTAATACAGTAACCTTTTATGGGACTGTCAAACTGCTTTCCAGAGTGCACACAAAGTTTTATATCAAAAGCAATGTATTATATGGATTCTACTTGTTTAAGACAGGGTCTCCCTATAGCTCCAGCTGACCTGGAACTCTCTTCATAGACCAGGCTTGTCTCAGTCTCACAGAGATCTACCTGCTTCTGTCTCCTGAGTGCTGGGATTAAAGGTATGAGCCAACGTGCCTAGTTCCTTTACTTTTTAAAGAGTGGGTCTTAAAATGTATGGTCTTTTTAAACTTCCCAATACAGTATATTCTGGATATGAGTACCTTTTCAGATAAATAACTTGTAAATAAATATATTCTCCTATCTTTATTTTTTCACTTTCTTTATGATGTCCCCTGAAGTATGTCTTATGTCTTTAATTTGTTTTGTCTTCCTTTTTTTGATGCTGTCTGTGTGTGTGTGTGTGTGTGTGTGTGTGTGTGTGTGTGTGTGTGTGTATGTGTGGTATTTTTGAGACAGGGTCTCCCTGTATCCTTAGCTGGCCTGGAACTTGCTATGTAGACCAGGCTGGCCTTAAACTCACAGAGATCCACCTGTCTTTGCCTTCTGAGTGCTAGGATTAAAGGCATGTGCCACCATGCCTGGTTTGGTGTTTTTAATTACAAAAAATATATATCTGAGAAATTTTTTATTAGAAGATGTCCCAGAGGCAGTAATTTAAAATCAAGCAATCAATAAACACAACTAAATACAAAATTTTAGGTAAATTTGCCTTTCAAAATAAATGAGAGCATTGCAACAGGAGTTTGGGTTTTTTTTTTTGTTTGTTTGTTTGTTTTTCTTATAGAAAAACAGTTAAGAGCATTTTGCAAAAGGCATTCAAAAATACAATATTTTTTAAAAAGGAGATATTTCCCCCAGCATATCCAGCAGCAGTTTATAAAAGAAGCTGTTCAGGTGAGAACTTGGCGGCCTGTTCTACACTTGTCCGCCACAGCCAGTGTACAATGCTGCTTGTCCCAGATTCCTGATGAACTTGGATTTGGAAGTAGGTGTGTGTATGGGTGACAGTAAGTACTGTCCATGATAGTTGCCTTCAAAATAACTCTACCTCATGGAGTGGGATTTTCAGGAGCCTTTAATTTTAAAAAAGTTTATTATTTTTATTTTATGTTTATGAGTATAATGCTTGCATGTATGTAAGTGCACCAATGCCCAAAGATGTCAGAAGAGGGCGTCGGATCCCCTGGGACTGGAGCTACGAATGGTTGTTAGGCACCATGTGGTTTCTGGGAACCAAGCTCAGGTTCTCTGCAAGAGCAACCAGCAAGCTCTTAATTGCTGAGTCATCTCTCCAGCCCCAGGTGTTTTTAATTTTGATGAAGTCCAATGTATCTACACTTTTCTTTTGTAGTTTATGCTTTAAGTGTCATACTAGGAAGCCATTATTTAATTCACAGCCATGAAGAATTATGCCAACTGTTTCTTCTAAGAGTTTTTATAGTTTTAGCTCTTACCGTTACAATTTTGACTTAATTTTATCTTGTTGCATGCAGAGATCCAGTTGTCTTAACACAAACTATGGAATAAAATTGGTTCTTTACAAAATTGCCTTGACAAAGAGCTAAAAATAAATCTACACAGGGAGTGGTAGAACACACCTTTAATCCTAGCACTCAGGCAGAGGCACGCAGATCTCTGTGAAATGGATGCCAACCTGCTCTACCCAGCAGATTCCAGGACAGCTGGGGCTACAGGGAGACCCTGTCTCAAAAAGCCTAAATAAACAAATAAATAGATTGATCTTAGTAGTATGAATTTATTTTTGGACTATGAATTCTATTCCACTGATCTATGTTAGATATCAAGGATGTAGAATGCGCCTGCATCTATAAAAGGCTTGTATTACGTTTTGAGACTGGGAAGCATGGATCCTCCAACCTAGCTCTTTTTCATAGCAGTTTACAAAGATATAACTAATGAATGAACAACTGGGCAAATGCTTGAAGTTTTTTAGAAGTTTTGTTTTATAGGGGAAAGTAAGACATTATGAATTAGTGTTTTTCAGTAGTTGCACCTTAAGAAATATAATTTCAGGCCTGGGCTGCCTGAGCCCTTCTCCTTTAGCTGACCCTTTCTTTTGTGGCTATTCTTTTAAACTAGCTAATTGAGGAAGACTATGAGGTTGGACCCTAGCCAATGGGGAATAGACAGCACTTTGTGTTAGGGCCAGAAACCTGTCAAACCTCAGGCTCTGGTGAGCTTGTTCAATCTGAATGACACAACATACCTTTTTGCAAAGGTAAAAACTGTCTTGCTGAGTTACTTTTTTCTTTTTCCATGCTATTCAGGTTTCTTGGACCTCAGGTTTTCTTTTAAAATGTTTTATTTGCTATTTATGTGAATGAATATACTGCCTGCATGTATGTGAGTGCACCAGTATCATGCAGTGCCTGCGGAGGTCAATGGCTAAGCAGTCACTCTAGAAAGAGAAGCTGTGTTGTAAGAATGCTTACCTTCAGAGGCCTAACCCAAGTTATTATCTACTCTGTGAGCTTCCTGGGGGAGGACATGGGGTCTTGTTTACTTTAGTCTTCTTAAAGTCTAATACACTCCCTGACAAACAGAAATGTGAACATGCATGCATTCCTGTATGTATAACTGAGTCTGTCACACGGGGAAAAAGATCCCTTTCAGGCAGAGCATGAAAGACATTTCTTAAGGAATCACTTTCACCTCTCTCTGTTTCTCAACCTGATGTCTTAGCTATCCTTGATTGGCCTTTCCTAGACTCTTAGTTATGTTTCTATTGCTGTGCTAAAATGTTTTGATAAAAGCAACTTGAGATTTAGGAGGATTCAGTCCATAGGGAAGGCAGCAGGCAGGGAAGGCACAGTGACAGAACAGGAGGCTGGCTTCTCATCCTGACCCAAAGCGGGGAAATCAGGAAGCGGGGCAGGGCTACAAAACTCAAAGCCTGCCCTTAGTTCCAAATGGTCATCACATGGGGATCAAGTGCTCAGACACAGTGAGCCTATAGGGGACATTTCCTGTTCAAACCACAACACCTTCTCCCAGTTCTAAGGCTGGCAATCATTCATATTTTAAAGGTTTCCTGAAGTGTCACCTTCTCCTGGGAGGCCATTCTGATTGCTACATTCACATTGTTCCCACAGAGACTGCAGAATACATGCCATCACGTAAGTTCATTAGATCCTCATGTCTTTTGCCTACTCCTAACTTGGAACGCTGGACACAGCCTGTTGATTGTGTATTTAGTGCTTTGCTCTGTTCTCCTGTGTTAACTTCTACTTGTTATAACACTCTTAGTTTAAGATTTAACGTTTCATGCTTTCCTTATCTCTCTCCAGGTTCTTGCTATGGTAGCTAGCCCTGCTAAGCACACACTGGTACTCAGTAAATATTATTTGAAGATTATCTGATTGTCAGTAGTTATTTTCTTGTTTCAGAACCTCAGCTACTGGTTAAACGCTGAGTTTAGTGTAACATGCTTTACAGCAGAGCAATGAATCCCCAATAAGTCAGGGACAAAAACCTACTCTCCCTTTTCTGACGTCTCCACTGTCTGAGAAACCTTGGGAATCCACTTTCCATTTATTAATTCATTCAGTAAACAGTCATTACCACCAGTATGTGCCTTGTACAGTGTGCCAGGGGATTTAAATCAAAACAATCCAAAACAAAAATCCCAAACAAACCAGAGATCCAGACAGCTACTTCATTCATGTGTTAGGCAGCAGAGAGGTCACTGAGAACAGACCACGCCCTCACTGACTTTAGACAGTACTTCTCCCCTCTGGAAGTAAGGAGGGGGAAGTGTTGTGAAGGCTCATTAATGTAAAGCTACTTTCTCAGCAAATGAATAGAATCTGAGCTTTGTGTCTAGCCCGGAGACTTGACAAAATGGTGGCGATGATCACTCCCTTAATGAGATAACTACTTCTACCCCTCACTGCAGCCTCTAGCAGAAAGCTTTGTGGCAGTGGTCTGCTTGCCTTTGCATGCTGTCCTAGTTTGCTTCAACTGCTGTGACAAAACACTGGCCAATACCAACTTGGAGAGGAAAGGGTTTATTTTGCTCACATCTCCTGGGTCACACAGTTGATCAGGGAGTCCAAGGTGGGAACTCAGGGCAGGAACCTGGAGCAGGAGCTGGAGCACAGACCATGGAGAAATGCTGCTTACTGGCTTGTTCCCCTGGCCTGTTTTCTTATACAAAAGACAACAACCTCCACTGCCCACAGAGGCCTGGGTCCTCACCACATCACCCAACAATGAAGAAAACACCCCACAGATATGGCCACAGGCCAGTTCAATGGAGGAAATTTCTCAATTGAGGCTCCATCAACCCAGGGGTGTCAAACTGACACCAAAGTCCTTATCAGCTGGACACACAAAACACATCACTCTTAAACCACAACCTTTCCATTTCTTGTCCTCAAGATATGTTAACATTATCATCATAAGACAGTACAGCTTTAAAAGCCCCACAGTCCTTAAAATTCTCAAAAAATCCAAACACTTAAAAGTTCATAGTCTCTTTTAAAAGTCTCTTCTGTGGGCTCCTGTAATAATCCAAAACAAGTACTGTCATTTCAAATAGAAGAATCGGGCACACCTAAGCAAAACCTAAGTTCAGCAAACAGCTCAAGGCTGGACATCTTGGATTCACTCATGATCTGGGCTCCAAAAGGTTTCAGCAGCTCCACTTCTCTGATTCTGCCATTCACGGAACACACAACTCATCTCACAGGCCCAGGCCGGATCCATTCCACACCTGCTGCTATCCTTGCTGGTCTTCTTATGGTATCTCCAAAAAGCTGGGGTCTCCACTGAAACCTAGGCTGCACCTTCACCACTGGGCTCTTCTGGCCTCTCCTAGTGAAAAACCTTAGGTTCTCTCCATGACCCCTGCAGTCCTGGGGTGTTCACTGCACTTTCACCAATGCCCTTTCCTGGCCTCTCACAGTGCCAAGCCTCAGCTGCTCTCTGTGACCCCCTTCACACTTTCAGCACCAGAACCATGCAGGAGACTCTTACACATACGAAGTCCTGCTTCCAACTTGAGATGGATTCTTGGGCCCCCTCTGGACCACAGCTTCTGTGTGCTGACCCTCAGGAAATACTTCCCAGAAGATTTCACCACAGTGGTGATGGTCTCTGGTCACAGCTGATTTTTCAATTGTCCCAGGAAAGCAAAGATTTTACTTCATGTTCTGGTCTCTTCTTAGTCACCACTGATTCTTCAGTCCCAGATGACCAGAACCCACAAATTCTCAATTCAAAATATTACACAAACAACTTTGATAGTCTCTGCTTCCCTTTGAAGTTTCTCAAGCCAGGCCTCCATCATCTACAACTCCCTTTAGTATAACTGTTCCAAGCTCCACAGCAACAAACTCTACGCAGTCAATGGCTTTTCTAGCCCAAAGTTCCCAATGCTTCCACAATCCTCCTCCAAACACCAAGATTAGCAAAACCCCTCCATCCTGGTACCAGCTTCTGTCCTAGTTTGCTTCAACTGCTGTGACCACTACCACTTGGTCACTCTGACCAACCAACTTTGGGAGGAGTTTATTTCGCTCACATCTCCTGGGTCACAGAGTTAGTGAGGGAGTCCAAGGTGAGAACTCTGGGCAGAAACCTGGAGGCAAGAGCTGGACTGAGGAAAGCTGCTTACTGGCTGACTCCCCTGGCCCAGACGCTGCCTGTTTTCTTATACAATACACAGCAACCTGCTCAGGGGTGGTACGGCCAGCAAAGGTCTGGGCCATCCCGCTGCATTCAACAATCAAGAAAATTCCCCACAGACGTGGCCACAGGCCAGTTCAATGGAGCTAATTCCCCAGTTGAGGCTCCCTCAACCCAGATGTGTCAAGTTGACACCAAAGCTACCCAGCACAAGTTCTCTCTCAGAAAAGCCTAACTTTTGTTTGCGGTCATTGTTTTTTTTCAAATCCTGGGCATACTTCTGCGGACATTCTGGGGTTTCTTTCTCTAAGGCTATCTCTCCTTTCTACTTGCCAAACTGCCCTGTTGGAACTTGCTCGTCTTCTCCCATGCTAACTTAAAGGGCATAGCTTTTTATTTTTCCTTCTTCTCCTCCTCACAACTGCTAAATTTGCAGTTTGCCCGCCCTATTGTTTTTCCCTCAAACTTTAATAAGTGTCCTCAAGCTTCCTTCTGAGTCCATCTTAAAATTCTTTTATTAAAGAGACTAAACCCAAAAAGGGGAACTATGTTTCCCTGGTCCTAAGTGGAATTTAGATTCCAGCGGAAAGGCGGCAGGCAGCACAACCTCCAGATTGCTTCCTCAGCTCTAAAACCGCTGGACGGCCTCTAAGTTTGATCGTCCAGAAACTACATTTAGCATTTGATCAAGCTTCAGAACATGACAAAACTATTCATCAGCGCAAGCCTGTATATGGCTCATCATTGGATATTCTGGCTTCCCTTTACAAAACACACACGGTTTAGCCAGTTATTTATTTTTCCAACACTGTTCCAGAATACAGGCAGGAAGCCTCCCTACATTCCCAGACCTAAGCTTAGCAGCCAAATCTATTTCAAAAGGCCGTAAAGGCCATGCATGCCATTTGGTATCCTGAAAAAGATGCCTGAAAAACTTCCTTTCGCCCATGCATTTCCCAAGGGACATGAGCTAGCAGTGCAGAAACGTCGATTTCTATTCAGCAGAGTCTCAAGTTCGTAAAAAGGGCAAGACGTGAATCCCAGGAACTGGTTTAGGAAGTTGATGACCGCAACGGTTCAACAGTGCACGGCCACCCAAAGGCCCTGCGAATCTTAAAACAGCGCTCCTTTCTTAGGCCCCAAGCTTTCTTAGAAATGCGGTTTTCAAGAATTCGAGTTGGTCCAAGCTACAGCACCTCCTGCTATAGCACCACGCAGTAGCCTAGAGAAGCACAACCCAGAAACCTGCGGCTCAGGTGCCACAGAAGCAGGATTTTGGAGTCACGTGGGCAGCGGCCCGGACTCTCACTACTGCGCATGCCCCGTTGCTCAGCACAGCACCACCCGCTCGCCCGTCGCGGGCCCCGCCCACGAAGACAAGCAGGAGGGCGAGGATGGGCTGGGGCCCGGGGTGCCGGCCCCAGGGGGCGGGGCCCTGGCCGAGGGGGGCGGGGCGGTCCCGCGGTTGAATGGGACGCACATTCCAGCGGGCCCACGTGACGCAGCGGCACGGCCTGAGGTAAACAACCGCGGCCCCGCCTCCCGGCCGTCCGCGCGCGCCCTGCACTCCTGCTCGCCGGCGGGCTGCGCTCCAGCGGGCGCGGGCGGCTCCCTCCAACCGTCCCCAGCGGCCCGCGCGGGGCCGGGGCAGCGGCGGCGGGCGGTGCCCGGGGCTTGCAGGCCGAGCGCGCCCCCTCCCCGCTCCGCGCCGTGCGCTGTGGCGCAGCAGGAATTTGGCCGCGACCCGGGCGCTATTCGCGGCCGCTGACGCGCGGCGGCCGGCGGCGCTGGGCTCATTTCTATTCTCGGGGCCCGGGCTCACCGCGCTCGGACGCTCCCCTCCTCCGGGCCCGAGGGTGTGTCCCAGGAGCCGGGCTCGCCGCGCCTATAAGGGCCGAGCGGCGGCCGGGGCCATGCAGCTCTACAGCAGCGTGTGCACCCACTTTCCCGCCGGGACCCCGGGGCCCACGGCCGCCGCGCAGCCCGCCGCCACCTTCAAGGTCTCGCTGCAGCCCGCGGCGCCGTCCGCAGCGCCCGAGCCCGACCCCGGGGAGCGCCCTGCCGCCGCGGCCTCCGAGCCCCGCGAAGCCGGCCCCGCCGCCATGCCCGCCTTCTCCTCCTGCTTCGACGTGGTGTCCGGGGCCGCCGCCCCCGCCGCTCCCTCGGCCGGCCCGCCGGGCGCGTCCTGCAAGCCGCCGCTGCCGCCGCACTTCACGTCCACGGCGCAGATCGCCGTGCGGGCCCTGGGCGCCGAGCGCCTGCTGCTGCCGGGCCCCGACGCCGCTCCCGCCCCGCGCGGCCGCTGCCTGCTGCTGGCCCCGCCGCCCGCCGTCCCGGTGCCGCCGCGCCGCGCCTCCTCCGCCTGGCTGCTGGAGGAGCTGCTCCGGCCCGAGGAGCCCGCGGTCGGGGACGCGGCCCGGGACGGGCCCGACAGAAACTTCCGACTGAGCGAGCACCGCCAGGCCCTGGCAGCCGCCAAGCACCGCGGCCCTGCGCCGCCGCCGCCCGGGAGCCCGGAGCCCAGCCCCGGCCCGTGGGGCGAGGAGCGCCGGGTGGAGCGGAACCCCCGGGGCTGGGATCGGGGCGAGCCTCCGGCGGCTGAGGCGCCCCCGAGGCTCGACCCCGAGGCCGAGGCGCAGCCCGCAGTCGCACGGAGCAGCGGCGGCGAGGTGGCCCCGAGCGGCTCGGCCGACGCGGTGGTGGCGGCCAGGTCGGACCCCAGGGACGAGAAGCTAGCCCTGTACCTGGCGGAGGTGGAGAGGCAGGACAAGTACCTGAGACAGAGGAGTAAGTACCGCTTCCACATCATTCCCGACGGCAACTGCCTCTACCGAGCAGTGAGCAAGGCGGTGTACGGGAATCAGAGCCTGCACCGGGAGCTGAGGGAGCGGACGGTGCACCACATCGTAGATCACCTCGAGCACTTCAGCCCGCTGATCGAGGGCGACGTGGGCGAGTTTATCATCGCCGCGGCCCAAGACGGAGCGTGGGCCGGGTACCCTGAGCTGTTGGCCATGGGACAGATGCTGAATGTGAATATACACTTAACTACTGGAGGGCGGCTCGAGAGCCCCACCGTGGCCACCATGGTTCACTACCTGGGCCCAGAGGATTCTCGAAGGCCTAGTATTTGGCTCAGTTGGCTCAGTAATGGACACTACGACGCGGTGTTTGACCACTCCTATCCTAACCCGGAGTATGACAATTGGTGCAAACAGACCCAAGTGCAGAGGAAACGGGATGAAGAACTTGCCAAGTCTATGGCCATATCCCTGTCCAAAATGTATATTGAACAGAATGCATGCTCTTGAAATGCCTGCCAACCTTCCAGCCGGGGCAAGTCGGGAGAATCGCAAGAACTCGAATCAGGGTAATAGCACTTTGGAAGTAGCAGACTTGCTGTAGGTGGAATGCCTTGATCAGTTTCTGAATGTTCGCAGAGCCGCAGGTTGCAGGGCACCTGTTGAAGTTCCCTGACAGCTTTGGGTGACCCTACTGCTATGTATCATTTGCTGTATAAAGTGAGCACTACTTGCAAGCTGATGTCTCACGGTATGAATCTGTTCATTCCTGGTAGTCTATTTTCTATCAAAATGTATTTTTGCACATTTTTAAAACTTGGTGTACTTTCAGCTATGATGTGTTCCATTTTGAGAAATGGCTTTTAAGCATAAATCCAGAGACGTTCTTTCTATGAAATTTCTGTTGAACAGTTTGTGATTTAGTAGTTATGTTGTTGAAATGTTTAACAATTATTTCAAATGCATATTGACACATTCATGTTACAAGATGATTGGCCCATTCCATTTTAATGAAACAAGCGGATTTGTTGTTTTTCTAGAAATGGTCAATACTTCAGGGAGGGAGAGCTATGGGGTGATTTTATTTTTTTATTTTTTAAATGACAGTACCAGGTCTTACTTGAATAAAAGTATGCTATTTGCTGATGGCAGAATGATGATTCTCTGCTCTGGTTGACGTTTAGAGTAGCTTGTCTGGTGCTCTTGATTGTTCTGTTATGAAAGGAATTTAACATGGTATGAAATTCTGTGACAAGTTCGACCTCCTGCTTTATACAGTTTGGATTCAGCTCAGACTTAAAAATCGATGGGATAAATTCCTGGACCCAGCAGCTGGGCAGTGTTCTAGCCCCGGGGAGGAGTACTGTCTTAATAGTCTGTTTTTTTGAAATTTTTTTAAAAAACCAAAATAGAATTACCCTGTATTATGTAAAAATGTAAACAGAGCTTGTATGGTTTGCTGGGTCAAACAATGTTTCCATCCTAAAAATCTGTTGCCACTTAAACCTATCTACTTTTAGTCATATTTATTGAGTAAAGCAGTTTGTACTTTTTTATTCTGTAACATTTTGTGATTTTTTTTTTTTTGTACAATAATGTATTTGTACAATAGAGCAGTTCTCAGCTAATGACATGAATGAATAAAATGTATGCTTTTACATTTTTCCGGGCAGAGTGATTTTTAATTTGTGCCATCTGGTCTGTCAGAAGCTTAAATGTACACGATATTGTTTATGTATGAAAGTGCCCCAAACTCATGAGGTTTCCCAAATTCTCACATGAAACGGGATAGGCTGATTAGCCCTTTCAAGAGTAAGCCTCAATGAAATATAATTTAAAGGTGGAATGACTCAAGAGATTGCTGTCATTATTTCTAATTATAATTCCTATCAAATTCTAGCTGTACTTACTGGCTAATGAACAGGGAAGTACAAACATTGTGTTCACCAGCCCAAGTCTAATTAAAAGTCATACTTTGAAGTTCCAGTCTTTTGGCATAGGTGTTTCCTATGTTAGAGTAGCCAAAACAGTATCCTAAACTTCCCTAGTCTGGTGTTCTTGAGACCTTTGGTGGGAAGGTGGGTGTTCTGGTTAAGAACTTGTCCCCTTCAGAAATCTGGAGCTGAACTGCCCACTAGGTGGAGCATATGGGGGACATGAAAGGTGTAGGGGACTCTGACCTTTTGAATGAGATGAACGGTGGTGAAAGGGCTGGAAGATTCCGCTTAGGCCCTTTTTGCACCTCTGAAGTGCACAGATACCTGAAGAGCAGACATCAGTTAGCCACTGACCTGCAGATAGGAAATGAGAGACAGTTCCTTGGACTTGGAACTATGAGAAATTAATTTTTGTAAGTCACCTAGCCTAAGTTGTTTTGTTATATATAGAAGCACAGACTAACAATGCACTTATCTGGGTTTGAGATCTATTGCAGCTATAAAAGCAGCTAGTTTGGAGTTTTTTTCAGTAGGTGGCTTAGAGGCTGTGATTATGATTACGGACACCTGAGCCTGAATTTATGTGCTTAACCACATACCTTGGAAGAATGTCATTGGTTACCAAGGAAAGACAATTTGTTTACGTTTTAAATGTTAATTGTGGAGCTCTGGATTTTTATTGTATATTTTTTTCTTTAAACAGGGTATCCATGTAGCCCCAGCTGGCCTGGAACTCCCTATATAGACCAGGCTGGCCTCTATCCCACCTCCTGAGTGTTGGGACAAAGGGTTTGTGCCACCACACCCAACTCAGAGCTCTGGATTTTTAGGTAACATTTTGTTCTATGACTTCAGTAGTTAAATAATTTGGAAAGAAATTTTGATACTTGAGTTCTACTGATTTATTTAATGTTGTATGAAATTTGGGGATATTAAGAATATACACCAGAATACATAGAAAGGATGACGTTTCTGAAAGTGCCATTTAAGCTTTTTAATGATTTAAATAGGTTTTTTGAATTTGGCTTTGTTTTCAAATTAGGATCCATGGCCATTGGTTTACACTGGAAGAGGGTTTTTTTCTTTTAATTATATATATATATATATATATTTTTTATGTGTATGAGTGTATTGCCTGCATATATTTAGGTGCACCCATGTCCTGCAATACCAGAGGAGGTCAGAAGAGGGCAATGGATCCTCTTGAACTGGAGTTATAGACAGTTATTACCCATAATGTAGGTGCTGGGAATGGAACCTGGGTCCTCTGCAAGAGCAGCCAGTGCTCTTAACCGCTGAGCCATCTCTTTCCAACTCTTGGATTGGTTTTTAAGATCAAATACGTGTACAAGACAGTATTTGTAAACTAGAACAATTCTCAGTTGATGGAATGAATGAACAAAATGCATACTTTGCACCTTTGGGGGTAGAGTGACTTCAGTTGTGCCATCTGTAAGAACCTTTCTTATACGCACAGTATTTTTTGTGTGTAAAAATGCTGCGTTATGAGAAGTTTGGTTTTAGATGTTTGCCTGAAAGTTCTGCTGAAGTCCTTCCTCTTTACTGTGAGACATAGTCTTACAATGTAGTTCTGGCTGGCCTTGGACCTCACTATATAGACAAGACTGACCTGGAACTCACAGGGATGCACCTGCCTCTGCCACCAGAGTGCTGGAATTACAGGTCTGTGCCATCAGTCCTGATCCTTTCTGATTCTTTTTAAGTGTCTTAGTTGTTTTTAGGAGGAAATGCAGTATTCAGTACTCCTTTATATTTAATATTTCTTCTTCACTGTGGTGCCAATTTTATGTTAGCAGTGGTAAGCTTGGATCAGCAAGGATGGGAGCAGTTGAAGAAGGGGTAATGTGATTAATTCTTATTTGATTTTGGCAAACAGATTATTAAACAGTCATTCTGTTGCAGAGCAGCCAAGATCCCCAACCCCATCTGAAGGAGTGAGTCCTATAAAGTTTCCTTCCCTGTAAAATATAGTGAGGAGGATAAGATCTAAAACCCACTAGTGTTTTTAGGTAAATTAGTAAGAAAATTGTACTATTAACTTGAATATTTTTGAAGTGATACATAGATTGAGAGCTGTGATACATGTTGGATGTGATGGCAGGCCTATGTAATCCTTACACTTGAGAGGTTGAGGCAGGAGGATGGTGAGCTCGAGGCTAGCCTGAGCTAAATGTAAGTTCCAGGCTATCCTGGGATATATAGCAAGACCCTGGTTTCGAAGAACAAAGATAAACCAAATCCCTTCTGAAACAAATAATTGTTAATATGATATTTGATTACTAAAATAAAACAAAAACTAAAGTGACAATTTGGCAGAAGCCTAATATCTGGATCCTTCGTTGTTCATTTTCCGTTTAAATGTTCTAAGAGAAAATTTGCCCATTTTAATATATTTAAGAGGATTGAGTTGTAAGGACATGTGCTTGGGATCTTATCTATACTTTGACCCTAGCTTTTATTTTTATTAGGTATAAAGCTTTCCTCAGAAACCACATTTTATAGAGAAGATATGCCTGAGGCTCCTGTGGACATCAACATTGGTTAGCCCCAGAGTGTGTAATGAGCCTTAGGTTAAAATGTTTTCTTCATATTTTTTTGTGCTGAAATAGAAACAGAATCTTGAGATAATCTCACTACTTTAAATTTATTTTATGTAGATTTTTCTCCTTCCTTAATTTCCTGTGATATTCAGGGATAGGAAAGGCATCGGAGAAGAAAAATGGATCATACATGACATTTTCCATGTAGGTGTTGCAGTTTGGGGGCACCCCCCCAGAATGTGTACATTGGAAACATAATCCCCAGCCATATGTGGCATTGTGAGGTGGGCTCTTTGAGAGGTAATTGGGTTACTGAATTAATGGGTTCCCGCAGGGACTGGCTTCACTGTAAAGCAGCTCTCTGGCAGCTTGCTTATCTTGCTGTGTTCTCCATCCATCATGTAATGATGCAGCAGAAGGTCTTCTCCAGATGTTGGCATTATATTCCTGGACGTCCCAAGCTCCAGAACTGTGAACTAAATAAGGCTTTGTTCCTTAAGGATTACCCATCCGATGGTTTTTGGTTACAGCAGCAGAATACTGGCCAAGACGATGATAGATTAGCTTGCTAATTCAAAAATGGGTCTGCAGCATGTTCCCATTTGACAGTTATCACACAAAGCTGTATCCACACTCATGCTTTGAAATTCCTAGACTATAACTGTAATAATCCATGAGAAACAGGAATACATTTAATCTAGTTTTTTCCCCATATCTAAGTGGGCTATATAACGTTCTCTGTTGCATTCCTGGGTTCCAACTTTGTATCCAGCAGAGTAGGTGATCAGCAATTGTTCAATAAGGAAATAAATTGGAGGGAAATATAAGCTTTGGAAAATATTTAGTGGCTGGATATGAAATTAAAAATGATTTGATTCTCAAAGTACTGGTTAAAAATCACTGATAATACCTGGGCATTTTAAACTGGCATGGTCAATTATAAAAATACACTAAAGGATTCAGGGATTATAACCAGGCCCTCAACACATGCTAAACACACATGCCAGCACTGAGCTATATCCTGAGCCCTGAAGTATTGAATTCTATAATCAACAAAATTAGAATTATCTTTCAAATGTCTTGAGAAATTGAACCAAGAAATTATTTAAATACAGAACTTGGATTACTCTGAACTGATTTCGAAGATGTTGTCTTCTCAAGGGACTTGGTCTGGCTTGCTATAGTCCAGACTGTAGTAGCAGTTCCTGGTTTCTCTGTTTCTTCTGTATAGCTTGATTGAGAATAAAATGTTGGACACATTTCCAACATGCTTTCAGGATGCTGTGTTCAGTACACTGACAGCATGCTTTACCGCTGATCAATGGGGCCAGGGCAAGTAGTATGAATCATAGCAAAGCAGTCTACCAGGGGAGAGCCAGTGTATTTCCTCTGCTGTAAATTGGGTCACTAACAATTGTTCTCTGAACTAAAAGGTCATAGAGATAATTCACTGTTATCAGATTACTGGTAGTAAAACTTTATTTAAACCTTCTTTTTCATAATTGAGTTTTCTGAGTTGATTTATGTGTAAACTATAAGACAAAAACAAAGTAATTGCTTTAGATGGAATTCTTTAAGAATTAATCTGGGTGCCTCTGTAAAACCACGGAAATAGACGAATCTTACCGGAATGCCTCAGGGCTACCCCTGGAGTGGCTCCCTTACTGTGAGTGGGGGCTCCTGTAGCTTGGGGGTCTCTGCTGCTTCGGGGACTTCTCTCTGCAGCTTTCTGCTTCCGGTCTCCTCACTTTAATTTCTTATCATTGCCTTTCTGGTCCTAATTGCCCTAATATAATGGCCTTTGTCATTTATACATTCCAATGCACATACTCATCAGAAACAATTCAAAAACAGTAAGATTGGTTTTTAGTTTTTAAAATTTGGAACTGGGAGGCTCTGCCATGAGTAATGTGCTTTAGATTTGATCAGCCAGAGAGCTTTTTCTCCCAGCTTTACATTCTTTTTGGTATTTGTTGGTGGCATCATGGATTTGTCCAATTAAGAGGACTCTGAATGTATGCAGTATCATATTTAAATATCAAACATATGTGGGGTGGCTATGCTAATTAGACCTCAAAATTAGACCTAAGTTGTCATTGGTTAATATTTCCTTCCTCCTGCAGATATAATAGTTCATAGTTCACCTGTCATTGTCTCCCTTTGGTTTATGCAGTTTGTGTTTAGTTTACTGCTCCACTAAGCTGTGATCATTACGAAGTAGACCAGCCATCAGACTTCACCAAGAGTCCCTATTACAGTGCAAACAGACACAGCCACACAAATAGGACCACTCCCTTTTGAATTTCCTTTTTTTAAAAAAAATTTTTTTTTATTATTTTTATGTGTGTGATGCCTCGCTGTAGATAGGTGCACTCATATTGTGCAATGCCCAAGGAGGTCAGAAGAGGGTGTCAGAATCCCCTGAAACTGGAGTTACAGACAGTTGTTAACTGCTATGTGGGTGCTGAGACCAGAACCTGGGTCCTCCACAAGAGCAGTCAGTATTCTCAACTGCTGAGCCATCTCTCCAGCCCCTGAAATTCCTTGTTAACACCTCGTTAATGTGTGTGAATTATGTCTATAACAGAAATAAGCTAGTCTTCCATATCCTGGCCTCCTCTGCACATGAGAATAAACTACTTTTCTATTGATTAGAATGGTTGAATAGGTTCAGTAGACACCCTACATTAATATACTGACAGAATGTAGACAATGGTGATTTGCGAAAGAATGGATTCATTCCAGGGGGGTATGTGCATTTAATATTTTAAAGCAATCAAAGTAGAAAATACATGCTTGTTCATGGGTGTGTACACACACACACACACACACACACACACGGCCACAGCATTTTATTCTTCTAATCTGAGTGAATTCTGATCTGCAACTGAGGATGCCAGTAGATTGGAAGTGTATCCAGATAGCTCCAGTGATGTATACTTGAAGCTTGATTAAGCCTCAACAGATGTTCCACTTGGATTAGAAGTCCCTATTTGAAGACTTTTAGGGATAAATAATCTGGTTGCATTTCTTAGTTTATCAAAGCCCCATTGAAGATGGTGTGCAAAGGAGGTAATTGTGAAGGTAGCTTCTAGCACTGTGTCATGTAACACCTGGGCAGCCAGTCTGTAAGATCAACTCAAAGGAGGCTTTCAGTTCTGATGACAAACAGGAAGCATTCACAGTTCGGTTTCTTGCAGTGAAATATGAGCAGTCCTGGTGATGTAATAAGGATGAAAGCAGGAGGAAATGCCACAGCTGAGTGGAAGAATACAGCCAGGAAGTTCTGCAGCAGTCACTTACTGCCCTAGCTGGCTTTCTGAAAAGAGCCTCTAGAGCTGGAGTGAGTAATCATTTCATTATACTTTTTACTCTAAGCAGTGCTCAGGTCTCCATAAAATAGAGAGTGTGTGTGCCTGAAACAGAGACCTCAGCAGTAGCTTACCTAGAGTTGTAGGCCAAAGAAGAGAGAGATTTAAAATGTGTGCTGAACTTTTTAATATAAACTAATTCCCTGACATTATTTCTTACCTTCATTTTATTGATAGTGGTTGTTGACAAAAGCTGGTACTTCATGGAAGAGTAGAAGTTTGCCAAGAGCTGACTCTATTGATTTAGATGGCAACTTGACCCTACAAGAATAGACAGCCAGTTATATTAGTTAGGCCAAGCTGCTGTAACACAAAGCTTATTTCAGTCTTGACAGTTCCAAAGGGAAGAGTTTGGGTTGGCAGGCAGCTCTGCTCACTAGGGTCATTGCCAATGGCATGATGTAAGCTGGGTCATCACCAAGCATCTAGGTGCAGAGAGAGAGAGGCTCACAAGCCAAGATGGCATCCTTCACTCCTCCCCCCGCGCAGGAAGCCACCACCAGCAGTGTGTGGAGGAGTAGAACGGCACCCAAGAAGGATAAATGAGTTTGGGTGGAAAATAGCAGTTTTTCAAAATTCATACTTAACAGAATGTACCTCAGAGTTTAAATATGTTTATGAAGAAAGATATATAATAGTGAAGTATCTTATCTTGGGGTGAAGTAAAGATAAGTTGTTTCACGTGATAAAGGCAGGAGACTGAAATTAATTGCTACCGTAATTGAGAATTCCTTATCAACTCCCCAACAATGTAATCATCACGTATTAAGTGTACATGTCAAGGCCATCCATGTTTTTGGACTATTTTTCTGTTTCCTTCCATTCTTAATTGTTCTTTGGTGGTTTATGAGAAATAGCTTGAAAATCTGTGTTCAATGCAAGTCCTGAATTTCTTTAGAAAAAAAAAAAAACAATATAGAAACCTTTTCCTTTTTTAGGCTTTTTACAGATTTTGCTTCTTTAGAATATCCCGGGTTTTACTTTTCTTTTTATTTTATTTCCTAATTTTCTGTGTGATTTTTTTTTTCCTTTAGAATAGTTGTATGTAGTCTGCTTTTCTTAAAACTAGGAGATTTTGCTAATATTTGTGAATTCACTCATCTTACCATATTAAGTTCACTAATTTATTAAAACTTTAAACAAAAATGATTAAACCTACCCTTCCACATCCTCAGAAAGACAGGAGGGGAGGGAGGCATAGTGGATATTCAGTGGGCAAGATGCGACTCATAAGGGTTATACTTAGGATTTATTTTTAAAACTATTCCTCCAAAATGAAATATAAAAATCATTGCCAGGCATGGCTCATATCTTTAATCTCAGCACTCAGGAGGAGGAGGCAGGAAGATTTCTGTGAAATTGAGGCCAGCCTGGTCTACATAGCAAGTTCCAGGCCAGCTGGGGTTACAGGAATGGGTCAGCGCAGACCAAGGCAAAGGTATCCCAGCCCGAGTTCTAGGGAGGAGAAGGGGACCTGTCAGTGGAGTCAGTGGAGTCAGAACAGCCCTTCCTTCCCAGAAATTAATCAGAAGTAGTTGACACAAAGAAAGTGGCAACTGGCTGTGTTGCCACAGTGAACAGTCTACGTGAAGCCTAGAGAACAGGAGCCAAGTAACAGTTCACTATTGGGCATGTCTTGTGTTAGTTGGGTGTTCTGTTTACAATGTAAATGGTCCCCAGAGGCTGGTTTCCAGTTGGTGATGCTGGTGGGAGCTGAGGGATTGGATGTTGGGACTCTGGCCCCTTCCTGTCTTGCTTCCCAGCCGCCACAATGGTAGTAGATCCGCCCCTCTTAACTCTCCCACGGTGATTTCTGTGTCTCTTTACGGCCCCTAAACAATGGAATGAACCAGGGGACAGAAACCTCCAAGCTATGAGCCAAAATAAACTTTTCTTCATTCTACATCGTTTTTCCTCAGATATTTTGTCTTAGTGACTGAAAGCCGACCCTCACATCAGGCCAGAAGGCACCATGGGCCACATACACTGATGTGTTGAGTAATTTTAGAAAACAGGTTTTGGAAATAGGAAAGAAAGATTCAACAAATATTGACTGCCCAGACTATGAACACTGTGTGTGATGCTGTGTAAGCACACAGGCTATGTGGTAATAGCTTTTTTAATAATTAAAAGCCATAATCCCATCTTGCTCACAAATTATTTTGCTGATGAGGAACTTTGGAGTTAAGTTAGCTAGAGTTCAAATTGTGGGTAAAGCACTTACCACATGTATGACCTTATGCAAATTAGTTAACCTTTTTAATTTATTTCATCATTTGTGTAATGGAACTAGTTATTGTATCCATTTCAGATTCTGCTGTGGCATTGTAATAACATAATGTGTATATCCTAAGCAGAGAGCATAGAATTAGCATTTAGTGAATTTCTTATCTGTATTATTACTGTCTTGGATTGGTTGGCATTGGTCATGGTGTTCTATCACAGAAACAGAAAATTATGTAATGTAGGTGGGGAATCCCCATTTTCGGGAGACCCTTTCTCTGCAAAGCATTGTCAACATCTGCAACTTCTGCAGCATTTGCAACTTTTAAGTAAAAACGTTGCTTTTGTTAAGTTGGTTATTCTGAAAGAGAAGTGAGATGGGAGCTGACTTGGGGACTTGAAAGTTTTTCCTTCTTTCCTAATCCATTCTTTCATAAGATGTTCTCTGGAATGCCCCCTCACATTCCTAAGAATTATCTTGGCCTCTTTGTGCTAAGTTGTAGCACAGCTGGAATGTTCTAGAATGGACAGTCTTGCAAGACAGGTCGGGTATGTGCGGGTGAGGCAGGATCTGAAGAGGGAAGGGGGAGGGCAGAGATGCCTTCCTGCAGCGGGTGACTAGAACCTACGAAAAGGCTTCTCCAGCAACAAGGATTAAGGACCAGTGGAAGGCAGAAGGAAAGGCGGGGAGCAAGAGATGGTTTCAAATAAATTCCTGGTGTTAGAGGTTATCTCTCCTCTGAAGATGATGCTGAAACAGACAGGTCAAGGTTTGACAGCTAGTGCTGGCCTTTATTTTAAATTAGGAAGCTAAAAGTTTCCTCATAAGTTCCTATTGATTGGTAGTGGCTTCCAGCAACTTTGTTTTGAGGAAAAGTACTGTGTGATTCTCTAGAAGGGAATCCGTTATGGCTATGCCTTAATAAAAACAACATGGCTCATACCATCCATTTTAAGGCCAAGAGGGTCCTCAAACTACTGAGCATCTGTTACTTCAGAATTCTCAAGGAACTATGCTTTAGAACAAGTGCCCTGATCTTTCTTTTATTGAAACAGTATATGTAGCATGAAATAGGGAAGTAAAAATGGAACTGTCTTATCAAAGGATTATGTTCCTTCAGACCCCTGTTAATCCAGCACACACACAATCACAAACAGACATGACTGGTTGGATCCCATCTGTTTTTTGTAATACAAATGGGATAATATTCATATATTTGTTATTTTCAATGAATAATCTAATCACTACTTGCAGCACTCTTGAAATTCCCCATGTACACAGGCCTATACATACATTATTCCAGGTCCAGGGCAAGGAGAGGTCATGAGGAATTAAGGCTACATTTAGGTTATAAGAGGAGATCAAAGCTCAATGAACAAACTAAGATAAGATTAACTTTTTGGTCACAAGGTTAGGTAAAAGTCATTTGTCCAGAATACGTCCATATTGTAAAAGTCATCCCTACAATAATGCAAGGAAAATGGAGACTGGAGGAAACCAAAATGTCTTTCCCCCAAACACAAAGGACTCTTGGACTGATGTCTGGAAGAAGGTCTGGGAATCCTGGCATAACGCATTCAGAGACAGAGTTATTCTACTCTTATCTACCCCTTTCTGCTTAAAGAAAGTAGTGTAAACTATCACTTTTTGGTTCAGAGACTTGGGCACCAGAGCAATCTGCAAGTTGCTCTCTCCATGAATTCACCAGTATTGTAGCTTGAGTATTAGATGTCTCTCACAGTTTTGTTGTTGAATGCTGGGTCCCTAGCTGGTGACACTATTTTGAGAAGTGGTGGAAACTTTAGGAGATGGGGTCTACCTAGAGTCAGATCATTGTGGGTGTGTCTTTGGGACTGTATCTTGCCTTGTATCACTCTCTGCTTCCTGTCCACCATGAGGTAAACAGCCTTTGCCACACATTTTTGTTGCAATGATGTACTGCCTTACTACAGGCCCAGAAACTCAGAAGTAAGTGACCATGGTCAGAAACCTCTCAAACTACAAGCAAAAACAAGTCTTTGCTCTTCTTAAATAGTTCTTCATTGAGTTACTATTATGGTAGTGTGCTAGATAGCTTTAGTGTCAACTTGACACATTTGGGTTGAGGGAGCCTCAGTTGGGGAACTTCTTCCATTGGACTGGCCTGTAGCCATGTCTTTGGGGCATTTCTTGATTGTTGAGTGATGTGGGAGAACCCGACTCACTGTGGGGTGCCACCCTGGGCATAGGTGGCCGGCCCTATGTTATATAAGAAAGCAGGCTGAACATGGGCCAAAGGAGAAAGCCACTGAGTCGCTATTCTCCACGTCTGCGCTCCAGGTTCCTGCCCTGAGCTGCTGTCTTGGCTTCCCTTGGTGATGAACTGTGTTTGTAAACCAAATAAACCCTTTCCTCCCCAATGGTATTAGTCAAAGTGTTTTGTCACAGCAATAGAGAAGCAAATTAGAACAGGCAGGATCCTAAGCCACTGCCTTGAAAGTTATTCCCTTCCTGTCTTCCTGTCTCCCATCATGTGCTCTAATAAATTTTCTTGGTTTTCTCTTGTTAATCTCTGTTTCATTTTAGGAATCTCACCCAGTAATGAATTTTGGAGGATTGAGGAAAAATAATGTATTTTTTTTCCTCTTTACAACTCATATGCTCAATAGTTACCTTTTGTATGCTACACTATGTTGTGTGCAATGTTGATATTCTATAGAGTTGAGACGGCTTCAGTTATAATTACGTTCTATGAAAATTCAGTTTTTATTGTGTGAAAGGAAACCAACTTCCTTTCATCTTTCTAGCTTTTTAGCTAATTCTCTTTAACGGAAGATAAAAAGAACAAAATTACTGTTCATCACACATGGGAATGTCGAGAGGTGGATGAGCTGGGGGACTGTGTAGCACTTAAGTTTGAATGGTGGTTTGAATGAGAAATATCCAAGAATTTGAACAGTTGGTCTCAGTCAGTATTGCAGACGTTTAGGAAGTGTGACCTTATTTGAACGCTTGGCCTCAGTGGTGTTGCTATTTGCAGAGGTTTGGGAAGTGTGGCCTGTTGGAGGAAACAGGTCACGGAGTGGGTTTTCTGAGTTTATACCTTGTCGCTTCCAGTTCTCTTCTCTCTTCTTCCTGTGAATGACTGAAGATGTGAGTGCTCAGCCTTCTCCCCTTGCTGCTTCTGCTCCAGGCCTCCCCATCGTGATGGACCCTCTTACCCCGTGGAGCCGTAAGCCCAATTAAGCTCTTCTATAAGTTGCCTTGGTCATGGTGTTTTATCACAGGAATAGAAAAGTAACGGATACAATTTATATACCAACTAGAGAGAAGAGGCTTTGGACAGGATAGGGAGGTAATGTTTGGGAAGATGTCTAGCAACATATAGTAAACATACAGTAAGAGTTGCTATGCAGGTTCTAGTCTTGGCTGCAAAGCCATTGATAAGACTCGCTTACAGCTGAGTCATGTTTTTCCTCCTGGCACAGGGGTTTTTTAACATGGGGTTTTCATTTACAAATGTAAATTCACCTTACAGAAGAGAAACTTAGATTCCACCCTCAACTTCCTCTGTCTGCAGTTCCTCAAAATAATCATCTCAAAATCATTTTCATGTTAAAGAGGATTTGGTGTGGTACATTCTCATACATGACTCATACGAAGAGTAAATATAAATATTCATTTCAGATTTCTTTGTTAGAGGAATTGTGTGGTGAAATTCTTTTTTAAAAAATTTATTTTTATTTTATGTGTATGAGTGTTTTGCCTGCTTTTACAGAGAACTCAGGTTTGGTTCCTAGCACCCACATGATGACTCACAACTGTGTGTAAGTCCAGGTTCCAAAGGATCCAACGGTTTCTTCTGGCTTCCACAGGCACTGCATGCACATAGTGCATGTACACACATTCAGACAAAACACTCATATAGATAAAATAAATCAAGCTGGGCACAGTAGTGCACACCTGTACTCTAAGCACTTGGGAAGCAGGGGCAGGTGGATATCTGTGAGATGGAGGCTAGCCTTGTCAACACAGTGAATTACAAGTTGGCTGGGACTGTCTAAAAAAAAGCGAAATTAAAAAATTATAAATACATAAATAAATAGATGGTACTTTCAGCATATTTTCAAACTCTTCCTTCCAAAATAGTTTCCATTAAAATGGTGGAAAAAATATCCCATGAGGACAAAGAAAACAGAAAAGAGAACAGTAAATTTTAGAAACTGGAGAAAGGGTTGGTAAATGATCTGCTTAACTAGGCAGCTGAAAACTATCCAACTTGAGATGTCCTGGTGAACCCTCATTCTGCAGAATTCCTAAGAGAGCAAAGAATTGGAGGTAACCTCCAAGGGTGGCATTAAAGCAATATATTTGGAAACCCAGCTAAACTCTGGGTCATTTTTCTGAATGACAATGGCTAGATCACAACAATTTCCCTATCCAAGGAGAACACGAGGGACTCTGACCTCAGGAACACTGAGAACAGAGCCAAGGAAGGAGCAGCATACTGAAATCCGGCATCTACCAGAACACTGGTATGTTTAAAAGTTGAGGCCCTAGTCTCTCTCCCCACTTGGCTTTGAGCTTGCTGACTGCTAGACTTAACACTCTTTACCTGAGGGAGATTTCTTTTATTTTTGGACTAAGGGAGAAGACTCTCAGAGGAACTTGGGTGGATCCTCAGTAAAAGAACACAAGTCCTGAGATGCTCCATCACAGACTGTGCTTCTCTCTGAGGATCAGCTCTATGTCTTGGGATAGTTAAAGCATCTCAGAAACAAAAGAGAGAGTAAAATGATCCAAAAGGAAACTGCAAGTGGAAGGAAAAGAGAAAGGCAACAGACAGAACACAGCGAGAGAAGGAAAGCCTAAAGGAAGAAAGTAGCAAGTCCACCCATAATTGACATCTGCAGAAAGATTAGAGATGGTCTTGGTTCCTGGAGAATAGAATGCTATTTTTAAGACACCATTCTCTAAGTTAAAAATAGCATAGCTGAAGTTAAATATTCAGTAGGAATTTGGATGATAAAGTGGAGGAAATCTCTCAGAAAGTTTAATGAGGAGGCATGGAATATAAAATAAGATGAAAAAAGAAAATGAAGAGATCAATCTAGGAAGGCCAATATTTGACTGCTCTGTTCCTGAAATAGAACAAAGACACTAGCTGACAGGAAAGATTAGGAAAAACATTTCCCAGAACCTCACCGACAGTTTTTTTAGACAGCAAGTTGCCATGGTGTGCACAGGGCTTTCTTGGACAGCTGTGTAAGTTGTGTCTGTGAACAGTACCCTGAAGTGAGGCACTGTAGATCTGTGTGGCCCAATGAATGCTCAAATACCCACATCCTGGGAATCCGACTACACATTTCCGTTTTGTTCTCTCTCTCTCTCTCTCTCTCTGTCTCTCTCTCTCTCTCTCTCTCTTTCTCATCCTCCTTCCCTCCCTCCCTGTTCCTCCCTCCCCTCCTCCCTCCTGGTATGCATGTCTGTGGAGGCCTGTGAGGATGATGGATGACATCTATTGCTCTCCGCCTTTTCTCTTGAGACAGACTCTCTCACTGAACCTTCAGCTTGCTGTTTTAAGCTTATTGGTTTTGGGCTAAGCTGACTGGCTAGCAAGTTCCAACAACTGTCCTGTCTCTACTCACCCCAACACACATGTACATTGTCCCCCATGCTAGAGTGACAGGTGCTTGGGGCCACACCCAGCTTTTACATAGGTGCTGGGAATCCGAACTCAGGTCCTCATGCTTGCGTAGCAAGCAGTGACCCACTGAACCATCTCTCCAGCTCCTTGACTAAAAATTTCAAAATGGAGGATAAGATTCTCAAAGCCTCCAAAGAGGAGAAGTCAGTTATACGTGGAGCCTTAGGACAAAACATGGCATCACACTTGCTATTGTTGAGATTTCAAATGTCCTTTAAAGCCATGTATTAATGACTTAATTTGCAGCTGGACAGTATTTGGGATTTGATGGAAATCTTAAGAGCTGGGAACTAGAGGGAGTTTTTCTGATCTTTGGGGGTATTCCCATAAAGGAAATTGTAGGACCATATTCACTTTATCGTCCATTTCCAATCATGGGATATTGGCTTGCCAACTTGTCCCAAAGTAATGAATCCAATTGATTACAGATTGAACCCTCCAAGACCATAAGCCAGAATAAAGCTTTCCTCTTTTTATGTTGATCATCTCAGGCATTTTGCTACAGTAATAGAAAGTGACTAAGCTAGAAACTAGAAGACCATGAGATACTGCCTTGCAAATTCTGAGGAAAAAATAAGTCACACCATGTTATTCTAGGTTCAGCTATCCCACTTAGCATTTGTAACTACACACCATCAGTCTCTCTACAGTTAAAGCAGATAATAAAATGAATGGTTTCCAGTTTAGATTACTTGTGGGCTTTTTTGGTGAGCCAGAGAATACAGGTGTGTATGGTACATTGCCAGGGTCTCAGCATAAACACCGCGGTGGGGACTGCGTGGTTCAGGCATCTCCACAACCTCACCAGGCACAGGTGGACCTGACAGCTGTGATAAAGGCCCATAGTCAACCATCTCTCCTCTCCAGAGGAGGCATAGTTCTGTTCCGTTCCTCAGTCACCGCAAAGAGGCACTCAGCAAACAGCTGCTTTATTATGTTGTTTTCCTCTGTAGTTTTGCACAGGTTGTGTTACTGGGAGACTTTAAGCCACATAGATTCTGCCCTACCCCCAGCTCTGTCTTGGAAGAATGAGATTCAACATGTGGGGCATTTATGAACAGATAGATGACTAAAAGATATTTTCCATAGTGATCAGATTGCTAAGAGTGCACCTAGTATGGTAAATTTATTTGAAGGACTTGACCAAGAACTTCTCAGTTTGCATAAATGCACTCTGATTTCATACAACAAGACTCACTAAGGACATGATTTTCAGAGCACATTCCTATCTGTAAGTTATGTATGAGTGTATGTATGTATGCATGGAGAACACAAGAGGGTCAAATTCTTATCTTCCAGAATTGAAAGCAGAATTGGGCCAGTAAGATGGCTCAGTGGATAAAAGTGTTTGCCACCAAACCTGGTTGTTAGCCCCCATGTTGGCACTATTAACCAAACCTGGGTTCCTGGCAAGTGCAGCCAGTGCTCTTAACCACTAAGCCATCTCTCCAGCCCAAGAAAATGTTATTTTTCATTTCAATTTGCTCTTTGACTTTAAAAATGTGAATATCCACAACTTGAAAATGTAACAATTACAGTATGAAAATACATGACAGATTCTGGCAAGCTTTGTGTCCCAGACTTTAGTTCAGTACTGCTCCTAATGCTGTACTACAGAGATAAAGACCTTAATTCTGATAATAGCATGTAATGCTTTAAGTGGCATAACAGACATTCTCATGCGGCAGAGGGAGAGCAGTGAGGAAAGTTATGTTCTCTGTATATTTAAGCACAGTTTGATTCGGGTCTTTGCTGTGCAGATTAAAAGTATGGAAGTAATTGAAACTCAAAGAAGAGATAGAAGAAAAGACCAGGGTTCACAACAGTTTGTTCATTCCTTGCAAGTGTAATTATGTTCTTGTAGCCATCACTAAGAGCTGATGGATGGGAAACCCCTACCTTTACACAGCACACATGTATTCAAGTGTGGGGTATTCTCAGATTGGCAAAAGACCAAGTTCTGGGGCTGGAGAAATGGCTCAGCAGTTAAGAGCACTGGCTGCTCTTGCAGAGGACCTGGGTTCAATTTTCAGCACTCACATGGTAGCTAACAATTGTCTGTAACCCCAGTTCCAGGGTAAGTCAATGTCCTCTTCTGACTGCTCTGGGCATTGCATGACACTGGTATACTTAAATACATGCAGGCAATACACTCATACACATAAAATAAAAATAATAAATAAAATATTTTGAAAAAGACAAGTCCTACAGTGCACCAAAGAACTCTTTTTTAAAAAAAAATTTATGCATATGAGTGTTTTGCCTGCATGTAGATAAGTGCACCGTGTGCATGCAATGCCCATGGAGACCAGAGAGGGCATCAGGCCCCCTGGAATTGGACTTAGAGACTCTGGGAATTGAACCCAGCTCCTCTGCAAGAGTAGCTGCTACTCTTAACCACTGAGTTCTCTCTCCAGTCCCCAAAGAACACTTCTTGCCCAGTAATACCTGGGGAAGATTTGCATAGGTGAAGTGAGGCTACATTATAAAAGGCATTAGTAAGAGTTTGATGTGTTAAAGATGCTTACTTGACTTTAGAATAAGTAAGTGATTTTTCTTGGTGTATTCTTGGTTTTAAAATATAACGTGGAGACTTTTCTTACTGTAGAATTAAATATACCAATAAATGTAAGTACCTTATTTTTTTTGGTAAGTGTATTAGTTTGGGGTTTTTGTTGTTTTGTTGTGGTTTTTTTTTTTTTGAGACAGGATCTCCCTGTAACCCCAGTTGGTGTAGACTTGCTACATAGATCAAACTGCCCTTAATCTCACAGAGATCCATCTTGCTTCTGCCTCCCCAATGCTCAGATTGAAAGTGTGCACCAGCACCCTCGGCAAGTGCATTACTTTTGTCATAGTTATGACAGAATTCCTGAAAGAAGCAACTAAAGGAAGAAAGGATTTATTTTGGTTCCTGGTCTAAGAGAGCAGGCCATCAGGGTGGTCAGGCATGGTCACAGAAGGGCTCAGAGGTGGGGGAGCTGGGAACATGAGGAAGCCGTTACACAGCAGGAAACAGCTGGGTGGGAACCAGGGCCAGGCTGTGACCCATAGGCCCTCTGTAACCTAGCAACTTAGTAATAGGCCCCCACCTCCTAAAGGCTTTACAGCCTCCACAAACAGGTTGAAACCGAATGTTCAAACACAGGCGCAGTTGCGGGGTGTCCCACATCCACACCTTAACAGGAATATTGCATGCAATGGTCCTGCGCAAATGAAAGGCCCAGTGACTTAAGATCAGATCCGGGTGGCCATACCCTACCAAACCATGTGAATCTTCCTGAGCTTTGATTGGTTTCTTCATTCTTTAAATTGGTCAAAGATGGCAGACACCCTTTGGGTTTCTCAATTCTGTCACTCCCTTTCTGTGGAAATTTCTCATTGCTTTTATCCATGAGGATCAATCCACGGGAAGTCATAAACACCTGCTGCAGATGGCTTGGTGCACCTGGGTACACATCCAGCCGCTGCACGATCAGCCTGTTTTCTTTTGAAACATTGGCACCTTTGTGGACCAGGGGTAGTAATATCTGAATTTAGGAGACCATATGTGTAATTTATTCCACAAAGTCCCAGAGGAGCAGAAAAGGAAGCTGGTTCTCAGAAAGGGACGAAGTAAACGTGATGAGAGACTGAGATGACGGAGGGAGAAAAAAAAAATCCTGTAAGACTTTAATTTTCAGCCTTGGCTCCTTTCGAAGGCTCAGCTGCCTTTGTACAGAAGTTTCTATTATTTACCAGTCAACAGCCTTAATTTATACCATACAGAGACAGCAAATTGTGCAGTTTTCCCACTTCCCCACGTTGGTTGGTCTTACCTCTGACTTGGATATTGGTTGTTGCTTAGAGATCCCAGCCATCACCTCATGTCACTAACCGGGTTTCCTTAGCAGTGAGGCTGTGGTGTAGTATCCATCACACCTGATCAGTGGGAGCTGCGCAGGCTCCAGGGACACTGTGTTAGAACTTCTACCATCTTTGGGCTCCAGTTAATTCAAACTAATGCAAGGAAAACCCAATACTCAAGTGACTGGTATCAAGCATTTTCCTGTATTAGTAATCAATAATGACTGCCTTGAACAGAAGTTTCTGGCCAGCATCCTGGATGCTTCTGGGTTATGCAGAATCTAAAAGCAATGTTAAATATACATTGGTGTATAAATATGGATTTTTTTGTCAAGTAAAATACATGTTTATATGTTTTCGTCAACTAAGTATTAGAAAAGTAACCTGGTGAGTATCAACCAAAATTTAAAAACTTGCAAAAGTGCACACATTCCCCTTTCACCCTGGGATGATTTTTGTTTGATTTGAAATACAGTTAACTCTATATTAGCATTTTGCACATCTATGGATTCAGCCAGCTGTAAATCAAAAACCAGTAAAAATTGTGTATGTGTTGGATACGAAGATGCAGTGTAACAGCTATTTGGCATTTGCATCATATTAGATATTGTAAGTATTCTAGAGATGCTTTCAAGTATATGGAAGGACGTGTGCAACCACTTTATATAAGGACTTGAGCATCTATGGGTTTTAAAATATTTATTTAAATATTTAAATATGTTCGGAGGTCAGTTATGTGGATTCTGGTATCTGAACTCTGGTCCTCATGCTTGAGCGGCAAGCACTTTGACCACTGAGCTACCTTCTCAGCTCCATCTATAAAATTTGGTGGTCATGGAATCTCCCATAGAAACTAGGAGATGATTATACCTCTTGTTAAAAAGTTCATATTTTTAAAGATTTGTTTATTTTTATGTTTTGAGTCTGATTATTTTGCCTGCATTTATGTAGGCATGAATATGCAATGCCTACAGTGGCCAGAAGAGGGCATTGGATTCCCTGGAACTGGAGTTCCAGACAGTTGTTAGCTGCTATGTGGATGCGAGAACTGATCCTAGGAAGAGCATCAAAGGCTCTTAACCTCTGAGCTGTCTCTCTAGACCATTAAAAAGTTTTATACAGCAATTTGTGCTAACGACACTTTAAAGTATAAGCTTTGTTTGAAAAATGAATCAACACAATTAAAAATGAAGAATTAAGGTAAAATTTGTTGATTGAGTAAAAACAATTGGATTCAGCACACAATTAGATACTCATTGTTTATTCTTGGTTTTTTTGTTTGTTTGTTTTTGTTTTCCAAATCATTAAGCTGAATTAAGGAAGAAAGAAAATGTTAATCTTTGCCCGCATGATTCAGGTTTCTGTAAGATTTGCCACGTTAACATTTATATAACATTAAACATCACAAAGAGTGAATTTTGGAAAAAAAGAGTCATTGTAACATAAAACTTCACTGAAAGTTTTCTTCTGTTTGTCTAAACTCTATTGTATCCTTTGAAATCAAGAAAATATGTCAGAGCATTTTAACCCTATATTAGAAAGAAAGGTCATTGAGCGGTCTGTGGCTCCACTGTAGAGAACTATTCAGGGACTGGGGATGTAACACATGTTAGCAGATGTGAGACCAGGTTCCAGCTTCAGAATCACAAAACAAAATGAAACAAAAAGCAAATGGTCTTAATTCATGCTCAAGATTCTTGTGGACTATGAGGATATGTTGTCTCTCCTGCCTTGCCTTGCCTTGCCTTGCCTTGCCTTGCCCTGCCTTGCCCTGCCTTGCCCTGCCTTGCCCTGCCTTGCCCTGCCTTGCCCTGCCTTGCCCTGCCTTGCCCTGCCTTGCCCTGCCCTGCCCTCTGTCTTCCCATCTTTCTTGTAGAGGACCTGGGTTCAGTTCCCAGCACCCACATGGCAGCTAACAACTGTCTTTAACTCCAGTTCCAGAGGGTCCAACACCCTCTTTGGGTTCCATGGGCATTATAATACACAGGTGCACTTACATGCAGGCAATACACTAAACATACAAAACAAAAGCAATAAATAAAATATTAAAAAACCCAAACAAAACAAAGCAAAACCACCAACCTAATTAAAAATGGGGCACAACTGGGTATGATGGTCCCTTTAATCCCAGTACTCTGGAGGCAGAGACAGGCAAATCTCTGTGAGATTGAGGCCAGCCTTATCTATATAGCAAGTTCCAGGCCAGCTAGGGTACAGGGAAACCCTATCTCAAAAAAGTGGGTGGACATGAAACTAAACAGAGAATTCTCAAAGGATGATGTACAAATGTCAGAGATGCTTTAAAAAAATGTTCAACATGCTTAGTGTGGATAGGTTCAGTTGTTAACTCCATACCTGGGTGGAGGGAGCCTTAAATGAGGAATTTCCTCCATTGGATTGACCTGTGGGCATATCTGTGGGGTATTTTTTCTTGACTGTTGAGTGATGTGAGAGGGCCCAGCCTATAGTGGGTGGTATCATTCCTGGGCAGGTTGTCCTGTGTTATATACCAAAGCAAGCTGAGCATGGTCCAGGGGATCAAGCCAGTAAGTAGCTTTCCTCAATGGTCTGTGCTCCAGGTCCCTTAACTGATGAACTGTAACCTGGAAGATGTAAGAAAAATTAAATGCTTTCTTCCCTAAGTTGGTTTTGGTCAATGTTTTATCACAACTGAAAGAAACTAGAATACTTAGCCATGTGGGAAATGCAAATTTAAACTAATTTGAGATTATTTTTTTACCCCGGTCATAATGGCTAGGATCAAAACAAGACAAAATAAATAATAACAAATGCTAGTTAGGATGTGGAGAAAGGGAATACTTATTCACTGCTGGTAGTAGTGCAAATTGGTGCAACCACTACAGGTTCCTCAAAAATCTAGAAATAGAGGCTGGAGTGATGGTTCAGTGTTCTCCAAACAGCAGGCAGTTATACTATGAATCACAGCAGTTGTGAAAGCATACACAAATTGTGTACCTGCCAAGGTCAGGCCAGACAAAATCCCAGCATAAAGAAGGGGACATGATCACAAAGCCCCTCTGCTAGCTGAGGAGCAATTATTTGATAGCTACTAGGAGAAGAGAAAAGTCAGTTTTCTTATGAGTAAGAACCCCTGGGTCACATGCTCCAGGGCAGGCTTCCCACTCTAGAGAGTTTGGGCAACACAAATTGGATTCAATGGCTAAAAAAAAAAAGAACAGGAAATTGGGTTGGTAGGGAGGGGATGAATCTGGGAGGGAGTTGGTGGGGGAGTGAATACAGTCAAAATGCATTGTATGACATTCTCAAAGAATTAATAAAAATATTTATTTTTATTTGTGTGTGTGTGTGTGTGTGCACACACGCATGCATGAGGGGATAGTGGGGGGGGGGGCAGCAGTCCCTGTGGAAATCAAAAGAGGGTGTCAGATTCCCTGGAACTAGATTTACAGTTGGTTGCAAACCACCCAACATGGGTGCTGTGAACTAAATTCTGGTCCTCTACTAGAACAGGAAGTACTTTTAACTGCTGAGCCATCTCTCCAGCCCCTAAGTCAGGAGATTTTTCAAATTGGAAATAAGCCATTTCTAAGTGTATCGGTAAATCATTGTCTGATATCTAAATTTTCCTTTTAATTGATTCTTGGCATTGACTCTTCTGCATTTCCTGGGATGATTAAAGCATATGAAGCCTCTGTAGTTCTCAGCTGATGTAACAAAACCCATTAATTTAAATTTGTCTTATTATTCTGCATGTGTTTTAGGATTCTTCTCACTCAAGTCATTCAGATCCAGACTTAAAAGATTGTATTTTGAAGATAAGGAATTATAACGATCCTTTCTAATTACATTAAAATATTTAAATATTTTAAGCTCTTGGGTTTTCTTTCAGCCTAAATTAAAGCTGTCTGAGAAATGATTATTTTTTATTTGACTTTGAGAGTTAATTGAAAATGGAATTTCGGGATGAATGGGAGATTTGAGCTAGTGCGTTTTAAAAGCACTGTGGGAATAAAGGACATTGTGGACCATCCCTGTACTAGGTCATAAAAACTGCCAGTGTCTTGTAGGAGCTCAGTTTGAATCTTGAGGTGTGATTTGGAGGATCTGCTTCCTAGAGCTAAGAAAACTCTCACAGGTTTGACTTCTATAAATAAGTATTGGTTAAGCAAGTGATGTTTAACGGTCTCATAATCTAGAAAAACCTTCTTTTTCAAACTTTTACTTTTTAAAAAGTACTTTTTTTTAAAAAAAAAAGTCTTTTACTTTTCTAAATATAAGTTTAACAATCTGAGTTGCTTTCTTGTTGGATTTGCCCAAGTAGAACTGAGAGCTTAATCAGTAGTTTATTTTTGTTTTCTCTCTTTTTGTTATGTTCTGCTGAGACAGGGTCTCTCTCTGTAACCCTGGATGACCTGGAACTCACTATGTAGACCAGGCCGGCTTCAACTCACAGAGACCGGCCTCCTCTGGGCTTCAACTCACAGAGACCCACCTCCTCTGCTTCCTGAGTGCACCACCATCCTAGCTCTAGTAGCCTATTTTTGTACAGTGACCATGTATCCATTGGAAGCAAGTGTGATAGCCTGGGGATTCTTGGGATGGAACCAATATCCTGATAAACCCACCCATCATCTACTTGAAACCCATTAACTGCTTATTCGTAGATCATGCCAGGATGGACATTTGCCTTCTTAGCCCTTTGATGACCTGCTCTCAGTTGTCTTTATTAGATGTTAATAGTAGGTCTGTGAGGTAGTAAGCTTAGTAAAATAATAAGAATTGCTGTGAATTCTTTGAAAATTTCATTTTGCATGAATTTTAAAGAATCCCTAGTTTATAAAGAAAACAATTAACAGCTAAATCTCTCATTCCCAGAACAGTGACTGATAATCTTTTGTACAAATATGATGTCCACATATACAATTTGTCTAATGTAGATATTTGTACACGATTTTTAAAATTTATTATTTTAGTTTCATGTGTATGAGTATTTGCATGTGTGAAAGAAAACCACTGATATACAATGCCCACGGAGGCCAGAAGAGGGTGTCAGATCCCTTGGAACTGAAGTTAAGGATAGCTGTTAGCTGCTCTATTAGTCCTAGGAACAGAACCGTGGTCATCTGCAAGAGCAGGTAGCGCCCTTAACCCCTGAGCCATCTCTCCAGTCCCTTCCTTAGTAGCTTCCAGGCAACCAAAAGAAAAGAGAAAGGCTTTCAAAAATTGCCGATGGGGTGAGTGGGGTATAACACTTAGCATTCCATTTTTGACAGAACAGAGCTAAAGATTGTTGATGACAGATGTGTTTACCAGTATCATTTACTACTTAGTCAACATCCAGATGACCACATAGCAAAACAGGTTATGCTATAGCACTATATGTTTTTAAAAATTAAATTAAAAAATTTATTTTTTAAGTGTTTTGCCTACATGTATTAAGGGTACTTTGTGTGCAATGCCCATAGAAGCCAGAAGAGGGCGTGAGATCCCCTGGAACTTGCATTATAGAGAGTTGTTAGCTGCTATGTGGGTGCTGTGAACTGAACCTGGGTTCTCTGCAAGATCAGCAAATGTTCTTAACCACTGAGCTATTTCTCCAGTCCCTAGAACTATAGTTTTTGTGAAGCTGTCATAAGTTAGAAAAGATTTTTAAACTGTTAATTTTTAAGATTTTATTTCATTATTTTTATAATTTTCTAAATACTTATTTTTATGTGTATGAGTGTTAAAGCCTGCATATATGTAAGTATAGTCATGCCATGCAATGCCTGAGGCGGCAGGAAGAGGGTGTTGGATCCCCTGTAGTTGCAGGCTGTTGTTAGCTGGGATTCAAACACAAGTCTTCTGTAAGAGCGAGCAGCCAGTGCTATTAACCACTGATTCTTCTCTCCAGTCTCTTTATTCCATTAGTTTTAATTAAGTGCGTGCGTGCGTGCGTGCGTGAGTGCGTGTGTGCATGTGTGCGTGTGTGTGTGTGTGTGTGTGTGTGTATCTGAGTGCAGTACCTGTGGAGGTCAGAAGAAGGTGTCAGATCTCCTGTAATTACAGGTGGTTGTGAGTCGCCCGACATTTATACTTGGAACTGAACTTGAAACCTCCATAAGAGCAGGGTGTGCTTTTAGCTACTGAGTCATCTCTCCAGTCCCAGAAAGACGTTATTGATTCATTCAGAAATATTTATGGAATGTGGAATTAGATGAGGTTGGAGATGTGAGCAGGGACCAAACCAGACCTCAGAGCGAGTCAAAAGCAGTTTAAGTGCTTTAAATTGGAAAGTAAACAAACAGAACATTTGTTTTACTATTTAAAAATTACCATTGTTGGCTGGGAATGTGGCTCAGTGACAGAATACACTCCAGCAGGCACAGAGCCCTTTATTTTGTACTCAAACTAGAAGAAAAGAAAAAAAAAAAAAAGAATTGCTATATGGGATAGAGAATGAGCTATAGAAAGTTGAGAGTTCAGAGAAGGGGTGTGAAGTAGGTAGAGGACAAACTGGTGTCAGACAGGACGAGTCAAAAAGCACAAAGTCAAGAATTCGAGCCATCTAGTAAGTACATGTTTTTCTCAGATGAAAGATAATATCTTAATGATTCTAAAGAGTAATCATTTATATATCCTCTTTCTATTTTGTTTATCTGAAGTTCTGGAAAAGACGCAGTTCAATGCCACCCTGCCCATTCTGTAGTTAAATAACAGAGGAACTCTATTGATATATAAGACAGACCACAGGCCATACAGACCCACCAAATACTAAGCAATGATGCTCCAACATAGTTTTTAAAATTCCAAGCCAGTAATGTCCAATGGCTAGCACAAAGAAAAACTTTCCCTGTACTGAATGATTGAATCATTGGTAAGAATGTCACTCCTGTATGCTGTGTAGAGCAGCACCCTGCTAGAGGTCATCCAGGGTGTGAAATGAGGTCCTGGTTGCCTGAGCATTTGTTCTGTATTTCAGCGATAACACCAAGTAGTTGTGGTTCTGGTCTAAGTATTATAAAGCGTCAGTTTGGTTGCTGTAGCTTTGTATTTGGGGAGTTCAGGAGTTCTTTGCTGGGGACGGCTGGGCAGAGAAGTCAATGTCTATTTGACAACATCCCCACTGAGTGCTCAAGGTGCCACCAGGACAAAGCAGCATGGTGTGTCTCTGTTAACAGGTTATTTATCTGTGGAATACATACATGAATATATGAGTCAATAAGCAAAGTGAGGTGAACAGTAAAGTATCACAAGGTGGTGGGAAAAGGGTCGGCTCTGGTGTTAACCTTGCTTCGAATTCTGCCAATGAACGACTTTAGACAGATTCCTTTTGTTTATGTTTATTTATTTATGTTGTGTGTATGTGTATGTGTGTATAGATCAGAGGACAACTTACAATCTTTAGTTTTCTCCTTTATCATGTGGGTTCCAGGGACTGAACTCAGGAAGCACTGTTACAGTTGCAGCTGAAATGCTCTTCCCTGGCCGGCACTGGGCTCTCAGAGCCCAAACAGACCGTCACCTTTCTGTTTTCCTTTTCCTGGTTTGATTTTTGCAGGACTCTGATTTTCAATCAGTGTAACTCAACAGATCTTTGCTTTCAATAGCAGGTTCACAAGTCAACTTCTGTCTCATGTCTTCAAAATCAAGGTAGAATCTTACACTGCCAAGTGTACCAGACAAAGAGCAGAGGATCTGTTGATCCTTCTCGGTTGAAGCACCAAGAGGTGGTGAAGTCTGTGTTATGCTTCATAAAATTCAGAGAATGGCAGGTCAGTGCCCTATCTCAAGATCACAGAAATCTTAGGGTCTAATTTAGGAGATACGGGTGTGGAAATGAGATTGCCCTTAGATTCAGATAGTTCAACCTGTCCCTCATGCATTGGTTAAAAACGGGTGGTTTCTCTGTGAACGGGAGATGAGATAACATGGTGTGGGGCTCTTGTTAGGAGAAAACCAAGGCATTCCCATGAAAGTGCTGTGGCCTCAAGATACAGGTGTGCACTTAATAAACATGAACTGTTCTTGATTTCAAGCTATGCTGCCTAATTTGCCTAGTGATAAAAATCACCTGAGAGGGCTTGTTAACTTTATATTCCCAGGCCCCTCCCCGAAGAGTATATTTTGATAGGCCCAAAGAGGGTTTATGGAGTGTCCCAGAATTCTTTACATTTTTTAGTTTAGAAAATATTATCAGGGAGCCACAGTACTCAAGCTTCTGGAACTTCAGATCATCTGGGGGCTCTACTTTTAGCTTTCACAGTAGCAATAAAGACCTGGTGCAACCATGAGCCTGAGCAATGTGATGCTCAGAGCCATGCAGAGGTCCTTAGCCCACTTTCCAAAGCTAGGCCCTAAACAAGATTTGCTGATGTCCTGTGTCTCACCTTAAAGGGGTTAAGAAACGATTTATTCTAGAATTAAATATGATTGTGATCATGGCCCATGAACACAGATCTAGGTTTCCTCAAATACAATGTTCCAGTGAGGTAGCACTTTCATGAACTCTTTATAGTAACAGAACAAGAAAAGTCATAAATCCACATGCTTTTCAAATACATTGGTGGGTATATTTAGCAGGGGTTTGTAGCAAAGTGGGGAGAATTCTGCTATCTAAGTCTCAGATGTCATCTGACAGACGTCTTAGCCCTTGGATTGGTAGAAGCTAGTGGTCTGCTAAGTTAATACAGCTCAAAAGATTTTGATCTGTTAGTCACAGAATGTTAGATCAGACACAGAGGAGGGGAAGGAGTGACTGTTTAGAGGGCTAAAGATAGTCCAAAATAAATTGCACTTAGGCTCTGGGCGTGCAACATTCCAAACTCTCCACAATCACTGAAGTTGATCAACCTTGAAGAAAGTTCAGTTTTAATATGCAGGTATTTTCTGGGAACTTTTGTTCACACGTGTAAAGTACTCCAAACTCATTTTGTTTACTTCATATATCAAAATTATGGAGGGGAAGGGTCGCCAATGAATGTGGTAAAATGCAAGTGCCAAGTCTTGTTCAGGTAAGACTTCTATTCAGTAGACTTGGGACAGAGCCTGTGTATTTGTGTATTTCAAATTTCTTAGACAATTTTGTGTGTGTCCAGATTTGGGAAACATTAGGCTTTGTCCCAGGGCAAGGCATCCTTGTTGGTATTAGGTACACTGGAAAGGAATGTGTTGTTCTGGAACAAGACTGGTCCCTAGAGAAACTCAGAAAACAAAAAACAATCCAAAACAAGAACAAAAACCGACGTCCAGAAGCCTGTGGCGGGGCCAGGGGCGCCGCTCATGATGCGACGCTCGCTGCTTCCAGATCTAGACTCAGCTGCAGGCACCAGCCAGCCCAGAAAAGGGACTTGTGCACACCAGGCATCACTGGCCCCTTTCCCACAGCTGTCCTCTGTCTACCAGAGGAGTATCCAGCACGTTCCACACCCTGCTCCCACTGACCGGTACCCAAGCTGAAGATCCTGTGATGTCATTCTGGTCACTTCCTTCTTTCATCCTGACTGCTTTCTCCACCCGAACTACCTCCTGTGTACTTCTGGCCTTTCCTGTGTGCTCCACACTCTGATTCTGTGACCAACACAGCTCTTTCAGCCTCAGATTCTCCTAGACTGTTAAAATTTTTTATTTATTCCTTTTATTGTATATGTATAGATTATATTGACTACATATATGTAAGTACACCTGTGTTGTGAAATGCCCACAGAGGTCAGAAGAGGGTCAGATCCCTGGAACTGGAGTTTCAGATGGTTGTTGTCTGCCATGTGGGTGCTGGGATTTGAACTCAGGTCCTCTGCAAGAGCTTAGCTGTTGTACCATCTCTCCAGTTCCTCCCTCATTTTCTTTTTTGAGTCAGCTGAGGCTTTTTCAAAGGAGAATGTTTTCTTCTATCCTTCATCAAAGACTTCTAAGGTAGGACCAAGAGGATAATGTCTTCCTGGCAACTGGTAAGATGGCTCAGCTAGTAAAGAAGATGCTTGCCACCAAGCCTGATGATCTAAGTTCAATTCCTGGGACCTGTATAGTAGAAGGAGAGAACTGACCCCCCGAAAATTGTCCTCTGGCCTCCACATGTACATATGTACACACTCACACAAAGTAAATAAAAATATAATAAAATTTCTTTAAAAAAAAAAAGACTGTCTTTTTTTGGTTGTCCTCAAAACTTTTCAAGACCAGGAGTACAGAAAAGATTAAAAACATCTGCCTTTCTCCAGGTCTCAACTTACTACTAACTTACTATGTATCGAAGGCTTTGTGCCTAACAGATGGTACTATTGGGTTGTGGTAGACTTTGAGAGGTGTGGCCTGGTGGAAGGAAGTTATGTCATTGGGAGTGAGCCTTTGAGAGGGTATTGTATCCTGGCTCCTTTCTCTCTCTTCCTGGTGCTATAATCTGAGCAGGATTGTGCCTCAACCACTTCCTGCCATGAGACCTAAAGCAACTGGGTCAAGTGACCATGGACAGAAACCTCTGAAATCACAGTCCAAATAAGCTTCTCCTCCTTCATCTCCTGATTGCCTTGGGAATCTGAAGGGTTCCCTTTATGAAGCATCCACTTTCTGGGTTTCTTGGTTCAGTGTTAGGGTGAACTGTGTTGTATGTGTTTGAATATATTTTGTGTCTTTCATCTGTCCAATGGAGAATAAAGATGGCTACACACAGGTAATTTTTAGTTGGGATGAGATGAATATTACTGAAAATGTAGAGTTGCTTAGTGTTTCTGGAGCATGCCTGAAACATTTCTTTTTAAACTTTCATTTTTATTTGCATGTGTATGTGCACAAGGTTCCTGTGGAGGTGGGAAGAGGACTTCAGATTCCCTGGAGGTGGAGTTACAGGTGGTTGTGAGCTGTCTGATGTGGGTGCTTGGAACTGAACTCTGGTCATCTACAAAGAGCAGCAAGCATTCTTCACCACTGAACCATCTCTCCAGCACCCTGAAACATTTCTTGGGGGCTATTTACAGAAGCATACAAACGTTGGTACTTTACATTGAGTTTTTGAGTTGCCATGAAATATACACATGATGTCGTGAAGGACTTATGTTTTCAGATATGGATCAGCCTTTGGAATGACACATGGGGTGTGTGTATGGGGATGGTGGTCAGCCCTGGATGTAAGGTATAAAAAGATGCATTTATACAGAAAATTGAAAAGAGTAACCAGCCAAGAAAAAACTCTGCTTTTATTTCTTTTAAAAAATTCTTACTGGAAGTGATTACTAATGAGAGACTCTATGTCAATGAATAAAGATAGATAGTGCCAGAGGAACAACACCTGATGCCCTTTGACCTTCACATACATGTGCCCACACATGCATGCACGCCCCCACACATGCACTTCTAGACATACACACAAAGTACATAAATCATAAGTTGTTTTTAAGCAAAAGGATCAAATGTATATTACTAACTATTGTGTGATCACTTCTTGTTGGTATATTGAAGAATGGGATATTAAAAATGAACCGATCTCCTTGTCCAACAGGTCAGACCTACGAGGTACATTGTTACTCAAAATAGACTGTTGGTTCCAAGCAAAATATGATAGAGAGAAACAGTTTCAATCATGAATGTCTTTCCAAAGCCCACGTATTTGAAGGTTGGTCCTGTGATACTTTGGGGCTGTGGCAGAGCCGTTAGGAGGTGGGTCCTAGTGGAAGGCAGTTAGGTCACTGGAAGCGTGCCATAGAAGGGAATGTTGAGGACTGGTACCTTTCTCTCCTTTTGCTTCCTGGACACCACACGGGAACAGGTCTCTGCTGTCATGACGTACTACGCTACCACATGCCCCGTGCAGCAGTGCCAAGGAACCATGGAATGAAGTCTTGAAACTGATTCAAAATAAACCTTTCCTTCTCATAAGCTGATTATCTCAGGAGTTTGTTACAACAATGGAAAGCTGGCTAACACAGTAGCCAACATTTTTCTCTCCCTTCCAAAATTTTTGTTTCTTTTTACATTTTAAAAAGTATTTATTTTTATTTTGTATGTATGTTTTGCCTTCATGTATGTAAGTGCACATGTGTTGTTCAATGTCCACAGAGGCCAGGTGAGCTCATTGGATTCCCTGGAACAGGAGTTAACAAGTGGGTTCTCTGCTAGTACTCTTAACTGCTGAGTCATCTCTCCAACCTCTTGTTTTGGTTTTTGAGACACTGTCTCCCTGTAGCCTAACCTGGCCTGGAACTCACTATATAGACCAGGCTGGCCTCAATCTCACAGAGATCCTCCTGAGTGCTGGGATTAAAGGCCTGCACTACCATGCCTGGCTTCAGTCTGCTTCCTTATACAACCCAGGCCTACCTGCCCGAGCCTAGCACTGCCCACTGTGGACTTAGTCCTCTCCCAACACTTATCAAGAAAATGCCTCACAGACATGCCCACTGAGGTTTCCTCTTCCCAGATGCATCCAGTTGACAACTGAAGCTACCCAGCACAGTGATGCAGTTCAGGAAGTAGGAGAAGTCACAAACATGCTTCGGACAGCAGCACTTAATGAAAGCAGCAGGTGGTGAAAGTCACTTTGGGGAATGTTTTCAGTAAGTCATTCAGGAATTTCTGGACCTCTCATGACCGAATCGGTCAAGTTCTCACTCTTGAGTTCACAGTTCCCTAGCATGTGCTGGTGGAGATCACCTGCACTATTTAAATGTTTCTTCTTATTCTTCTCTCCATCCTGACCCCCTTTCCCTCCGCATCCCTCTCCTTCTCTGTCTTTTTCTGCTTTTACTTCATTCCAAAGGCTCATCGTTAAATTCCCTCAAGTAACATTCTCAAAATGCATCTGTGTGCTTCACAGGCCCATGGACTAGAGCACATCTGGAATTTTGGCTTTTATCTTTCATTCCCCTGCATTAAAATAGATGAAAATACTCCAAGAGACCAAGATTGTAAGGTGAAGATAAAGGCATGTTACAGTGCTGGGGGTTGATCGTGTGCATCTGTCTGCAAAGTGATCTTGATGGCTTGGCAAGATCTGGAGAGAGGATTTTGCAAAAGCAATGAACTCAGCCTGCAGGATCCTAAAGCTGGGACCGAGCCAAAGGACTCTCTACTGCCGCTTGTTTTCCACCAAACTCATGTGAAGCATTATCATCTAGATACTACTCTCATCATTTTAAAATCTAAAAACAAGACATTTCTTTATACAAATCTAGAATACCCTAGACTCTTATCCACCGGCAAAAGTAGGTGTGAGTGAATTTGCCTACAGCACGCAGTGGGGCCTTGGGATCTTGAGGGGTGCCCACCCCGGAGTGTAGTGATGCTCTGCTCCTCACCTCGTTACGTGAAATGGAAACTGCTGCAGAGCAGTCACTCCGCTGTCATGTCTCCGTGGGAGAGCATGGTCACTGCGCACATTTCTGTGCTGACTGCACTAAGTGGCAATGCTACACTCATGTTGGCTGAAGAGAAAATTCTTAGAGCATTTTTCAAATAACACGCTCTGCTGTTGTTGTTGTAATGTTTATCTTCTTGGAAAAGACTTGTAAACCTTTGGGGTAAGTTGTTTATTATTGATCATCACCCTTGAGATGACTCAACAGGAAAAGGCTTCTAAGCCTGATGATGATCTTGGCTGGTGGTAGAAAACAAAAAACAAAAACCAAAAAAACACTTTCACATTCCACAGGTTGTCCTCTGACCTCCATGCACAAGGTGAGGTACATATGGGTGCCTGTGTGTGCGCGCGCACACACACACACACACACACACACACACACACACACACAAATAGCTCAATAATCATCATTATGCTAGTTCAACTGTCCGTCCAGAAAGAGGAGACAAAAATAACCATCTTGTGAAGTTCGGCATCTTGGGTTTATATGGTGTAATTGGACTCCAAGTGTCAAAACAGCTGGGATTTGTTCCAAATTCAAAAACTGACCTGCAGAGTAATGTATTTCTATTTAAAAATATTTAATTTTCATTATGGTGCATTAGTTGTGCACATTAGTAAAGTACACTGTAATATTTCAGAATGTGCATACATGATGCACTAACCAAATCCAGCCTCCCCTTAATCATTTCCAGCACCGCGCCCCCCAACCTCTAGTGATTACTGTTCTGCCTTTGAATCAGCTTTACTTTCATTCTTAGCTTCTACCCCAGAGAGAACATGGTGCTGGGCTTTTTATGACTTGTTTATTTCATGCAATGTAATGACCTCCAGTTCCATCCATCTTGCTATGAATGCGTCTTCATTGCTGAATTTCCACTATGGGCCTACAGCACATTAAAAAAATTCTTCCATTCATCTATAGACCTCTAGGTTGATTCCACATCTCAGTTGCAGTAATGCTGAAATAAACACAGGCATGAGGGCAGTTATTTGGTGTGCTGATTTCACTTCCTTTGGGTCTATACCCAGGAGTGGCAGAGGTAGACTCTAAGGTTTACCTACCTTTAGTTTTGGGAGGAACTTTTGTATTACTCCCCACAATGGCCGCACTAATTTATAGTCCCACCCACAATGTTTATAGTTTCTTTTTCTCCACATCCTCACCAGTATTTTTTAAAAGCTCAGAGCCATTTTACCTAAACTGAAGTTATTACTTTGTAGTTCTGATTGGTGTTTCCCTGATGGATAATGACATTAGTGAGCATTTTTTTGTGTATTTTTTGGTTATTTGGATTTCTTCTCTTGAGAAGTATCTCTTCAGGTCCCGTGCTTATTTTTAATTGGGTTATTTTTTATTATATTTTTGAGCTCCAAATATTTTCTGGATGTTAATCCTTTGTCAGAAGATTAGTGATTTAGACTGTAACCTGTGATCTTGCAAAAGTCTTCAGTGGGACTATAGAACACTACAGATTCCTTTTAAAAAACACTTTGCAATCACTTTCTGTGTGTACATTTTATCCATTTTACAAAAATTTCTGTGAGTTACTAAAATCTTTTTTAGCAGACTAAGGCCTGCTCTCAAATTATTTTAAAATGAAATTTTATCTGAATCTCATATGCCATTATCCAGTTTCATTTTTCATGGTAGATAAAAAATAGTAACTAAACAAGAGCTGTGCTGAGTATGAAGGAGGACTGCTCCTGTGCCTGAGTACGAAGCAGGACTGCTCTGCTTTCTCTTGTTTGTAATTTGATGGAGTTTGAGAATTTTGTACTTAGGCATACTGGAATGCTTCCGAAGGAGAAGGATACCACCTTCCCTAAGTAGATGGAGCATAGTATGCTGGCTACAGCTTTTGTTTTGTCAAATACAATAAAAAGTGCTGAAAGTATCTCATGATATAAAATAAACACTTTTAAAAACTCAGTTTTCAAATGGAAGAGGGTTCGTTTCTCCGTAAAGAAACTGGAGTCATTTTTTGCTTTAATTGGGATTTTCTATGGTTCTCAGATGAAGATCACCTGTTTTCATGTAAGAGGCGCTTAAAACATGTTAGTTTTAGGCACTGTTAAGAAGTTAAAATTTCTATCAACAATCTGATCACAAACAGTGACGGGGAGAATTCAGAAATATAGGAAAAGATTGATATCTTTTTAAATTATAATTTTGTAAAATTTGAGAAAATTAACAGTGAATATATATTAACAAAAATATGTTAGCTGATCTTATGTTGTTATTATTAAATTTATGCATACTTTTATCCAGGTATTAACTTGGCATGATCTAATTTTATAGTTAAAGCACTTAGTCACTCTAAAGGCCTGATGAAAATTATTCCTACAATTAAATATATTGGCATATTTTCATCTGGTTCTGCAAAAATAATGTAAAGAATGACTTCTTACTGGCCTCTGGTGTTAGCACATATATTTGTGCTTATATTTGTAATGCTTGAAGTAAATACTGAGATTCACCAGATTTCAGCCTCAAGGAGCTTATAATCAAACAACAGGGGTAAAGAATGTCTATACCCCTCTAACAGTGTGAAATAAATAAGGTCATGTATAGATGAATTTGTAAGTTCAGAAGATAACACTGAGGGCCGCCATTTATGAATTTTTTTTTTTGTAGGGAAACATTTTGAGCTGACAAGTGTGTTTCTTTTAATGTTTCAACACACAGTTTGAAAGGCAAATATTAGTAACCCAAGCTCTGGCTCCTGAAGTAGAAGCTCAGGCACTGGTAAGAGAGGGAAGGGCAGGATTTGTGTATCTGGCGAATCGGGCATCATAAGTGGTGGGGACAGTTACAATCACTGCAAGAGCTAGCGAGGTCTGAGAGGCAAGGAAACTTCTCATATTGACCAGGTAGGGGAAAGTGAGTAGATAGTGGATTGTCCATTCAAGGCCACTATAGTAAAGCAATGAGTTGGGTATTTATTATCATATATATGTTAAAAGATCATGCAGAGGCTTCAATGTAGCATCTGTAGTGCCTGCTCATTGGTAAAGCCCCAGCGCATTTTCTCAGTGATGTGCTTTGGAGAAGCTATGACCTTGAATGTAAAGTCTCTGACTAGCCCTTTGTGTGCGTATGTATGTGTACATGTGGTATATGCATGTGCTCACATGATGTGTGTACATGTATGTGCATGAGTGCTCTTGTGTATTTGGAGGCCAGAGTCAATGTTGGTGTTGTTGACTGCTCTTCACTTTATTTTCCAAGATAGCGTCTCTCACTGAGCTTGAAGTCCACTGGCTAGAATGGCTGGCCAATGAGCTCCAATCTGTCTCCATCCCTCAGCATTGGGATTACAGGTTCCATTGCTGAGCCTGGAATTTTGTGCTGAGATCTAATCTCAGGTTCTCCTGCTTGCATGGCAAGCATTGCATCGACTGAGTCATCTCTTAACCCCTCTTATTTGTGATTTTTATTTAGTTACTTATTTTAATGCATACGAGTGTATTGCCTGCATGTATGTAAGTGCACTTGTGTCATGCAATGTCCATGAAGGTCAGGAGAGGGCATTAGATTCCCCTGGAATTGGAGTTAGTCGCTATGTGGGTGCTGGGAATTGAACCCAGATCCTCTGCAAGAGCAGCCAGTCATCTTAACTGCTGAGCCATCTCTCCAGTCCTGTGATTTTGATATTTGCATGAGATTTTTTTTTCTTTCATTCTAGACAGTCTGTGGTTAGTTTTGAACTATAATCCATTTGCTAGCAACTAAGCCTTAGTTCAAAATCAACTATATAATTATATTACTTACAGTGATTAAGTGAGGTAAGCCGTTGAAAACATTTTTTGGTTCACTGTTTAACCATTTCCATTCTACTTGGTAACAGACAAAGAAATTTAATTTTTACAATTATCCAGGATTTAAAACTTTAACTATGATTAGAAGACTTTGTAACTTAAAACCTGATACATGTTACAATATCTGTTGTCTATGACCCATGTTGTGGTAGACACAGAGCTCTATGTGTCTGTGAAAACCCAAGAAATGAACTATGGACTTGGGATGATAGAGACTGCCAGTCTTCCTCCCTCCCTCCCTCCGTCCCTCCCTCCTTCCTTTGTTCCTTCCTTGCTTCTTCCTTGCTCTTTTTATTTCTTTCTTACCTTGCCCTCCTTTCCCCGCTCCCTTTCTTTTTTCTTTCCTCCATTCTTTTGAAATTACTAAAAATAGTAACCACTGAAAATAAATAGAAGCAAAAAATCAGGAACAGCCCGAGATTTTCTGTCTGGGTAAGTTCTTAGGCAAGCTCAGAAGCTAGGAGCTAGGAGGAATCTCATCACGTCTAACTAGGGGCGGTGGGGAGACCTGGTTCTTCCAGCTGCAGGAAGGGAGGGATTCCTTAGGAATAACTCATCCTCCTGTGGTGTGAGAAGAGCCTGCCAGAACACAGCAGAGGAAAGATCTTAGATGCACAAGAATGCTACGAAGATTCTGGAGTGCTACATTCATTGTCTTCGTTGTCCTTTCTGGTCAGTCTGCTGGCCTGTGCCACAGAGGCAAGCAGCGTCCTGTATCGGTGTGCCTAGTTTAGTATCAGGCGCCCCCTCAAGCCTGCCAGGTGTACGCACGCCACCATCTCTTCCACCCTGTCTCTACACACCATTGCTTGAGGTTGTTCTCCAGTTTTGTTAATTTCACCGGGTGCTTTCTTTTGACTTTTAGTACTGAAAGCTACCCATGGAAAAGCCCCTAAAGAAGAAAACAAAAAGCAAAAGCCCATTGATTCTGTGATGCTTCCATGCGACTGGGCTCGGCAACCTTACCCTCCCGATCTCGAACATCTTCATGGCCTCAGAAACATTTTTCATTTACATCTAGGGCTCCGCTCCTAGACGGATCATTTCATTTCTGTCAAGAATTGTGTGGCTTGTTTGGGTGATGTGTGGCTACAGGAAGGGACTGAGTAACCATGAAACCTGGTCAATTGTTTGCTTGCTTTTCTGAGGTTTAGGTGAAATTTACTAAGGCCTTTCTACTCAGATTTTTGTCATAAACCTGGAATCATTTGTATCAGTTTCACTGAAGAGTAGGAAAGGAACTGGGTATGTGTTTAATTGGGAACTAAAAAGTTAATTATCTTGTATCCATTATACTTTTAGGAGAAATACTGAAGTTTCTTTTGTTCCTTTTTGTGGTACTAGGGATTGAAAATTGGGTTTTCTGTGTGTTAAAGAAGTGATCTACCACTGAGCTAATTCCTCCAGAGTGTGGTCTAATAATATCTTTTGAAGGAGCAGCTTTACTTGCTTACTGAATGGGAAAATCAGATTATAAGCAATCATTTTAAAGATCACTTATCTGTTAAGATATTCATAGCATTTTTCAAGTAATTCCAGAATGTTCCAATGGGTAGATTAGAAACAGATTAGGGAGACAGCAGCAGCTTTAGATCTGACAGTGACACAACATGGAAACAGGCAAGACCTTCAGACACAGTAGATATTCATGGAGCGTGAGGATATAAAATATTATGTCAAACGTAAAAAGAATACAAGGTCAGAGTCAATATATTGTGATCACACACATGCATATATATGTATATTTCTTCAGTAATATGGTCTTATTGTGAAGTTCTGGTGCTTTACTAAGAGCAGGGGTGATGAATGCCCAGTATTGTTTGAGGGTCTATGAGACTTTGAAAAAAATAGATTCTATTTCTGGCATTTGTCTATTTGGGGCAATGCTTCCCTGTTATAGGGTAACTCCTTTTAATATTTTTAAATATTGTATATGTATATGCTTTACGAAGCTTTTAGGGGCTGGAGGGATGGCTCGGTGGTTAAGAACACTTGCTGTTTTTCCTAAGGACCTGAGTTCTCTTCCCAGTAACCACATGGTGGCTAATCACTGCCTATAATTCCAGTTCCAGTGGATCTGATCCTTCTTTTGGCCTCTGCAGGTTTTGCATGATACAAGTGCACTTACATACATGAAGACAAAACATTCATACACATAAAATAAAGTAAATTAAAAATATTGAAAAAGAAGCTTCTACAGCGGCAGGTTTCTATATGACATTTCCTGAAAGCCGTTAGTGCTGGTCATCCCTCCCCATAGCTTTCACCATGCAAAAAGCTCAGCTCCAAAATGGATCAAAGACTTCAACACAAGATACTTTGACTCTGATAGAGAAGAAAGTAGGGGATATACTGGAACTTGTTTTGGTTTTTTAGAATCGGTTTCTCCCTGTAGCCCCAGCTGGCCTGGAAGCGGCTACTTAGACCAGGTGGATCTCAGTGTTCCAGAATGCTGGGATAAAAGACCTGTTCCACCATGTCCAGCTTGTTTTATATATTTTTATGTTAAGTGAATGAAATTATATATATTCATATACACTACTATGTCAATATTTGCCTTAAGGTCCAAGATAGCAGGTTGTTTATAGCTGTGAGTCTCCAATGTTAACATGGGTCCGAGTTATCTGGAAAAGGGTAGGACCCATGAGTTTCTCATTGACTAGGTCTGAAGAAAAATCAAAACTTTACCTTTAAAAATATACCTTCCTAAAAGGTATATTTTTATGGGGCTGGAGAGATAGCTCAACATTTAAGAGGACTAGCTGTTCTTGCAGAGGACCCAAATTTGATTCCTAGCACCCACATGGCAGCTAACAACTGTCCATAACTCTAGTTTCAGGGAAATCTGACACCCTCTTCTGACCTCTATTATTTTTATTTTATATATATGAGTATATTGCCTCTGTGTGTGTAAGCGCATCCATGTCATGCAGTGCCCACGGAGGGGGCATCAGATCCCCTGGAACTGGAGTAACAAATGGTTACTAGCCACCATGTAAGTGCTGGGAATCCAATCTGGGTCCTCTACAGGAGCAGCCAGTGCTCTTAAATGCGGAGCCATCTATCCAGCATTTAAACTTTACCACAAGTCTGTAAGTGATTTAAATGCTTCTGGTCTGGAGTCTCTACTTTGAGAACCACTGTTCTGTTTTCAATATCTGGGTAGAGATGCTCTTTACAGCATCTGCCTAAATGTTGGAAACTTGCTGTGGCATACCTCTGTTGATAAACAGAGACCAATATTCTTCATGAATGTTTCAATTCTAACTTCTTAGGTCTTGTATCCCCATTTAACTTGGTATTTAGAAGCCAGCTGATGGGAAGAGGACTGATGTCACTTACCCTTAGATTTTGGAGAGGAAAGGCTCTGAACAAGTTAACTTGATAACTTGATATCCAGGTGGAGCTGTGTTGAAGGCAAGTAGAAATTACGGCCCTCAATTCACTTAGGAGCAAGTACAGGACTATAGAGATAAGGGAAATGAATAACTTATTGACAATTTAGTGATAGATATGTTGCATTGGCTCCTTTCTTTAATCTATACTAGGCTTCTGGTGATAGATAATAATACTGTCATTTTTATATTGAGATTCAGAAGGCTAAGTAATCTGTGATTATAGTGGCTTCCAATGATCTGAGACACCAGATCAAATCCTGATTGGTTGGTTTATGAAATCTATTATCCATCTGTGGGGGTGTGTGTGAGAAGAGAAGACGGATGTTGCAGACATGATAAAGAAAAACCCAGTCAAGATAGGATGAAGACTTGGAAAATACTAACTAGATTTGCTGTTGGAAAAAAATGCCTTTATTTATTTTGGTTGGCAGTGAGAGCCCAGAGACTACACAGACAAAGAAGGTAAGGCAATATGTGAAGATTCACTTTTATTTTACTTTTTCTTGTAGTCCTGGGGATTGATCCCAGGACCTTGTACACCCTAGACAAGAGTTCTACAGTAATCCATATCTCCATCCCCAGGAATCACTTTTGATAAGACTGGGATTAAAAATAAGTCAATAAATTGAAACCTTGAGGGTTAAGGCGATCTCTGAAATGGACACGCATACCAGCTAGTGGCTGTTGATTCAGACATGCCCATTATAGGCTGTGGTTAGGCTTTCGAATGCTGTGAATTGATATTGCTTGATGTTTTTCTCTCCCTTCTTTAACTTGTGCTGGACTGCTTAGAAATAAGCAGCGTAGTCTACTCTTGTCACACTTCTCTTGCCAAATAGGCTTAATTATGTGATTGGGTGAAGGTGCACATTGTCCCATAGATAAGAACCAGTTTTTGTTGTCATTCATCCAGCTTGATTGGTGACTGCTCTTTTGCTTGTGTGCATGTGATAATTGGGTTGTTTGAGGTATTGCAAAAAGCAACTGACTTTCAGTTTTAACTTGGGTTTTAGAAAGCGGATGAGCTAAAGTTCAGTCTAAACATATTATTTAATACCACAGAAATCAACTCCATTATACTTAAGGGTTTGAAGTGTTCTGCTGAAATCACTGATTTGTGTGGGTCAATCTGTTTGTAGAAAGGGGCTTGTAAAATATTTTATTTCTCTCTGAACTCATTATTTTGTCTTTTGATTTTGGAGTTACAGTGCAGAAAACTTGCACATGGCTCTACTTATTTTCCCGTAGCATGACTAAAAAGATTTTCCATTGGTTTATTGCTGAACTCGCAGATATTTAACAGGTAAGTAAAGTAGTCACACTAAGAGTGACTATCAAATTAAATATACACTACTGTGACTCAAATTCTTTACAGAACCAGGCCGGTTAGAAAGCAATTCACATAGTAATCCCTTGAGATCTGCAAGAGATCGGCTATGTGACCCCAATGGGTACCAAAATCTGTGACTATGTCAGTCACTTACATAAATGGTGTCATGTTCACACAAATCTATGCACATCTTCTCATAGTCTTTAAAACAGCTCTGCGTTATCTCTAGTACAGAGTACAAAGAAATGCTGTGCATGTTATTGTCATACTGTGTTGATTAGAGGATAATGACAAGAACAAAATCTATAAATTTTCAGTACAGAGGAACTATATGTTCCAATTTTTTGGATCCCTAGTTGGTTGAATCTATTAACATAGAATCCACAAATGCTGAAGGCTGACTGTGTACTACAAAGATGGTAATCAGTATCTAAGAAAAAATGGCCTTATTGATATCATGTGATCTCTGTGAACTAACATAGATTTGGGAAATTATTAGCAGACTTTTTCTGAAGCCTGTTCTCAGTGTTCAAACATGCTAAGCTGTCTCACTGGATATTAGTGCACAGAATTCATGTCAATGCACAGGAGGAAAGAGACCTCCAAACTCCCCCCGAGTTCCTGCTGGGCATGGATGAAATTTAACTGCTGTCCTTACAGGATTTTTACTTTTTTGGAGTTATTTATAGGCCAATGGTAGCACCTCCCTTCTCCTTTCTAAGTCACCCGAAAGTAATCCTAAAAACAGTCACCTGAAAGTAATCCTAAAAACTAATCCTTTGAAGCAGGGTCTCCCTCTAGCCCCAGCTGGCCTGGAACTCACTATGGAGAAAAGATTGGCCTCAGTATCATAGAGATCCTCCTGCCTCTGCCTCCTGAGTACTGGGATTACAGGCACGCACCACCATGCCTGGTGGGGGCTCTATATATTTTTATAATATATATGTATATATATATATATACATAAAACTTCTTTGTGTCTCAAGTTTTTCTGAAAAAAATAGACATAATGGGAGTAACTACCATATACAGACTTATTATGAAGTATAAATATGAATACAACATGTTAGTAAATAATAATGCATAATAATATTAAAACCATTAGAACAATGCCTGACAAGGATTAAGCCCACAGTTAAAGCAACGTATTTACTACCTGAAGGAAATGGAATGAGCCATTTTCTTTCTTTTGTTTTTTATGTGTATGAGTGTTTTGCCTGCATGTGTGTAATTGCACCTGTGTCGTGAAATACCTCTGGAACTGAAGTTATTGATGGTGATTAGCCATCATGTGGGAGCTGAGAATTGAACCTAGCTCCTCTACAAAAGAAGCCATTGCTCTTGACCACTGAGCCATCTCTCCAGCCCCATGAATGAGTCGTTTTCAATGAGATCACCTACAAAGAGTGATCAGCAAAGTCTTGGGGGCTGCTTGGTAGCATAGACTGCACAGTGCTGGGGCCGATGGTGACCCAGCCTAGGCCTGTTTGCTCTGCTGAGGCCCACTAAGGTCTTTCAGGGTGAGGTCAGGATGAAGAAGGGGGTGATTCCTTTTCCTGGAACTGTACCTCCAATGGCAGACTGTTGAGACTTTCAAGCACAAGCCCCAGCTCCTGCAGCCTTTCAAGGATGCCCCCCTTCTCCACTCAAGACTTGGGGTGCACCAGAGGTAAAGGACACTCATTCTTTTCCACCGTCTCAATTCTTATCTATAGACAGAGGAAAAGTGTACAGTGTTTACCTCTGTAAACACGAGGACACGGAACATTTGAAACTAGCCTCTTTCATCAAAGCATCACAATGCCTCCTCCAGATGTATATTTAGCAATGTTGCCATGGCCACTGTTTCTAGCCTGAGTGTCTGTCATTTGGCCACTGCAGCTTGGCAGTATGTAATGGGAACATTCCAGCAGCCGGATCACACCAGGATTAGCCCATCATGGCGGGACCTGGATGAGGTGTCCAGAAGAGCCGCTATGAGGTCAGCGTGGGTGTTGTCGTTGTCACCATCCTCCAGGATTGGATTAAGATTTCATTTGATTGGAAGGTTGTTGGGCCTCCTGAGATTTCTCCCTCTCTTTTGTATAGCGAGGGCATGGCCATGCTCTGACATCATATTTGGTTGACATATGTTCATGTCATATGTCATAAAGTCCATGGGCTCCACAGCGGCTGACGCTTTTCTTACAAATCCCTCACAGAAATGCTTCGGTTCAAAAGCAGTTTCGAATAGATTCGGTTTCATGACCCAAAGCCCCCATTACAGTTAACTTTCCTCTGGGTTGCATTCCCTGTAGGCTAACCTCCGTCCTTTCTCTTGGCTTAAAGTGGACTTTGTTATTTACCTCCTAGAGGCTTCCAAAGGTCAACCTGTTCTTTAGAACAATTTCTAGTCCAACAAAGCTCTGCAAAGGGTTTTAATTCCAGCACATGCAGGTTTAGTCTGAACAGAGAGAGACGGTACTGAGTCAGGATTGTCTGGCAGTTTTCTGTCATTGAGAATTTCTGTGTAACAACTTTCCATAACACTAAGCAAGGTCATTTTGAAGACAGGACCATGGTAACACTGCTTAGGCATCTGGCAGCATTGTTTTGTGAAGTTTACAGCACATTGCCTAGCAACTGTGGAGAGAGAATTTGCAAAGAAAATTCTGAAAGTACTGAGATTACCATTATGCACCATCACCATGGAGCTTAGTGTCCCTGTGTGTGTGTGTGTGTGTTCATATGTGTGGATGTACTTGTGAGTGTGTGCATGTGGAAGCCAAAGGATAACGTAAGCTGTTCCCCCTCAACATTATCCACTTTTTTTGAGGCAGAGTCTCTCAGTAGCTTTTATGACTGACCAAGTAGGCTAGGCTGGTTGGCCAGCAATCCCAAGGGATCTGCCGACCCCTGCCTCACCAGTGCTGTGTTGACAAACAAATGCCACCGTGCTTAGATTTTCTTTACATGAGTTCTGGGGCTCAAACTGAAGTCCTTATGTTTTTTGCACATTAAAATTGCTTTGTGCTTTTGTTTATGTTAAACTCTATTTTCAGACCCTTTACTGAACACATCTATTCTTTCAACAGGTAGTTACTAAAACTTACCATCTACATGATCGCATGTGTAGAACTCTCAGGATATTAACTATTGGCCAAAAGAGAAAAAAAACCCAGATATTTGAATTGCAATGATATTCAAATATCATGTTCTTTTCCTAAGAACTAATGTATCCTTAAAGCAAGAAATAGTGCCAGAGCTTTGGGCATGTGGGAAGGAACTTCTACCCTTGGAAAATTGTGGGTAGCCTCATTTTACCTTTTTTAAAAAAATTAAATTAAATTTTTGGGGGGTATGATTGTTGTGCTGAACAGCATGTATCAACTTGACACACCTGGGTGGAGGGAGCCTCAACTGGGGAATTGCCTCCATTGGACTGGCCTGTGGCCATGTCTGTGGAGTATTTTCTTAATTACTGAGTGATGTGGGAGGGCCCAGCCTGCCGTGGGCAGTGCTATCCCTGGGCAGGTTGTTGTGTATTGTATAACAAAGGAGACTGAGCATGGACCAGGGGAGCAAGCCAGAAAGCAGTGTTCTTCCATGGTCCGTGCTTCAGCTCCTGCCTCCGGGTTCCTGCCCTGAGTCCCTACCTTGGGCTTCCAGATGAACTGTGTGATCTGGGAGATGGAAGCGATATAAACCCTTTCCTCCCCAAATTGGTATTGGTCAAAGTGTTTTGTCACAGCAGTCAAAGCAAACTAGGCCAAGTGCATTGCCTGCATGTATGTAAGAACACCTGTGTCGTGCAATGCCCATGGAGGTCAGAAGAGGGTGTCGGAAATCCTGGAACTGGAGTTACAGATGGTTGTTAGCTGCCTTCTGGGTGCTGAGCACTGAACCTAAGTCTTCTGCAAGAGCAGCCAGTGCCCTTAACTGCTGAGCCATCTCTCCAGCCCTCATTTTATGTTTTTAAAAGAAAATGCTATTACATTTATTTATCTGTGTATGTGTGTGCCAAGACTGAGACTGTTAGGCTTGGTGGTGAGTGCCTTTACCCACTGACCCATCTCAATGGCCCCATTTTACCATCTTATGTGTACTTAGACACAGGGTAAGTCTTAGTTGGTATATATGCAGATGTCCATTTTGCTCCCTTAGCAAAATCATGCTTTTATTTAGATCAACCTAGAAAATTAATTTTTCTAGTTCTGTAATCTTGGTTTACAACAGAATACACAAAGGCAGCAGTTCATGGCTATTGGTTTGTCAGAAAGATGAAACAAAACATGGTAGTCAGTGTCCTTCAGCTAGGCAGGCCTCATCTAAATTGTTGATACTAATGATTTTTGAAACCTAATGTTCTTTTGCAGAAAAGGAAGTCAGAATTTACAAAATACTTCCAACCTCTGGCTATATCAGAAAGACGATTTGCCTTTAAATGGCATCTGTGATGGTTAGTGTTAATTGTCACCTCAACAGAAATGGGTCTCCGGTTTGTCTGTAGGGATTATCTTGTTTACTTAATCGAGGTGGGAAGACTTTCCCACTCTGGGTAGCACCGTTCCCTAGGCAGGAGGCCTTGGACTATGTACAGGTGGAGAAGAGTGGAGCACTAGCATGTTCTCCGTTCCTGATTATGGATGTCAGGTGACTAGTTCCCTCAAGCTCCCACCACTGGGACTTTACAGTTATGATGGGCCCTAATCGGGAACTGTGAGCCAAAATAAATCATTTTTCCTTTAAGTTGCCTTTATCAGGGTATTTTACCAACAACAGAAGGCAGGACAGGCTCTCTGGATAGATAAAATGAGCATACACACAGGAATAACTGTTCCTTGAACCATTAGATCTGATAAGAAACCTGTTTCAGGGTCACTAGCCTTGAAGAAACAGGAACACAAGCAGCACTACATGGCTCTTCTGTGGCCTCAGCTTTTGTTAGGAGGCCAAGGAAGCACTAGAGACCCGCACCCAGGTGGGCGTGGATATCCTCTCCAATAATAGTGGAGAAATGCAATCTTTGATGTAACAGCTTGCAGGAGTGAGGCCGAAGAGGAAGTACTGTGCCTCGAATGTGGACTGTCTCCTGCAGAACTCGTTGAGGCTAAGTGCAGCCGTTTTGGGAGGTGGGTCTGTCAAGAGGCTTCTGGGTCATGGGCTGTGCTCTTGTGCTCGGAATAATGCCTTTCTGGTGTGTGCTCTTCCACTCTGGGGCTTGATTAGCCACGGTGAGAGTGAATGTTATACAGGAAGTCTCTTTTCAGCATATATCCATTTGCTCTTTTGTTTCCTGCTATAAGTGAAGCTGTGAGTTGCCCACACCAGGAGGGGAGCAGAACCATGAGCCCAAATAAGCCCCTTTACATTGTAAATTACCCAGCCCAGGGATTCTGTTATAGTAACAAAAGTTAGACAATGAAAGGCCCTTAGGTCAAGAGGGTGAATTTCTGATGCTCTCACAAGAGTGAACTAGCTGTCTCAGGAACAGGTGATCCCAGCCCCTTGTACTCTCTCTGTGTGGTGGTCAATCTTGAGAGTCAACTGGATTGGACTGAGACATACCTAGGAGATTAGTAATCACACTTCTAGGTGTGTCTGTGAGGGTGCTTCCACAGCTAATCAACAGGTGGAACAGGAAATGGTGGGGGGCGGGGAACTGCCAGAAATGTGAGAAACACCATCCAGTAGGCTTGGGGGGTAAGAAGGGAAGGAAGGGGAAGGAAGAGGAAGCCGGCAAGCACAGGCTTTATTTCTCTCTGCTTTTCAGCTGCTGCGAAGGGCTCTGCTCTGTCGTAACACACCCTTACCACCAGGGTGGACGGAAGCTTCCTAGACCAGGAGCCAGAGTAGATCTTTCCTCTCTCCCTGTGTTTATTCAGGTGTTTGCTTACAGAGATGAAGTAGCTGACCAATACAGCCCACATGCTCCTTCCACAATGCGGAGTAAAGGCCCTCGCTTAATGCTGGCCCCATAATCTAGAACTGTGAAAGAAAAACCTTTTTTCAAATAACACAGTCTAAGTATCTCAGATACTTTTCTTGTTGCTGTTACCAGATAAGAAGCAGCTGAAGGGAGGAAGGGTTATTTGAGCTCATGGCTTAAGGGGATACAGTCCATTGTGACAAGCAAGGTAGGGTAGCAAGAGCTTGAGACAGCTGGTCAACACTGTGTCCGCAGTCAAGGACATGGTGGGTGAGTACTCAGCTAGCTCTCTCTGCTTCAATTCAGCCCAGGACCTGGGCCAATGGAATTGTGCTACCCATTTTTAGGGTGGGTCTTTCATCTCAATCAGCCCAGTCTGAAAACTCCCTCACAGAGATGCCCAGAAGTTAGTTTCTTTGTGATTCTAAACCTCATTAAGTTGAAAATCCAGATTAACCACCACACTAAGATATGCTGCTATAGCAACAACAGTATAGACTAAGACAAGACCAGAATGGCAGATACCCATTCTTGCATGCTGTGGATTTCTCACAGTGCCTGGGGGTCCTAAAGGACCCAGAGCCAAGTGCAGTGAAAGCACCATGCTTTTCCCATGATTGGATTCACTAGTGGGGCTGAGACACCACCATGTTTCTTAGAATTGAATTTTTTTGGCTCCACATACCAGCAATAAATGAATAATTCATTTAAAAACACTTAGAGGGATTGGAGAAATGGCTCAGTGGTTAAGAGCATGCACTACTCTTGCAAAGGATCTAAGCTTAGTTCCTAGAACCCACATTGAGTGGCTCACAACCACCTGTAGCTACACTTCCTGGAGATCTGTCACCTGACCTCCTTGGAACCTATGTTCACTTATCCCTTACCCCATACACATAATTAAAATAAAACAAAATAATTTAAAATAAAACCACTTAGCATCTAGTAAGTGCTTGGGTTGAAGAGACAGACAGTTGAGAAGTGGTTCTTACCAGGGGTAGTAACATATGACTATAATCTCAGCATTTAGGAGGAAGCTGAGGCAGGAAGATCAATATACAGAGCTCAAGGTCAGGCTGGGCTACATAGTCAGACCTTATCTGAAAACAAAAGCAAACAAGGCTGAGTACAGTTCAGGAACAGAGCACTAGAATGTACAAGATCCTGAGTTCAAGAGCAGCTAAGAAAGGATGGGAGGAAAGAAGAGAGGGAGAGATTCCATCCCTCAAGGAAGTCACTTGCTGGCGCAGGAGGCAAAGGGACCGCTGTCATTCAGTATAAAGAGAAGGATGATGTGGCAGAGAAGGGCACAGTCCAGCCTGGAGGGCATGATGGAGAGGAGCACGCAGGGCTTCCTGGAAGAGGTGACTTCCAATCTGACTAAAAAGGAATTCATATATATGTATTTAGTAAATGATGTATTTGCAACGATAAGAGCGAAACTTGGGTTCTCTTTGTTTAGGGACAGGGAAGACATGGCTGTTTCTTAACATATACCATTTCATTGTTTTTTCCTGGTTTCCCTTTTATTTTTTTTCCTCAGGGGCTGAGCTATATTATACCCATAACTTGGCATGGTGACGCACTGTGCATATTCTGTACTGTTAATTTCATAAGCAAAGCCATTGAATTATCTGAATGGTTTCGATGTTTTGTATCACAATTAACAGCTAGAGGAAGGCTGCCACTCACTGCTGGACTGTCTTGGCAGAAGTGGATGCCACTTAGGGATGCCAACAGAATTTCCAATTCCATCTCAGGCATACATCATCTGGGAAAGACTTACAATCTCAAGCCTAGAATCAGTATGTTACCAAATGTACCTATTGCCAAAGCAATTAGTGCAGAGTTTCTTTGTATTTTTGCTGAGCAGAGATATTCAGACAGTGCACTGAAATGAAGAAAGGTGTCTTTAGGTTGAAAGTATAGGAGACAAGTGGCTCTAAACATTTGCAGAGACAGTGGTTCCTGATCTTTATTCCAGGGAATTGATAATATCTTGCATTTGGAAAATTCCACTGCTGTCATCGAAAGAAAACAATTTAATTTAATGTGCATTGAGTTTTCATGCTTGGGATCTTGTTTAATGAACAATGAAAAGGAGATTTCTGGCTCAATTTGCTCTCAATGTACACAGACTGTTAAATACATAACTGCAATGCAAAGAGAGAGTGACTTTGCTTATATAGGTCAAATTATATCTATATAACCTTATCATCACTGACTCCTTGACCAGGAATAATGAAATGTAGAGATCACAGTCAGACCTTCCTTCTCTATTCCAGACCTACAAAGAGCTTTTGTCATTCCATAAATTAAGATAGAGTTGCAATTAGAAATGTCTATCAATTTTCTCCGCTATGTGCAAACTCAGTCTACAGCTGACAGAATGACAACCTGTCTCCAATCTACCTCTGGCCTCATGTGATGGCTAATCTTGAAATTAAATTGAAATGAGAGAGATTCTCTTAATTGGATTATTTGAAGCTGGAAGACCCACTCTGAACATGGGTGTTACCTTCTGATGGCAGCAGTCCATATAGAAGGTCATGGCAGAAGGGATCTTTTGCTTTTTGTCTGCTTGCCTTCTCTCTCAGGGTGGTTATTTTGTTGCTGTGACATTTCTCCGCTGATAGCTGAACCAACTTTTTCAGATTCCAACATAGACTGGAGACCAGCAGATCTCCAGGAATCCATCAGGCTTTCAGCACCACACTGTCAGCCTTGTGGACTGAGCAACTACCAGATTCTCAGCCTCTCCAATGTGTGCAGCCATTGTTGGACTACTTGGACACTATCCTTTAAGCTAATCTAATAGACCCACATATATATATATGTATATATATATATATATATATATATATGGATAGATCTATTGTATATATGTATATGTATGTATATTCATTTTGTCAGTTCTTTCTCTAGAGAACTCTGACTGCTACATCTCAGAACCCCATCCCAGCTCGCCTTGCTGTTTTCTCTTTCCCAACATTAACGTCTCCCTGAAATATTCTGTCTTTGATCTTATCTTCCATCTGTCAAGATGGTTTACTCAAGTCCTGCTGTTCTTGAACTTGTGTGGATTCCAGCAAGATGTGGCTAAAATACAAAGCAGAAGCTGTTCTCACAGCGCTCGCAGTCTGGGCAGTCTGAACTCATTACTATAAACTGCACAGAGGGAGCCAAGACTCGGGAAGAACTGAAGGTGGCAGTAGAGGACAAGCTTGTTTTCCGGTCTTGCTTCTGAGAGGAGAGCTGCCAACAGGATTCGCTGTCTCGCTTGCATGTATATTCTGCTTCCTAGGTTTGCTTGTCCCTTTATAACCCTTTCCAATTCAGCCATGCATGTTTTCCTCTGAGTCTCTGTCTTATATCTTCCCAATTGTTCTTGAGGGCTTTGTGCATCTAGCTACCCTAGTCTGCCATTCTTTCTGCCAACCTTTAAGAAATATTAGGTGTGTCCTCCTATGCCTTCTTACCTAGTTAATCCTTACCTACATAAATGGGTAAGGAAGCTTAAAAAACATAAATGGAAGCTAAAAAAAAAAACAAAATTCATTCTTGGCTATTTCTAGTATAAAATGCCCAGAAATAGGTAAGTAAAATTAGCAAGATGTGATCTTAAGCAATTGCTAACAGAATTTTTAGCAAGTAGCTATTTTCTTAAATATCTTATTACAGGTGTTGTTCAGTTATGGTTTAGGAGTTCCATCTGTCTGCATGCTTTAAAAAGTATTTATATATTATTTTTATTTGTGTGTGTGTGAGTGTATTGCCTGCATGCATATAAGTGCATGTGTGTTGTGCAACTCCCTCGTTGGTCAGAAGGCGTTGGATTCCCTGAAACTGGAGTTACAGATGGTTGTTAGCTGCCATGTAGGTGCTGGGAACTGAACCTGGGTCTTTTGCAAGAACAGCCAGTGTTCTTAACCACTGAATCATCCTTCCAGGCTCTGTATGCACATTTTTAAAAAATAAAGTTTTGTTGGAAAGTAGACTCATTCCTTTACATGTTGGTTGTGTATATTTTTGTACCTCAGTACATGGCCATCTTGAGTAATCTCAGTGACTGGCTCAGTATGCTGAGGCTAAATTATTCTAAGATAGCAAATAATGGCAAAACTATTGATTGCTCATTACAAGGGTCATTTCTCAACCACATATCATGATCTTTGAGAGTCAGTTTTGATAAGCAACCTTTGCCTGGAACATTGTTGATTTAGGATAGAGTTAAAAGAGTTAAAATATAACCACAGTAGGTTTAAATTTTTTATGTGTATGCGTGTTTTATATCTTAAGTGCACTCCTGCCCAAGGAGGCCAGAAGAGAATGTGAGATCCCCAGACAGTTGTTAGCTGCCATGGGGTGCTGGGAATTACACCTGGGTAACAGCAGCCATTCTCTTAACTGCTGAGCCATCTCTCCGGCTCCCACAGTAGCTTTAAAAACTCATCTTAAGTAGCACACGTCCCTTCCATTCATGTTTTATTGGCCAAGCCATTCCCAAGTTCCGGCCCTGGGAAAAGTGTCTTCCTCCTGCTTGGATTTCTGGAAGGGGTGAGCCTGACGAGGATGGTCCAGAAAAACAAAATAATGGATGCATTACTGTGCCTATGCAGGCTTTGTTAAGTATTTAAGATACAATAAGACCTTCTATAAGATCTGGGGAAGGACACACATTTTTCTTTCCTTTCCTCAGAATTCATTGAACAATCTGAGGCCTACAATGAGTCCAGATTTGGAATTCGTTGAGTTCTGAGGAGGAAAAGGATTCCTGGAGAGACGCCACCTCCTTGACTTTCCTGTCTCCCACTTGCACAGCATCTGGCTCAGTATTTGCTCTGAGAGTGTTAGAATCAATCCCACCATTGTTGCATCCCCTTTGTCACAGATTGGGATCCCTGAAGAGATGTGAACATGGGTCCCTTGGCCTTTGCCTCGATGTCACCAGTGGTAGGGGGAGGAGAATGGGGTTGAGCAAGTGCAGGTAGAGTAGAGGCCTCATCAGACCCTGACATACTAGGAGTAGCTCTGATAGTTTGATGGTCCTTCAGAGTGGCTGTCAGGGTGTTGAGGGGGCAGGCATTCACAGGTTCCGTGTTGAGCACGGAGGGTAGAAAGGATTGTATCGTTAAGCCTTAAGCAAGGTTGCTGCTTCTGTCACAGACAGTCCCTGGAGAGGGACTCAGCTGTGAGCTGCCAGCTCCAGCAACTCATAGAGTGCTTCTGCTCTGGTGGAAATTCGGTGGGGGAGTGCTGCTGCCATGTTCACACCACTCTGCCTACTTCCCAGAAGTTTAAGACCCAGGGCACCCAGGCCACCTTCATCCGCTGCTCTGTGTCTGCATTCCGCTGTAGATATGGTCCTTCCCAATCTCCCACTGCCTTCTAGCCTTCATCTTCTAGCATTCTACCTCAGTCATCTGAGATCTTAGCTACGCAGCTGAGATGCACAATCCATTATGTCTTGTCCCCTCACAATTGTCCGCACATCAATTGTCTTGTCCCCTCCCGCCAGCCAAAGTTCCTTAGTAAATGTCCACCTCTCCTCCACTGTACCAGGAATGGGACGTGGCTGTACACCTCAAATGAATCCTAGGGCTTAGCTGATAACCACTGCAGCTACTTGATCTATTTACTTCCATCTCAGAGTAAAATCCCTCCACACTTTCTCTTTTCTAATTTACAACATCTCATTCTTGGCTGGTGGATGCTTTTCTTTCTCTTTCTCTCTCTCTCTTTCTTTCTTTCTTTCTTTCTTTTCTTTCTTTCTTTCTTTCTTTCTTTCTTTCTTTCTTTCTTTCTTTCCTTCTTTCTTTCTTTTTCTTTTTACTGAGGAGATAGAGGCAAAGGGACTCCCTTCTCCATGACCCCATTTGCATCCGGTGTCCCTGCAGTGTATTCTCCTTTTCCTTCTTTTCTCAAAATTTCATTTTATTTTATCCTTTGACACTTTCATCCACTTAGGTAGTGCATTCTAATCACACTCACCCTCAGCTGTGTAATGGATTTCCTTCGTTTCTCAGAGAAGCTAGTTCAGTTACAGGATGTTCTAAAGAGATATAGACAATAGGATGTTCCAAAGAGACATGGACAATAGGATGTTCAAAGGAAGGAGGACAGCTGGATATTTTCAAGGGAGGTGAAACCTTCTACCCGGCCAGGGATGGACGGTCTTTAGGCTTAGGTGCAGGAAATGAACAAGTCAGTAGCTTCAGGAAGTCCCTGAATTGAGCAGGTTCACCAGGATCCTCCCTCCCCGAGGATATATTGCCTTGAGTCCTCCTGGCAGGCGCTCTTGGATAAGCTGAGCTGCTGTGATGATTGAGCTACATGGAAAGGACACTCCAGTCTGTCACATTGCCTTCAAGTTCTACAACATGCTCCAGCTTTCCGCCTCTGTTAACTGCCCCCAAGCTGGGATGGGCTTCTGATGAAGCAGCTGTCCTTCAGCCATTTCTGCTCTGTGAGTAACCCCAATCAAACTCACTGGCTCACCAAGTTGGACTTTGGTGGTACCCTTACTTTGATCTGTTGTTGGTTCCCTATCTGCGGTGAGTAGATGTTTGTTCACGTCTCCCTGGGAATAATGTCGCGCAACACCCTCTCACATTCTCTTTGATTACCCTCTCATCTGTGACAAAGCTCTTCCTTCCAACAAGTCCACCTTGCATGATCATGCCTTTCTCTTTTTGTTTTGGGACCCACTAGGTTTAATCAAGGATGCTCTTAAGGGCACGGACGAGAAGAAATCCACTGGAGCAACTCACTGGTGGGTACCCCACTGAAAATAATGATTCCTTTCCCTTCTTAACTGATGGAAGGATTCTCTCACCTGTTCACGTGCCTCTTCTCAAACAGCATCAAATTATTCTTCTCTACTCTATTGAAGTTGTTAGTAAACAACCATCCTCTCCTGGTTCCAAATGAACTGTTAGCCGCCCCCCTTCCCATCCACTTAAGACTTAATTCCCATTTGCAGGCTCCTGCATAGTTTTCTGTCTTTGTTAGGTTGACATCTTGGCAGTACTGGGCCCAGTTGACTATTTGATAATAAGAGTCTTCTGTTTCCAGAGACCGCTGGTTCTTTCTCATTGGTTGGTCCTTTTTCGTCCCCTTTTCTTGATCCTGCTCACCCTTGATGTTGCTGACTGTGGCTGTGTCCCAGTGAGTCTCCAGTGGACATTTCCTCTTCTCTTACTCTGCTTTGTCTTGGGGGAGCTAATCCAGATGGCTTTAATTACCATCTACTTTCTCTCAAAGCCCCAATTTCTTTTTGTGCCTGCGCCTTCTGCCTTGATCTCCAGTTGCCACTTCACATTTCCATTTTGATGTCTCATGGGTAGCTCAGACTGAGCATAGCTAACGCTGGACTCCAGATAACAGCTGAAGCAAGTGAAGAAATGAATGCTTGTGTCTTAGACATCCTGTCATGGTAAGCATTTGATAAATAATCAACATTTGCATTGAGTCTGTAAACAATTAATGTTTTAAAAATTATTTTTAACTTTTGTGTATCTTATATACAGCATCTTAATCAGCTTTATACCTTTTTCAGGAACCCCCACTGGATTCTGTCTTTTATGTTAAGGCCTATCAAGTCAAGTTAGCATCCCCTGACATCCTTCACTGCATGTTCATCCACTGGGGTCTAGTCAGACTATCTTGAGTCACCCCCTTAAAGAACGTCAGCTCTTCCTCACCCAGCAATAATCAGCTACTCAATAGTCCAGCTAAGATTGGGGCCTGCTGCCCATGCCCACGGTTCTATGCTGGGGTTTTGTCTGCTTATGTTAGTATGGCTCTTGTGCATGCTGTTACCATTGCTGTAAGTTCAGAGGCACAAGATTCCAGGAGCCTTAAGACTCTGTATCCATATGGTCATGCACCTCCTATTGTGCCTCTTACAATCTTTCTGCCCCCTCTTCTGCAATGGTCCCTGAGCCCTAAGGTGGGTGAAGTTTAATATGGGAGTCCTGTCCAAGAACCCACACTCTGCACAATCTTATTCTTTACACTTTGGCCATTTTCAGTTCTTTGTGTTCATTGCCCTCTGTTATAGGAGGGAGCTTCATTGATGAGAGTTGAGAGATGCATTAGTGTTCTCTCTACCCCTTGTTCCACTGGATTCTATAAGCCTAAGTGTTGGGATTCCATTATAGATGTGTCACTTTGAATTGGGCATTTCACAGATAATCTCTGTGTATTACCGGTTGTGGCACTTTGCAAAAGTCTTTATCTGTTGCAAAAGAAGCTTTGGTACATGGTGACTGACATACTTGTCTGTAAATATAAGGATCCATATTTAGAACATACTAAGCAATCACATTTGTCTAGGGATGTGACAGCCTTGGGGTTTTGTCTAAGCTCTACGACTTCTCCAGCCATGTGTATTTGGCTATGTTTAGAGTATAACACATGAGTTCCCTTCCACTGAGTAGGTTTAAGTCCAATTATTTAGCTTTGATTATCCCCAAGGCAAAAGTGCCACTACTGCCCCAATATAGATTGCTTTACTACACATTGTTGTGGTTTTTAGGCTTTAAAGCTGGGCCTGGATCATGGACTGATGTTCTTCCTTAGCATCTTGCATAGTGTTCTCCAAAACTATGAGAGCTAGTCTTCAGGGAGGTGACTTCTAGGTTAGTTTCAGCTCCATTGCTCCAAGTCCTGTGTCTTCAGCAATAGTGTTTTACCTTCTGTACAGTGAAAGAAACAACCAAGAAAGTGAAGAGAAAACCCACAGATTGGGAGAAAATCTTCGTTAGTGACACATCTGACAGAGGTGTCAACCAGAATAGATAAAGAATTCAAAAAACAAAGAATCAAGAAAACAAATGACCCAATTAAAAGATGGACTATGGATGTGAACAGATAGTTCTCAAAAGAAGAAATAAAGGTGGCTAATAAACATTTTTAAAAGTATTCAACATTATTAGTAATTAGGGAAATGAGAATTAAAGTCACTTTAAGATTTCATCTTACTGCAGACTGGCTATAATCAAGAGAATAAATGATACCAAATGCTGGTGAAGATCCTGGGAAAGAAAACACTCATTCACTGCTAGTGGGATTGCAAACTCCTGCAACAACTATGGAAATTAGTGTAAAGAACTCTTAAAAAAAACTAAACACAAATCTACCATATAACCTGGTTATACCACTCCTTGGCAAATACCCCCCAAACTTATCCTACAGCAGAGATACTTGTACATCCATGTTTGTTGTTGTTATTTTCACAATTGCTTAGAAATGGAAATAACCTAAGTGTCCCTTAACTGACCCATGGATAATGAAAATGTGGTACATTTACACAATGGAGTTCTACTCAGCGGTAAATAAAGATGAAATTCGCAGGTAAATGGATGGAACTAGAAGCTGCTACAGACTCAGAAAAACAAATGACATATGTTTTCCCATAATTAATGTTTTTTGAAAAACTTACAGTAATTCACTGGAGAAATAGAATGGTACAAATAGTCACAAAGAATAAGCACATGCTAATGGTAAGAGGAAGTTTAGTTTATTCAGTAAATACTAATTCAGCGTCTTTCGTGTGCAAGGCACTGCTCTAGGCACTGAGAATTTAGCAGTGGAAAACCCAGGAAGTCCCCCTTAGCTCTTGAATTTCATGTTGAGGAGAGGCAAGCGAGCCAAGTACAGGTGATGATGAGCGAGGCGGTGAACAGGCTGGTTTATGTTACAAGACATGCTCACAAATTGTTGCTGCATAAGATCATCCCTTTTAACCTTCAGCAGGGCACGTGTGTTATCTCACTTGGGCTCCATGGTGAGAAGTTTCAGGGCTCCTTGGTTGTTAGGGTCGAGCTCAGGGCCTCTTCTAAGTGTTCAGTGAAGATGTTGGCTGAGGCACCAACCATCTCAAAACTTAATTAAGAGTGAATTAGATTGAGTTTATTCACAAGGTTGGCAAGTTGGTACTGGCTTGTTGGCAGGAGGCCACAGGGCCTCCCTGTGGGGACCATTCCAGAGAGCAGCTCGAATGGCCTTATGGCAAGGAAGCTCACTGCCTTCAGAGAAGGTGACCCAAGAGAACATATGTCGGGGCCAGAAAGATGGCTGAGCGGTTAAAAGCACTGATTGCTCTTGCAGAGGACTCAGGCTTGGTTCCTCAGTGTAGGATAAATGGGTCCCAAGCCAGGTTGAGAATGCTGCAGACTCAAAATAAGTTAAGAAACCCCCAACCTGGAAACTAATATCTGAGGAAAATATAGGCCAGCACCCATCATCCCAAACCCTCAGACTATAAAAAATAGGTCTGCAGAAAAAAACCCTTTCTTCCTTCAAAAGTCCAGACAAGCTGAGACCACTGTACCTCGGTACAGCACTGTCCATCCCACAGAGAAACTACAGCTCTTCACTGCTCTAACAAAGAGCAATCTGCTCCTGAGGTAGTCGCATTTTTCATCTTCATGTCACCTTGGTCAATTCTGAGCTAACATTTTCTAACACCCAGCACCCACATGGTAGCTAACAACTGTAACTCCAGTTCCTGGTGATCCAGCACCCTCTGCTGGTCTTTAATTGCATTGCATGACACAGGTGTACTTAACATGCAGGCAAAATAATCATACACACGTAGTAAAAATGAATACATTTTAAAAAATTAACCAAAGAACACCCATCTTCCATGACCTTGGAAGCACTGTTATGTCCTCAGTGTCCTGTTGGTTCATGGGTCATTTGAGCTTTGGGTGGAGGAGACTCTGGGAGGCAGAAGGATCACCTAGAGCCATTTAGGTGGCCACCATCCACACAGCTGGACACTCTCTCCTGTCCCTTTGCTCCCTAATTACAGCTCTTGGTTTAGGAGAACGGGGTTCTCTGTTACTACTTAAGACAATGGACTGTAACAGAAATGACACAGGCCTTGTCTCTCAGGACGAGGAGAGACTTACTGCTTCTTGCACTGGAGCAATTGCAGAAAGTTTAACACCACTCTGTTTAGGTAAGCCTAGTCAGCGTCTGGGAGATGCCAGGCATATGAATGAAGAAGACACAGATGAATCCAGCTTTGGCCTCTATTTCACTTCAGCCACATCAAGAGCTTGAAAGCAGGTGCCTTCCAGTCAGACTTTCCCACTCCTGGACTGCAATAGCCAAGAGTAAATTGCTAGTAAATTACTAGTGTAGGAATGATTTGTTTTCTGGAGAGGGATGAGAACTCTGGGAAAGATACTGAAAAGCTGATATTTGAGCAAGGGCCGGGTGAGATGAGAAAGCCACCTACGCTGCTATTTGAGGAAGGGGAATTGTTTAGGCAACAGAAAACTGCTGAGAATAGAGACTCTGAAAGAAGAGTCTGCTTGGTCAACCCGAATAACAAAGAACAAGAACGGTGGCTCAGATGAACTGTAGAAACAGACAGGTCAGAGCAGGTGCTAAGTTTTACACTGAGGAATGTGGGGAACACTGACAGAGCTTACCTATACGTGGGACACAATTCAACTCTTTAAAAGTGTTATTATTTTTATGTGTACAATTGTGTTGCTTGCATGTGTGTAAGTATACCTTGTCATGAAATGTCCAAAGAGGTCAGAAGAGGATGTTAGATTCCCCTGGAACTGGAGTTATAAAAGGTCGTTAGCTACCATGTGGGTGCTGGGAATTGAACCCAGGTCCTCTGCAAGAGTGGCCAGTGCTCTTAGCTACTAAGCCATCTCTCCAACTCCGACATTATTCAACTATTTAATGGTACGATCTATTTCTTCTATTGAGGGTAAGAGTGTGAGGAAAAAGAGCAGAAGAGAGCCATTAAAGATATTCCAATGGAGGGTGGAGTTACAGGTCATGGGGAACTGTAAAATCCTAAAAGTGTTTTTTAAAGCAGAGACAACGAACCAAGTGTGGTGATGCATGCTTGTAACCTCAGCGTTTTGAAGGCAGAGCAGGAGTGTTGCCAGTTTGAGGCCAGCCTAGGCTGTGGAATAAGATCTTGTCTCAAAGGGTTAAAGACTGGGGCTGTAGCCCCATGGTGGAACCCTTGCTTAGTATGTACAGGGCTCTGGTTTCAATTCCCATCATTGAGCAGGAGGTCATTAAAAGTATTAATAAACTGGATGTGAACTGCAGCAAGAGAAAGGGATGAATTAATAAATAATAATTTGAGTTTGGGGCTCCGCAGATGTTTCAGTGGGTAAAGTTCTTGCCACATAAGAGTAAGTACCCGAGTTCGATCCTTAGCACTCACATAAAATGCTGGGCATTTGCCATGTGTCTGTAATCCCCGTGCTGGGGAGGTGAAGACAGGTGGATTTCCTGGCTCACTGGCCAGCAAACCTAGCCTAAGTGACAAGCCACAGCTCTCAGTGAGCGACCCTGTCTCAAAAAACAAACACGGTAGACACTTCCTGCAGAATACCCTTAAGTTGTGTTCTGGCCTAAACACACACACACACACACACACACACACACACACACACACAAATCCACGCAAACATAAACTTGCACACATATCTGCACACACATAGACAGATGCACACACACAGACACATACAAATATGAACATGCACACATACCTACACAGACAGACACATAAACCCAGACACAAATAAACATGAACATGCATACATACTTGCACACACACATCCCATAATGATTTTGGTTTGGCACAAACAACTGGTTGAACAAAGATGACTGGAATTTGCTGAGATGGGAAAGACAAGGCATAATGTGAGAACTTATTTGGAAGAAAGGTTTCAGTTTTGTTTAGGGTAACTTAAGTTCTGAATAGCAATGCAGGTGTATGTGCTGGACTAGATATACATAAAGTAATGAGTCGTTAGCATATAGATGACATTACATATAGGATAGAAAAATAACTTTTCCTCGGCCCTCATACATTATTAATCAGAATGGACCAATGTAGCAAAAGACAGATTAAATAAGAGAGAATGAGAGCTTATGAACGTGTGATGTCTGTTTGCATGGAAGATTACGTGGGAATGAGTGATTCTCACAGTGGTGGCTTTGAATTTGCACTTACTTACATGGCATCTCACATAAAGAATAGTACATTTTAGGAGACATGGCCCGCAAGGGGCCAGGACTTTGAGTTTCTACAGGTGCCAGACTGTGGGAAGGCAAATGACTGGGAGATAGAGGCTGGTGAGTGAAGCTCGTGTGCACCCTCAGTGCCATCTCCAGGCCCAAGCAGGGCTAGAGCTGTCTTCAGGGATTACCCTTTGTTTGCTCTGGTAGAAGGGTTTTTTGTAGGATACAAGATATCTTTTGTCTTTGTAAATATACTTTCTGCTTTTAGGAAAGTGGGAGCAGAGAGATTTCCTGCATCTGTTTCTTCTTCATGACTTTCCATCCTAGTTGCTACAGAAGCACATTTTGGAATGGTTTATTCTAGTGTCCCCAAAAGCCAATAGACTGAGATCATCAAAAGAGTGGCAGGTAGAGAAGAAGTCTAAGAACCAAACCCTAAGCCATTGCACCTTATAGATCGACAAGGACTGAATCCACCTAAGAGACCACAAATGACTGGCAAAGGATCAAAGAGAACCAGATTGTGCTATCCAGGGGCTGGAGAGATGGATCAGTGGTTAAGAGCACTGACAGTTTTGCAGAAGACCCAGGTTTGAATCCCAGGACCCACATGGTAGCTAACAACCATCCATAACTTCAGTCCCAGGAGATCCAGTACCCTCTTCTGTCCTCCGTGGGCAGTGCAGGACATGGGTGCACTTACAAACATGCAGGCAATGCACTCATGCACATAAAAATTTTTTAAAGGATTTTTAAAAAAAGAATGTGCTATCCAGAAGTCAGGAGAAATGTTTCAAGAAAGACAGTGTTTTGGTTTGAATGAGAAATGTCCCCTATATGCTCATGTTTCAACACTTGGTGCCCAGCTGGCAATTGCTGTTTGGGAAGACTGTAGGCTCTTTTAGGAGGTGGAGACTCACCAGTGAAGAAAGTGATCACTGGGAGCAGACCTTGCGGTTTGATAGACTAGCCCTGTCTCTTATCTGGTCCCTGACTGAAGATGCAGTGTGGCCAGCTGCCATTTCTGCCATCATGCCTTACTACAGTGAGGGCTGAGACCCCTTGAACTGTGAGCCCAACATAATCCCATGACCAGGCAGTTTGGCAGGGTGACTGGTTTCTGCCAAATGCCATTGGTTATTGTCCTAGTTTTCTTTCCGTTGCTATGCTAATCATCATAACCAAAAGCAACCTGGGGGACGAAAGGCTTTATTTCATCTTATGTTTCCAGGTCACAGTCCATCACTGAGGGAAGTCAGGGCAGGAACTCAAGGCAGGAAGCTGGAGCAGAAACCACAGCGGAACGCTGCTTACCGGCTTGCTCTCTGGTTCGCTGTTCAGTTAGCTATCTTATAGAATCTAGACCTACTTTTCTAGGGCTGCTGCTCTCTATGGTGTGATGGACCCTCCCCCATCAATCATCTATCTAGACAATCTCTCACAGACATGGCCACAGACCACTGTGATCTGGGTGATCCCCTAATTTAGATTCCTGCAGATGACTCTGGTCTGTATCAGGTTGACAGCTAAAGCTAACCAGGACATTTATTTTTGGATAGGAAGTGTCCTTTACAAGCTCATGACTGAATCCTTAGATACCAGCCATGTGGGAGACGTTAGGAACTTTAGGAGTTGTAGGAATGACTTACAACATGAACAGAATCCAGACTAATGACTTTCACCGAACCTTACACCCAAATGTTACTGTTTATAATGCAAACAAGCTCACTGAGTTATGTGTTCTTGTGATGTGGGTACCTGACATTGACCTCTGGGTCCCTGCTTTGCCCTCCACTCAAATAGTGAATGGTGTGCTTGAATCAGCATACTAAAGTGCTGGAAGAAACATATTCATAAACAAGTCCTCACTGAAAAAGAGTGAGAATAGTGGGCCTTGTGCATATGAGCTGGTTTAGGCCTAGGGATCAAAGCCAAGATTCTTCTCTGGCAAGGGCAGATCCAAACTTGTAGTTCCCCAGGTGATGCAGGAGAAACTGGCTTAACAAAGTAAGTGTGAGGCCTGGCTTGGGAGCACAGCCCGTGAGAGATCTGAAGGAACAAACTCTCAGAGTACGGGTCCGCCCTTGACTATTGAAAGTTAATTCTAAGAGTCGGACTGGTTATTCATAATAGGCACAACTGTACTGTGGCTTAGTAAGGAGTTAGGGCCTAACTGGAGCAAGTAAATCACTGGGAGTGTCCTTTTGAATACCTGATGCCTCGTTCCTTTCTTTCTGCCTCTCTTTTTTTCTCTTCCTCTCTCTCTCTGTATCTCTCTGTGTGTCTCTGTCTCTCTGTCTGTCTGCCTCTGTCTCACTCTGTTTCCCTTCCACCATGGAGTGAGTAGCTTCTGGCACGTGCATTCACTGCCATGATGTTTGGCCTCACGAGGGGTCCAGAATCAGTGGAGCCAGGGAGTGTGCATGGATGGGAAACTTTGAAACCATGAGCTAAAAAACCCACTTCCTCCCTTAGGTTATTTATGCCAGGCGTTTTGGTTACAGTGACAAGAAGCTCCTTACCAGCCCATCCTTACTCAGGGATTCTGCTCTGTCTTGTACACTCACATATCTTCTCTGTTTGTGGTCTTGCCTCACATCACAAAGTGTTTTTCATCACCCAGGAAGTTTGGAAACTCTGGGGCCAAAAATGAGATCTAAAGGAAGCCCTCTGAGGAAATGGGGTCCACTCAAAAGCTGTCCTTTCAGGACCTCTCGAATCCTGGAGCTCTACCAAGGACGGCAGTGTGTTGGGGCACAGGGCGAGTGGTATGGCCTCATCACTTTCTTATTTCTCACTGAAGCTGCACAGTGAGCAAGCTAGCTTGGTTCCACAAATAACCCAGTGAGGCTCCTGTGTAAATTCTGAGGTTAGCTATGATTTTTCAAGAAGCTTTGTCTTCTGACATTCCCAGGCTAGCCTAGAGGCCTGGGAGGGTGCAGTGGCCACCACGTGGGCCGTTGAGACCCATCTGGGACTGAAACTATTCACTGTTTCCCTGTTTTTCCTTTTTGGTTTCTCATTGGCTGAAATATTGGAGAGAAGCTACTTTTCTTTAGGAGGTCCCATTCTCCTCTTTGAAGCCAAGAGGCTCTGACGGGTCTTTTCCAGCCCCAGCATTGCTGACCACCCAGCATTGCTGACCACCCAGCATTTTCCTTCCAGGGTTGAAACTGGATCTCTAGGACAGGTTGTTCTTCAAACTCCAAGCCAGCCCTGCCCGGCCACTCCTGTCTCTTGAGATACTATTTTGTTTGTATTCTTCCTAGGTCCCCACCTCTGTGCTTTGATTTTGAATCTTTCCCATCATTGTTTTTTTTTTTTTTTATTCCCATCTAGGTTATTTAAAAAATGTTCTGGGAAAACTGAAACAGACTCCGCAAACGTTTATTTAGTGATTGATCTGACACTGGGGACCGAGGCAGAAGGTGGGGCTCCCTGCCCTTCAGAATCACACAGTTCAGCTCCACAGTTTCAGCTACATGTTGAAGGCTGTAGGTGCTCACCAGTGCCTCTCTTCCACTCCGAGGAATTTGTTTATGATACAGGGGAGGGAAAAGATCTTTTTGCTCTTCTCTTATGGTCATGGTCCCTAGAACAAAAACCAGATTGACAAGGGAAAAGCATACGTTTATTTAATGCAAGTTTCATAGAACGTAGGAGCTCCTGAAGGAAGTGAAGACTCGAAGAGGTAGTCAGTTATGGTGTTTTGTGTGGTAGGTGTGATGGAGAGTGCTAGGGCACAGAGCGTCCACTCTAGTGGTGATGGAATTGGGAGCTCAGCAGGGCCGGCTGGTTCAGATTCTTCCTGGTCCCTGTGTCTTCACAGTGTAAAGAAATGGAAAATGAAGGTTACAGCAAATCTGACTCCATCTTGTTAGAAAAAGCCTCAGCCACATAAGCTTGGCTTCCTGGCTTCAGAAACTCTTTCCCACCCCCCTAGTTAAACATTTGCAAGGATGTGGCCTTCAGATATCAGGTGGTTTTGTCATGGCTTAAAGGGAAAGCATAGAGTCTGGTCGGGATGACCAAGACATGAATCAGAAACCCAAATAAGCCCGAGACCTTGAAGTATACTCTGGTAAGCACATTCCACAGGCCTTGTTACCTTAATATGAGTAAGATGCTTTTTCGTGCCAGTGGGCTTCCTTAACCAATCCCAACCCTTGTCCCTCCTCTCTTTGTTTTAACCCTATAAAACATCACCTCACCCTCCACTCGGGGCCACTGTCTTATCACCCGCTGCGTCGGTGTGTCAGACTGTGGACCGAGCTCGAGCTTGTAAATAAAGACCCTTTGTTCTTGCATCAGATTTGACCTCCATGGTGGTCTTTTGAGAGGATTCTATAACCTGGGCACAACAACAGATGAGGACATTCCTTTCTTTTGGGTATAGTGTGGTCGCTGCTGGCACGGGGGCTCCTATGTTCTGCTCAGGGGAGGACAAGGGAATGCCAAAGAGCCCGCCTAAACATCCCCTCAGTGCCCTCAGCTTCAAACATGTCAACACGATTCTAAAGGGATAAAAAGATATCACCAGGAGCTATAAAGACAAAGAACGAAGACAGTTTCCGTTTCTTTGCAGCAAAGATAATTTTAATTCTCTGTCTACCATAATTTGGTCTCTTGTTTAAGGGGGAATTTTTGTCTTACTGTAACTATATTGTTTTAACAATGGGGGAAACTTTAAGTGAAAATTGGGGTGTGTAAAATTTCGGGGACTCAGATTTGGAAAGCAAGCAGGCCCAGAGGACTGTGTGGAGCAGGACTCAGAGAGCTTGGGTCACACAGAAGGCGCCACGGCTCCCTCTAGGGGCGAGAGCTATGGAAGCATCTTGCTTGTGCTGCTGTCTTTAAACCAGGAAGTAAAAATTTCACTACATTTTTCCTTCAAGGAAATAAACTTTACTGGGGAAAAGGTCGATTTTCCTAGGAGACAACTGAGCTGGTGTGGGCAAGAAAGCAGCAGCTTCTCAGGTTTCCTCGGTGACACTTGTTTGGTGACCTGGTAAGAGCCACAGAACAGTAAGTTCTCAGGGAATCACTGGGATCAGGGTGATGACAAGCAGAGTGGCACAGATCTTCCTTCCTTCCTTCCTTCCTTCCTTCCTTCCTTCCTTCCTTCCTTCCTCCCTCCCTCCCTCCCTCCCTCCCTCCCTCTTTCCTTCCTTCCTTCCTTCCTTCCTTCCTTCCTTCCTTCCTTCCTTCCTTCCTTCCTTCCTTCCTTCCCAGTTCTTCTCTAATATCTTAAGTATTACATTGTTGACAACACACACATATAGAAATACTTCTTAGTAGTAGCTTTAAGTTCTCAAACTTGAGTGACTGAATCTGAGCTATGAATATTGTGAGTTTTTTTTTGGTCCGCCAGACGTAACAGAAATGGACCAGAGTTCTGGGAGTTAACAGGATCAGTTTATTAAGGGCAAAGGACTGGCTTCCCCAGTCGGGAAAGAGAGAAGACTAGACGGGACTAGCTTTCTCCCAGGAGTGGAGAAAATACTAGGCCCCTCATCTTGGAGGCTCTGGCTGTGGGACCCGGCTGATGTACCTGGATCCAGATCCGGATGGAGAAGCTCGCTCAGGGAGAGTGCGAGAGGCTAACTCCCTGGGATGGAGATATCAGGCCCAGGAGAGTGAGAGATAAGCCCCGCCCAGCTGGTCAGCAGGCCCTTTCCTAGGGAGGCAGGGGTCCCCATGGTATTTGATTGATGCCTAAGGGGAGACTGCGAACCCTTGGCCAGGAAGCAACTCCCTTTCAGGAATCTTATGTGACCAAGAAGCTGTAAAAGTCAGTCCCTTTTGCAGAAATTTTGCAGACCCAGGATTTAGAGGCCTTATCTAATCAAGAAGCATCAAGGAGAAGTTGTAAAAGTCAGCCTCTTCTCATAGATGTTTGAAAATTCTGGTCCCAGGTTTCTGCCAGTCTTCCTGAGTCCTGAACTGTTTTTTTTTTTTTTTCCTTTCAGTCACATCTTACAAATATATCCTGTAGTTCTCCCACTTTGAACATCCTACACCAGAGGGACACATTGCTACAACTGAGGAACTTGCCACCTGAAATCTATGGCTAACCATGGGGTTCATTCCTTTCTAAAGATTTATTTATGTGTGTGAATATGTATACACATAAGTGTATATATATATGCATATGTACACACTTCTGTGTATGAGTACATACATGCATGTGTATGTGAATGTGTGTATACATGTGCGCAGGTACACACTCTTCTGTGTGAGCATATACATACATCTGTGTGCATGAGTGTGTGCATATATGTGTGGGGGTATACACTCTTGTACATGAGTACATACAAATGTGTGTGCATGAGTGTACAGGTACATGCTCCTGTGTGAGTATATGCATACATGTGTGAGTATATACTACATGTGTGTGTATACATGTACGTGCAGACATACACTGCTGTGTACACATGAGGGCTAGAAGAGGGCATTGGATCCCATGGAGCTGGAGTTAAAGGCATTTGTGGGATGCCCAGCTTATTACGTGGGTGCTGGGATTAGAACTCTCATCCTCATGACTGTAGAGCAATTGCTCTTAACCACTGAGACATCTCTCTAGCCTCTGGGGTTTGTTCTTAATGTTGAATATTTATGCATTTGGAAAAATGCGTAATGTCATTATATCTGCCATTATAGTATCACATTGAGTAATTTCACTGTTCCCAAAACTGCTCTGTCTCTTCATCCCTCCCTCTCCCTGATCCCTAGTGCTGTCCCTGATTTTTGTGCTGTCTCCATACTTTTTTCTCCACACTGTTCAGAATGTTCTTTAGTGAGAAATCCACATAACCTTTTCAGATTGGTTTATTTCACTTAGTAAGATGCATGTATTTTTTATATTTGTTTTCATGGTTTGACAGTTCTTTTTTAGTGTCAAATAATATTCCATTTCTTGGCTATACCACAGCTTATCCATTTACCCATGTAAGGGCATCATGGTTGCTTCCAAGTTCTAATGATTATGAAAAAAGCTCTACGAAAAGTGTGTACAGTTTTGGTGATTTTACATGATTTTTCTACTCCTTTGGGTAAATGCCAAGGAAGATATTTCCTTGCTAGAGGGCATGGTAAGAATGGGTTTAATTTGATAAGAAACTGTGTTAGTTATGTTTTTATTGCCATGACAGAACACCAAGTGACTTATGGAAGGAAGGAAGAGTTCATTTTGGCTTACAGTTCTGAGGGGCAGGAGTCCATCACGGTGGGGAGACATGGCAGCGGGAGCAGGAGGCTGAGAGATCACATCTTCCATGGCAAAGTAGAGAGGGAACTGGAAGTGAGCGAGGCTATAAACCCTCAGCCCCAAGGGACATACTTCCTCCAGCAACGCCTGCCCACTTCCGAACCTTCTCAAACAGTACCCACCAACCGGGGACCCAGCGTTCAATCCCTGGAGCCTAAGGAGGGCGCTTCTCATTCAGACCCCACTCTGCCCCTCCTCCTCCCAAAGGGGCCGCGCCAGTTTGCATTGTTCTAGCTGATCCGCATCGCATCGCATCTTCAGCTGCACTTCCTGGTGTCAGTGGTCTGAATTTTGGCCATTGTAATTGACGTGGATCAGGATAACACAGCATTCTACACACTCTGTAGTTAGGATGGCGTTGATTACTACTCTTGTTTCTAAGATAATTTTATTCAGATGACTACTTACTGTCATTTATCATTAATGAGTACTTATCCAGAAAAATGGTAACAACTTCATTTGAATGTGAACAGCACTACAGAATGTGCTTGCTATTAAAGAAGATTTAATTAGGAAAAACATCACTTTAGGAAGCACTTTAAAAAAGATTTATATATCTTTATTTTATGCGTGTGTGTGTTTTGCTTGCATATGTTCACCACAAGCATGCCTGGTCCCCTTAATACCAGAAGAGGGTGTCCGATCCTCTGGAACTGGAGTTACAGGTTTTGGTGGTTTGAATGAGAATGCAGCCCCATAGGCTCCACTCTAGGGATTTGAACACTTTGTCCCTAGTTGGTGGTGCTATTTTGGGAGGTCCTAGAAGGTGTAAAGGAAGTTAGTCACTGGGGACTGACTTAGAGAGTTCTTACGCCTTGCGGGATTTCCAGGCATGCTCTGTTTCCTGGGCCTGCCTGAAGATGTGAGCGCCTAGCTTAGCTTCTGCTCCTACTCCATATGCCTCCCCACCATGACCAAAGCTTGCCCTTTGGAACCGTAAACTAAATAAGCTCTTCCTTTTACAAATTCCTTTGGTCACGGTGTTTTATCACAGCAACAGAAAAATAACTAAGACACAGGTTGTTGTGAGTCCCCCCGTATGTGTGCTGGGAATCACACCTGGGTCCTCTGCAACAGCAGCAAGTGGTTTGAACTGCTGAACCATCTCTCTAGCCCCAAGCATGTCTTTTTACAAATTCTTTGACAGTTTCATTCACCTATGTAAAGAATTTCAGTCATTTCTACCCCCATTATGTTTCATTTCCTCTTCCTCTCTCACTAAAACCTTTCTTCTTCCCAGCATCTTCCCTCCTACTTTCCTGTCTCGTGCGTGTGTGCGTGTGTGTGAGAGAGAGAGAGACCCCCTGAGTTTAATTAGGGTGGCCTGCATGAGTGTGGGTGGGAGGTTATTTACTGGGACTTAGGCAATTTAGCAGCAGCCACACCATTGAAGAAAGTGATACTCCTCCTCCTGCGACCACTGACGCTCAGTAGACTCTCAGGGAAGGGCATGGCCTCCGCCTTCCAAGATGAAATGTTGACAAGCCCCATCTTGTGCAGGTTTTAAGGAATCACATCTTTTCATGTAATTTCCTGCATCTGACTCCTGCCACCACTTATCTCTAACTTCTGAGTTACCTGAGCCTGCAAAAGCAGAACATTATTGTGCTCACGTTTGCATTCTCTTCAGTTCTTTCCTCATGCCCCACACAAGGAACAGTATAATAGATGCTTGACTTAGTGCCATGGAATCTTAGAAAAATCCCTGTCATAGAAATACTGAAGCAAATCATTGACTAGCCTCTTACTTGACACGAGAAGTCAAGCACCTTGCTCATGATCATGTAGCTAATACATGATCCTGGATCATGGTCCTGGATCACTCTCAACCAGGTTCACTCTAGATTTCCCCATACACAGTCAGGGTAGGTATCTCAGTAATCCCCCCACCCCGGCTGACATTCACATCTTGTGAGGATCAGCCCTAATTATTTGCACAGTCCTCTACACCTCCTGTATGCAGCCCGTTTACAGACCGGGCTGGTAGGGTTGGGTGGGTGGATTCTACTTCTGTTTCCTCAGACAAGGCAGGCACTAATGTGCTCCTTCCCTAGGCAGAGTTACTGAACCAGAACAGGGTACTGAGCTTGCAGAATGTGCTCGCTGAGTAATTTGGGGGAGAGACATTTCTCTTTTGGAAAATAACTGAGAAGCCAGCTTCTTTCTCTACTCTTAGATGTGACTGAAAGTAGAATCTAGACGGTTCTGGGCAACAAAAATAGACCTGGAGGGCCTCCCATTGACCTGCTAAGGGCAGGTAAAGGCAGTGGTAAATCTGGTCAGCGATGACCTCAATGAGCCGTGGAGCCAAGCCAGCTCCGAAACTGTCCCTCCCGCATTCAGTGGTATGGGTTACTTATTGTTTACATCATTTTGAAAGTTTTAAAGTTCTCTGGTTATTAGGTTGAAACTTTCATGACCAGAGTTTGGGACAATAAGATTATATTCCTTTCTCAGAAATTGACCAAGTATAGCTGTTACACTTGTAGAGAACTAATTAGATCGCAGCATTTAAGAGCTATGTGGTAACTGGTTCACATTATATTTACAGCTCTGTAGTCAAATAAAACCTAAATGTCAGGTGCCCGAATGCTAATATAAAAATATCAAGACCTGCTGCTGCTGCAGCTGAAACTAAATTATGGCTCCCTTAGGGAGAATCAATACTTTTCTTTTAAGCCAAACTCAGATTCCTAAATGTACTTCCAAATGAGAAATAGTTATGGTCAAAGAAAATATTTTAAGAAATTTCTTCACAGTGTAAAAATTAGAGGGACGTGTGCTCTAAATGTCCATTGTGAGGGTTGGGAAAATCACCTCTCAGCTTCTGCAGGGTTCACCCCTCCCTCGGGTGGTCCCCAGTATAACAGCTTTCAGCATGGAAAATTGGATCACTGGTAATTACAAAGAAAGATTGTCAAGGATAAGACTGTTGCCTTCAAGGATATTTTCTTAAAGATTTCCCTGGCTCTAGACTTTAAACTAGAAGGACCCAGCTTTTGTTGGTATCAAGAAAGGCTGGGTAACAAAACAACTTCAGAACAACAGGAGGTGCCTTGACTCTTCTTGCTTAGGCAGTGTCTCTTTATGCCATTGTGCATTCTTGTTGTGTGTGTGTGTAAATTTTTTTAAAAAATGTTATTGATTCTTTGAGAATGTCATACAATATATTTTGATCATATTAACCCTCCTGTCCCATGCCCTGTAAAAGCCACTCCCACCTGACTACTGCTCCAGCTTAGTGTCCTCTTTTTTTAAAAAAATACCTATAGAGTCCTATTTGTGTTCCTTCAAATACTATGGGATGTGGGGCCATCCCCTGGAGCACAGTGAACCTTGTCTCTGACAAAATCTAAAGGCTTAGCATTTTCCTTCATTTTTTTCAACTCTTGATATCTTGAATAATCGAATTATAATTGTTCAAGTTGGGAAGTAAGCAACGTTTCTGCTTTAGTTTAATTTATGTCAGAATAGAGGGCTCAAAACCTTCTACTGTGATTGACACTAATCTGAGAGTTCTGCCTTTTCAATCTTACTAGAAGGTGGAATGCTGTGATTTCCAAGGTCCCTGGACTGCAGACAGCTCAGGTTCTCTGAGCTGTGAGCCACTTGCCTCTAAGACATAAATAACCACAATGGCCAGAAAATAAAGCAGGTAATCTCTAGAGATGCCTGAATACATTAAAATGAAATATAGCAAAAGGCTCTGAATCTTCAGACTCCATTGAATACTGTTTGCAGTCATCTGGTAAAATTTTAATTTATTTTATTATTGCATTTTTATGATAAATTGTAATGTACCTCATTCATTTTCTCCATCAGTCTCCTCTCCTCTCTACAAATGGCTCACATGATGATGACCTACATTAAAGTAATTGTCACCATGTGTAGCATTATAGCAATAATCTATAAATAATATAAAAATTTGCAGAAAATTAAAGCATAAAATATATCACGATGGAAAGAGATATAAATCTTTTAATATTTAAGCTTTTTTTTCAGATAATATATGGAACTTGTGTTTTGGCCATTTGAGCCACCTAGTGGTAACAGACATGAAATATGATTTCTTATACTGAAAAATAATGTAAGTTTCTAACAGTTTCCAATTTAAAGGAACAAACTAGGCAAAAACGAACCATTAACTACTATACATTTTCAGCTCATGAATGAATATTTATTCTCTGGCTAGGGTTTAACAGAAAATAAGTTATCACAGCATTGCTTTGTTTAGTTTGCTTCTAGTAGAGGCTAGGAATCCAAGAGCATTAAAACAAGAACTTATAATCAAAATGCTCTTAATGTTTCTAATGAAGAAATAGCTATAAATCATTTTTAGCATTTTATTTCTTTAGTGTGTGAGACGTGTATGGACACAGTATGGCATGTAGAGGTCAGAGGGCAACTTCTGGAAATGAGTTCTCTCCTTTTAAATTGTGGGTTTGGGGACTGAACTCAGGTCATCTGCTTGGTGGCTAACACCTTTACTGGGTAAGCCATCCTGCCAGCCCAGCTATAAAATCTTTAATGACCAGAAATAATTAATACATTTTACAACTCAGTTATATTTGCATGTGGCCTTTGAGAAGTTGTCTTGGGTGTGGTCATGTGTTTGCTCCATCTGTCTTCATCAAGTTCATGTCTTACTCAAGGAACAAAAATGAATCACCAATCTGTTGAGTAGTAGTACATTAGAAGCACTCTATAACAGGGCTGGAGACATGGTTCAGTGGTTAGGAACACCAGCTGAATGCAGAGGACCCAGATTCAGTTCCCAATACCCACATGGTAACTAACAACTGGAACTGAATTCCAGTTCCAAGGGAATTCAGCGCCCTCTGCTGACCTTCCCGGGCACGGTATGGCCTGAGTGCGCTTATGTACATGCAGGCATTACACTCATACACAAAAGTAAAAAATAATAATTTTTTTTAAAAAAAAGAAACACTGTATAACCAGATCACACTGTGGCTATTTTAGATTCCTTAACTGAGAACTGTAAATCAAACTAAGTTTCCATTTTGGCTCAGTTCTGGTGTAATAACTTCCAGCAGAGCCAAATCACGAAACACTTGTAACTGCACGTGTCAGAATCCACATACATCTTTGCCTTGTTAACTTTTAAGGAGCTTTTATTTGTTGTTCCAAGAATGCCAGGTTCTTGGTTTCCTGCTTTCTTAAATTGCCATATGTCTCTAAATAGGTTTTTTTGAAAGTTAGAATTAGCACAAAAATATGATCAATTTGTCCTCTGTGAATCTGCCCGTCTGTCTTCCTTCCTGTAGAATTGCAAACCATCGATGAAAATGGTCCTTTCTGATGATCCTGTGTGCATGAACTCTGATCTTCCCAATCCCATCTGCGGTTCCTTAGGTGAGCATGAGTCAGGTCGCTTTCACAGCTGCTTCCCAAAAGCAGCTGCATCTACAGAAGTTTTAGGGAGTGCCAGCCCAGGGCAAGCAAAACCTTGGAACAGCAATAAATCAACAAGGCAAGGATGAAGGCACTTTCTTTCTAAATTTTTAAAATCTATTTATTTATATTTTATGTGTATGAGTGTTATGCCTGCATGTATTTAAGTGTATTCGTGTCATGCAGTACCCACAGAGGCCAGAAGAGGGTGTCGATCCCCTGGAACTGAAGTCACAGATGGTTGTTAGCCACCATGTGGGTGCCGGGGACTGAACCCAGGTCCTCTGCAAGAGTAGCCAGTGCTCTTAACAGCTGAGCCATCTCTCCAGCCCTGAAGACACTATTTAAGGCAGGAAGGGAGGTCAGCACTATATTTTGTGATTTGGCTTTGCTGGAGGTTTACTTGTGCAGAATGAAAATGCAAGAGGTTCTAAAACAAAACCTTCCCTGATCTCCAAGACACCCTGAGAATAGATGGGGAGCTGAGTAATGGAGGGAAATTGCTGTGGATGTAGAATGTGTGTCTATAATATTGTCCTTTTCTGGGGAGGAATGCTGTATTTTTGACAGGATGTGTGATTGTGGGTTGCCATGTTTCTTCCTTGGCCGGGCCAGTCAGAAAATTTTCATTGAACCTGGGAAAAAACAAGTTTGAGGTGTTTGGGTTTAAACCTGAGAGATATGAATTGTAGTGCTGTTTCTGGCTTTGTGGCGAAAAATCAGTCCAAAGGACGAGAGATGGAAGCCAGGAGCAGAAAGAGGCAGAAGGATGACAGGGAGAGCTTTTGAGGCTGGATTCTTACAAAAAAATACATCTCCCCTCTGGCCTCAGTTGTTTTAAGTTGAGTTTCTGTTACTCAGAATCCCAGCTAAGTCCTGATCAATACAAGGCAGATGTTGCCTGTGCACAGCCAAGGGACTCATTCAACTGTATCAGTAAAAAGAACATTCTGGAAAGCTAGGGGAAGGAGCAGTAACTTACTTGGAGGACCCACTGAGACTCTGTACTGACCAAACTCACGTAAGTAACGTTATGGAATATGTCTAAAGTCCTGAGAGAAGGTGTAGCTATGGGGACTTTTCATTTACTTTAAAATACTCACGTGTTCTTTGTCTCCTTAGTGTTACACTTACACAAACACATCTTGATGTCTAAATTTTACAAATAGGAAGAACCAAGATGCTTAGTAATGGTTTCTGGGTTGGGTGGAACCCTGTCAGTAGCCCCATTTGAGGAAATCTGCCTGAAATACCCTCTCCCAAAGCCTTTAGTCCTATGATGTCATATCTGGTATCAGGTGACCTACACATTTCCATCGTCATCAACCTATCCATAGCTCATTATATCAATTCAACATTGTTTTTTAAATGGGCAGGACCCTTCCTTGTTCCGGGTGCATTTTATTGTAGAGTGTGAGATGTCAGCTGAAGCTACAGTTCAAGGTGGGTTTAAAATTTTTACTTATTTTTATTTTATGTGCATGAGTATTTTGCCTGTATGTATGCAAGTGCACCCATGTAAATGCCCATGACCCGAAGAGGGTATCGGATTACCTGGAACTGGAATTACAGATAGTTGTTGGCTGCCATGTGGGTCCTGGGAACCAAACGTGGGTCCTCTATAAAAACAGCCAGTGCTCTTAACTGCCTCTCCAGCCATCTCTCCAACCCTTCAGTGTGGTTTTGAGTTCTCATTCTCTTTTATTAGTCACAGGTTCTTTGAATGGGCTTGCTCACTTCCTTGGTTTCAGTTTCCACCAGTATACTGAAGCTTCCTAAATTTACATGTCTAGCATCCAACTCTTCGTTGAACTCAGACAGGTATGTGCAGCTGTGTATTCGCTATCTCCTAGAACATCATGTGGAAATCTCAAGCTCAATGCACTAGACCACGAACCCCTTCCAGAAGTCACTACAATCCCCACATCAGAGAATGACTTCACCATGTTAGGCCAGAACCTGTGAATCATTGGTAGCTGCATTGTTTGATCCCGTCTTAGCTGTCACCGAGAGCTGTCCACACAGTCTCCACTATGTCTCAAACACCTCTTTCTTTCTGATCCCACCACTACAGTCTTTGTCATGATGCCTATTATTGCATGCCTTATTATACCAGCCACCTAGCTCTTGCCTAGTCTTGAGCACCATTTCTCAGTGTCTTTCTCCTTTGTGGAAATAACTTTTACAAACTATACCATTTGAAACCCATCTCTGTTGACTGCACCCTTGGACAGGACCTGTGAGATCTGAAAAACATGACCCCCTTGTTCCTCCTCAGCGTGATCCTTAGCCAGTCTCTTCCTGCCTTCTGTATTCCAGACCCACTACCTGTACCCCACCATGCCTTGGAGGACAGGACTTTGGACATTGTCTTCTCCCAGTTTGACCTCATGCCTCAGCCCAGGCTCTCTATTCTTTGTTGTTGTTGTTTTCATTTTAGTTTCATTCTGTTTATTGAAACATTTTTGGGATAAGTGTGGACTTACAGGGAACCTTAAGGAGGAAAACACAGCTCTCCTTGGTATATTTCAGCCATTGTTCTCCAAATGATAATATTTTTGCAGTTAGATTATATCTTTTTGTTTGGGGCAGAAACCAGAGCCTTGGACATGCAGAGCCACAACCCCCGACTTCGGTATGGTCTTAGTTTCTCCCACCCCCTCTTCACACACCCCTGTGATTGAACCCTGGGCCTAGAGCTTATCAAACACAATATACAGCCTTGACCCTTGTTTTTGGTTTTGTTTTGCTTTAACTTCTTAGACTGTGTTTTTTGTCTCTAGAAGTTCAGTTGGGTGATTTACACTTTCTATAGGGCTTAGGTAAAGGTCAACTGGGGATGTAGAAGAGTAAATGGAAAACTCTGGGTGCCTGGGAATGGAAGAGGACCAGAGTCAAGGCCGGGATGCCCAGAACCATGTGTGGAGTCAAGACCATAGCTGACCCTCTGAGGGCAGTGGGAAGTTCATTCTAGAGAATCAGTCCTCCCACGACTAGAATCTGTAAATGTTAGAGACCTACCCTGTCCCTAGCATAAGCCCCACATAGAGGCAAAGCCACTGCCATGCATACCCTGGGACTCAGGGGTGGGTGTTGTGGGGAGTGCAGCCTCAGATAAGGCTAAAACTGCTGCCCAGCATCAGGAAGTCCTCTGTGCTCCACTCTGAGGAGCTCTGTTCTTGACCTCATAACACACTGCTCACACTGTCCTGCCGACACACACTTACTCCTGTTGCTCCCTTCAAAATGCAGTAAACTCCTTGAAGCTCGCAGCCACCACCTGGATACTCAATATGTAAGCAAACATAGTCTTATTTGCTCAAATGAGGAGTTCAAGGATGAAGAAAACCATGAGCCCTTCACTAACGGCTTTGCTTAGATTTTATACTCTAGGCAGCATCAAGTCTCAAACAAATAAATGAGGATAGTGTTAGTGTTGATAAAAGATACTGCAAAGGATGCCATTGTCAACCCACTTCTGGTGGAACAGATGGGTGGGATATGGCAGCAGTCTTACATAAACTCGGATGGGAAGGAAGCGCTTCCTTCATTCTGATGGCATCAAACCTGGGTGAAGACTTCACACAACCTTTAGCTTTTAAGTAGCTGTAACAAAGGTCTGTGTCTGAATGGATAACCTGAAGAACATTGATTGTCTAAAAGACTGGAAAAGTCCTTTCCAGAACAAAAAGAGAAGAGGGACAGGAGAGGCTATGAGAACTCAAGCAGATGAATAGATGAAGTTTCGATGTTTATGTTACCAACTCGAAAGGTAGCTGTTTCAGGAAGTTTCCTGGGTCTTGTCTGTTTAGGCTGTTTATCCCCGAACATGCAGCAGTCAGCTATCAGAACAGCATTTGAGTCTTTGTAGGTCAACAGGATTAGCCCTTCTGTGCTGGGCTCCCTACCCACTGGGACCATCCTGACTTCTACCTTTCCTAGAAGGGAGCTGGGTGTACTCCAGAGACTTAAAACACAACGTTTATCATTCTTCTCAAATCAGAAGTTAAATGTTGCTCAATAATTTCTAGTAAAAGATGATTAGGGGCACAGCATTTGAAAACGGGACAACTGGGATCTGATGGTAATGTGGAGACTGTGCAGTAGTAGATGAAGCTAAAGACTTTTGACCCATTGAGTCCCCTCTATAGATTCTGTTTTCTTATGCTCTGTGCTAGGCATCCTGGGAGATATTTTTCTTTAGTTTGATAAGAATAAGCACTGCTGTTGTGTTAACTATTTTCTCTATGTTGAAACATTGACTCCTGAAGGGAGATGGAGGATCCTGAGACTTAGAGAATAAATAAAATTGCACATCAGGAACTAAATAAAATTTACCATATTTACAAGGTCTCACCCCAAGATTATATTAGCAGTAACAGTTGCTGGGTAAGGGAGTGTCTGGCAGGATCAGCTTCCTGAAAGTTACAAAGGGCGCTCGGGGGGGGGGGGGGGGGTTACCCATGCTCCCTAATGTTATCCCCAAGGACTCACTGGTTCACTAAGCCAGCCTCGGTGGAATTGTGCCTTTTGTCTGTTGTCAGTACCCTATCTGGGTAAATAGACATTTGTTCTTGTACGTCTAGGAAATGTCATACAGTCTCCACCACGGGGGACATTAGTGTCCAGGTGAAAGGGCTGGAATATAATACAGGTTTAAGAAGCTGCTAATCAGTTTAGAACAATTTTCTGAAGACACTCAAAGTGTAGGAAAGTATAGGAAAAGCCTATTATAACTCGATAAATGAGGGCACGAGGGCCTAAACTTTTACCACAGTGTAAATTCAGTCAATATGAACACAAGATAAATAAAACCATGAGTGAACCTGTGTAGCTGGTTGACCGCAGCATCTGAGTCCTTCCTGGTGCCAGATATAATCAGGTGCCGGCTGCACTTTGGATTTTGGCTGTCTGACAAAGGTCCATGTTAAACAGAGGCTGGGTGTCTAGGTTGGTGCTGTTGGGAGGTGGGAGGACCTATAAGAGGTGGGGCCGCGTGGGAGTCCTTACATCATTGCAGACTCCTTCCTCTTTCTCTTTTTCACTCCTGCCCACAAAGTGAATGATTTTGCTCTGCCACATGCCCCTTGCAATGTGCTGCCTCACCACAAGCCCAAAGCAATAATGGCACCAACTAGTCATGAGCTGAAACCTTTGAAACGGTGAGCCAAAGCAACATTTTCTCTTTATAAGCTGATTATCTCAAGCATTTTATTGTAGTGAGGGAAAGTTGACTAACACAACACTCTTATGGCCATTATGTCTCTTGCTCAATATTGATGGATTAATCATAGATCTTAAGCCAAGATGGACGTCCAGGTCAACAGCAGCAATCTCAGGAATCTCTGGATTCTACAGTCTCATGGTGGTGGTCAGGGGGATTGGGTGTAGAGTTTATTGGGGACTGGGCGGACTGCCTTTGCTTTACTCTTTTCTGACAGGGTTTTCTTCAATTCCTTCCCCCATCTCATCTCCTAGTCCTGCATATTTCCCCATAGTAAATAAGAACATTGCCTGTCCTGCCCTATTGAAACATACAGTTGAGCAGAGGAGAAGGCAAGCACTGCATTAAATCTGAATTTATATCATCTCTGGGCATGATTACATTGGGATTTTTATGGTAATAACATTCTCTTTCTCCCTGAGGAGAAAGAATTAAGATATAATTGTGCAAGGTAGATCTGTGTGGATTATAATAACTAAGGTTTATGAAATCCTTTGCACAGGCCAGATGCTGCACTAGGACATTTATTTGTGTGATATCTTTTATTTCTCACAGTGGCCCAATGAGGGCTGCATTCATCATAGCTCCTCTTTAGAGATGGCAACTTTTAGTTGTGGAGCAAGAACTTTCCCCAGAATCTGTAACTGCTGGGTGGCAAAGTTAGGGGCATGAGGTCGGCCAGTCCTGTTCTAGAGCCTGTGACAGTATCTGTGCTGTGTCCGGAAGTGAATGAGAATGCGTTACCATTTTGTTGTCTTTAAATTGACTCAATTCCACAGCTGGACCATAATAATTAAAATCTTAATAGCTAGCTAGTTTTAAATGAGAAAGAACACAATTAGGGGCAGGAAAACCTTCTGAACACTTGGAAATTTGATTTTTTTATTTGCAAAGCAGTTCTGATCAGGTTTCTTAATCCTGACTGCTTCTCTACCTCAGAGTATCTTTTTGTCTTGTCTCGAGAATCGTCGTGATTTTTTTTTGTTTTGTTTTGTTTCACTTTGGTTTGTTCGTTTGTGTGTTGTTCTCTTTTATGTTTTCTTTTTTAAAAAACAATATTTTACTTTTTAAAATTAGCATGTCTTAGAACTTGCTATACTTTTGATACCATCTTCCCTTTGATGGGTCACCCATTTTCAAAGTTTTCCTTCTTTTGTGCAGCCTTCTTCTATCTCTCTCTAGCCTAGTGCTTTTCACACACTCAGATGCCAGCATTTACTTCCCAGTACTTCCTTGAAATTTATACGCAAGCGTTTGACTTCCTCCATTAAACTCAAAGTGGACTAGCATTTCCCACAGGGATAGTGATGCTGCTGCTGCTGTTCCTGATGACAATAACAGAAAACATTCATGCAGCCTGACACTATTCTAAATAATTTCCATAGATTAACTTATTTTGTCCTTAAGACAATCATTGACCTTATTATACAAATGAAGGAACTCTAGTCTAAATTTATAACTAATATCCCTCCCATTGATGTCCCTTGAAAATACAGTGTAGGGGACAGTATTTACCCTGGCCAGCGCCCTGCTGGAGTCTTTCCACCCATCCTGTACCTTTACCTTTCTACATTATTGTTCTGATATTCTTGTGTTCAAAGAACTACATAGCAAGTTCCAGGCCAGTTGGGGCTATGGAAAGACCCTGCCTCAAAATTATCTATCTATCTATCATCTATCTATCTATCTATCTATCTATCTTTCTATCATCTATCTATCTATCTAATGTTAGTTTCTGATATCTATCTATCTAATGTTAGTTTCTGATGTCCATAAGAGCCAGCATCTACAAAGGCATAGGTGGTCTATCCATGAGGGACCCAGAGGCAGGGACAAGGAAGCAGGAGGATCTGTATCTTGCTTTCATATCACGAGCCCAATTACTCTAGAATGCCACATTCACTGTTTTTCTTATCACCTTGAGAGGCATATCACTGCTTCTCAGTATGCTGAGGTGAGGCTCCCTTTCCAGCATTAGATTCTGCAGCTCTCCCAGCCCTTGCCTTTAATTGCCATTCCATTTCTTTCCTTTTTAAAAAAATTGTTTCATTTTTATTTTATGTGTATGTGTGTTTGGCCTGCACTATGTAAGTGCATTGCACATGTGCAGTGCCCACAAATGCCAGAAGAGGGCATCAGATCTCCTGGAACTGGAGTAACAGACAATTGTTAGCTATGTGAGTGCTGGGAAATGAGCCTGGGCCCTCTGCAAAGGAACCAGTGCTCTTAAGCACTAAGTCATCTCTCCAGCCCCTTGCTGTCCCACTTCTGCAAATATGCCCCTCCTTCCTCCCCCCCCAATCTGTTCAGTCCCACTCTCATGCCTCCTCCCCTCTCTCCCTCCGTCTCTTTCTCTGTTGTACTGGGGATAGAATTTAGGGTCGCTATCTGTGCTGGGTCAGTGCCCGTCACTGAACTTATATATCTTTAATCATATATATCCTCATCCTCAACCTTCTCCTCCAACTTTCCTTTTTTCCCCCTTTCCCTTTCTTCCTTTTTCTTCTTCTTCTTTTTTTTTTTTTTTTTTTTTTTTTACTTTTCAAAAAGTTTAAGACAAATTGGGACAGGGTCACCAAATTGCCCAGGTATACCTTGAATTTGCTTTGGAACCCAGAGTGACTTTGAACTTGTGATCCTCCTTCCTCAGCCTCCTGAGCTGTTGAGATTGTAGACATGCACCACTGTGCCTGGCTGCTACACCTGGCTAAACTTGTCGCCTTAATAATATATGAATCAAACACAATTGCTCATCATTTCCCCAGGCCTTCTTTGTAAACGCTGTGTAGCCTTTCAGGGCCTTCTTGCTGGTAATCTTCTTTGACCACTCCTATTCACAGGTCCCTTTGCTTCCCCAGTTTCTGTTAAATTGTGGGTAATACCTTAAAAATTGTGTCCAGACTGTTTGTTTCCTGTGTGTTTGTCTCTGACTGAAGGGTGAGGGCCTCAAATCAAGGGTAGGGCTGGTGATTTGTTACTGTAGCAGTTTGAAAAGATACAATTAAAGTGATATGGGTAAGAAAATGATAATAAAAAGCAATCTGGGCTGTGAGCACCTCATTATAAATCAGGGCATCCCAGCCTTCAAGTTCCTTTGTTTTCTGGCAGGATCCTGTTGCGTTTCTTCTCTGCTGGAAGTGTGACAGTTTCAAGTCATGGCCTCTGATGGGCAGGGCACAGGTGCCTTTGAGACGGCTCTGTGCTCTGTGGGCGTCTTTCGATTTCCCTTCTAGACATTACTTCCTTCTATGTGATTGGCATTATTCTTACTCTATAGGGTAACCATCCTACTGGCCAGGGATTGCTTATTGAGATTGGTTATTTGAAGTACTCATAGATTCCTAAGCCCAGAGAACTCTAATATCTGATTCAGATTCATCCATGTCAACTTGTCCCCTGCCTAGGTTAATGCTGGGGAGCCATCTCAATTTCTCCTTTTTGCTCAGTAATCTCAGTCCAGGAGGTAGCTGTGAGCCCTGTGAAGTTGGGAAGCCTCTGAGGAACCCTCTGGGACCTGTGTGGGTATAACCCTAGCTCTCCTAATCCACATAGTTCATACTCGGAGACCCTCGTCATCTATTGTGATACACAGCATTAATGACTTCTGTGTCATAGTGGGAAAATACAGAAACAAAAAAGAAGCTTACTTTGACTCATGGTTTCATGGAAATTTCAGTGCATCATGGCAGGGAAGGCAAAAGAGAGTGGCTCTAACCATGGTGGATGGGTGTGTAAAGCATTGGTTTGTTCAGACCACAGCTGACCAGGAAGAAGAGTCAGGAGGTCACAACCAGAAACAGTGCAGCCTTCAAAGTCCTATCCAAAGTAACCCTTTTTCAGCCAGGCACCACTTCCTAAAGATGCTGCAGCCTTCAAATTTCATCCCAAGCAGAAGAACAAGCGCCCAAAATGCGAGCCTTTGGGGATAGTCTAGATTCAAAGCTTAACGTGCATGCATGTTAAAGTTTTCCTCTCTCCCTAACCACATAGAAGACTGTAGTCTCTCTTTTACTGCTACTGGAAGGCTTGAAACTCAAGCTCTTAACACGCAGAGACAGAACCAGCTACTGAAAATGAATGGGCATTGGTCATTTGGATGGTTTCTCTGGTCTTGTGTCCGCAAATCTTGTTTCTTATACTTTTCTACCCTGACTTTTCCCACCAAACTCACGTTAATATAATATGTTTTCTGATAGCTTAGAGGGAACTAGAAGATCTGGAAAACACAGTCAACCACAGGTCGAAAGATTCCAGAGATAGGGGGAACTTGCTTGGTGGACTATATTAACCATGAAGATTTTGGGAGCTTCCAAATGACAGTTACAAGGTTATTCTTGGTGCTCATTAGTTCATTAGCTCATTAGTGAGGAGATGCAATTTTTCACCTCTTTAAAAATCTACTAGGATTTGTAATTAGCGACGAGGTGCACTCTTCCAATGTCAGTGTACTTTATTATTATGTTTTTCTATCAAGTAAAAACTACATCACTTTTTTTTTTAGGAGTGATCATAGAAATGAAAAGCATCTCCCAACTGGCTAACTAATTCAAAGCACAGGGGATAGTGAAAAGGAACCATCTGATGATTTTGATATCATGAAAGAACTTATTTGTCTACCTCAACTCCTGTAAACCTGTCTCATTTGAAGGAGAAAGTCAGAGCTCCATGGGAACAGAAAAAGGAGCTGGGAAAATCGCTTTGCAGACACAAAGACTCTTTCCTTGGGATGGAAAAGGGGGGAGAGGGAGAGAGAGAGAGAGAGAGAGAGAGAGAAAGAGTGTCAATTGAACTTGGTGGACTGAAGGGATTGCAAAAGCAGCCAGCTGAAACTTTGTAAACATTTAGCATAAAACTCATTTTTAATCTCATAAACTTAATTTTTTCCCCTAGCATATGGGATGCATAAAGAGGAAATAAAACTTTAGTAAATTGAGCCTTACTTGTGCTTTATAAAAAAGAAATTGAATTGCTCTAATGGCAGCTGCAGCTGGCTTTCAGCTTCGAACAACCAGTGTAAACTAGTTTTTAGTGCTTGATTTAGTAAACACTCAGCTGCAAAGAGGCTTTGGAAATGGCCTTGAATGTAGGGTTTTCCATGAAGGCAGTTACGTAACCTTTGTGTGGTATGCCTTTAAAATATGTGGAGAATAGCAAAAAGCCTGATTGGGATATCTTACAATTATCTTTTGCTCTATATTTAAATCTGCAGAGAGTTCAATATTCATTATCCACAGAGCTAGCACAAATGGTTTTGAATAGGCCATGAATATAAATGTAGATGTGATATCCATGAGAAGTCAAAAAGGGAAATACTAATAAGGAGTCAAGAAGCTGTAGTTGTGGTGGACATGCTGTGGCTCCGGGATCATCACAGCTTGCATTTGATCTTGTCCTTCCAGAGCCGCATGCCACACTCCGACATCTCAGAGAACTCTAAAAAAGTCCTTTTGGATTCTGCTTAGCAAAGGCTACACATGCCCATTTTGCAACTTTTGCTAAACCTAAGGAGAAAATCCTTACTGTTGAATATGATGGAAGACCCAGCTGCTCTTAAGTGGACGCACAAGTAATTATTAAGACACCAGGCAGGTTGGAGGTAAATCTTTCTCAGTGACCTGGATTTTGTGGGGATTTTTGCTTCTTAGTGGCAGCCATTTTTCCAATTCTACAAAGCCATCAGTGTACAAAAACAAGAGCCTGCTACTTAGGACCTTCTTGGTAAAGGGATCATCTTAAAGAATTCTGGCCAGGATGGTCAAGGTTAATCCAGGAAAACCTTTCAAAATAGTGTTAAGTCAAAGCCATTTTTTTCCTTCCTTAATCATCTTTAAGTATTTGAGGTTTATTTTTAACTGGCTGTCAGCCACACTCCCTTCTGGCATTAATTGATAAGTGTTAATACCCATTTCCCATGGGTATTTTCAATCATAAAAAAGACCTTTGAAAGTGAAAAAATCCAAAGACCCTAAATTTGGACTGTTTTCATGACAGATTCTGGGGTTGGGTTGTACAGAGGGCATCTTGTTCCCAGGCTGGCTCTGGGCATAGTGGCTGGGATTTAGAGTTCATTCACACACATCCCCTCTTCCTTTCTCCACCATCTGGTTGTTTGGCTGCCAGCAATCAGAGCTCTCAAACAAGCTGAGACTGTAGGAAACTTGAAAACAAGCCTGCTGCATGGACTGGGAGGAGGAGAATCACCAGCGATCCCCTCTCTTCTCTGCTCTTCTGGCTGATGACCCGGAAGTCACTTAAGATCACTGAACTTCTACTGGGCCATCCTTGTATTACTCTTGCAGGACCAAGTAAAATCCTCCAATTCCTTGAAAGTGGTCAAGTATGTAGCTTTTCCAAGTCTCTTTAGTGATTTATAGCAATAATGGTTGTATAGATTATACTTTGTGTATATATGTATATACAGGTAATATCGTTTTGGGTACACATATGAGCAGTATGTATGTGGCATAGACGTGTGTGTGTGTGTGTGTGTGTATGCACACGTGCGTATATGTGAAGAAGCCAGAGGATGCTGGGTGTCCTGTTCTATCACTCTATACCTTATTCTAGTAGACAGGGTCTCTCACTGAACCTGGAGCTAGGCTGGTCACCAGCAAGCCCCTGTCTCTGTTCCCCAGAGCTCTGGGGTTATAGGCACATGTGTGGCCACATACAATTTTTTATGTAGGTCCTGGGAGCTGCCAAGTCCTCATGTTTGCACAGCAAGCTCTCTTACCCACTGACCCGTTTCTGCAGCCCGAGTAATATCTTCTTTATTCCTTGGGAGAAAGCAGTTGCTAGGTGTGCCACAGAGAAGCAACAGAAGTAAATTACAGATCTTGCCATGTGAAATTCCAGAGCCTAGAGATTAGGTCACTCTTAAAACAATTAAGAGTGTTATATAGATGTTAAAGTAAGAACGGGAAAGAGGGATGTTAGAGCTGTTTCAGTTTTATTCAGCATTGTGCCTCTCCCCAGCCAGGAGTTCAGGGAATATCTATCCTTTAAAAAATATTGAAATTAGTCAGCAGAGGGTCTGTTTGTACTCAGAGGTTTAGCACTTTTCCCTTTTTTTAATTAATTAATTTTTTTTGAGACAGGGTCTCATTTTGTAGTCCTGGCTGACTTAGAACTCCCTATGTAAGTCATACTGGCTTTGAACTCAGAGATCTGCCTATCTCTGCCTCCAGAGTGCTGGGGTTAAAGGCGTGTGCCACCACAGCCTGCATTTTTTCATTTTTATATTATATGTATGTATGTATATATATGTATGTGTATATATGTTATGTATGTGTCTATATATGTATGTGTGTATATATGTATGTATGCATGCATCTATGTATGTAGGTAGGTATGTAGGTGTGTAAATATGTGTATATATATATATGTATGTATGTATGTATTTATAATGCTGTGGATGTAACTCAGATCCCTGGTCATGTTGGGCAAACACTCTACATGGATCTACATCTCAAGCTTCTCAATTGCATTTTAAATGTAAAATTCAGGATGCATGTAGTTTGCAAAGTGAAAATATTAGTAAAAATTAAGTCTGCCCCCAGATTTAGCAGTCTCATTTCTGTCATGTGTGTATAGGGTGTGCTTACCAGTGCATGCACATGTGGAGGGTAGAGGTCAACTTAGGGTATCTTTCTCTGTTGTTCTCCACTGTACCTTTTGAGGCAGGGTTTCTCACTGAACTTAGGGCTTGGTGTTTTGGCTAGACTGACTGGCCAGCAAGATCTGCCTGTCTAACTCCTACCCAAGCCCCATGACTCAGCACTGGGGCAAGAAGCACAAGCCACCAGCATGGTTTTTACATGGGTTCTGGAGATCTGAACTCAAGTCCTTAAACCTGCACAGCGAGCGCTTTACCTGCTGAGCCGTCTTCCTAGCCCTCCTTCCAATTTTGGTGTGATGACAGTGTTGTGATACTGTCCTTCTAGCACGATGTGACTGTTGCTGTCTTGAAATCAGAGGAGGAGCTGTGCTTTTTGGCATGAGACTCTAACCAGATTGAGCTCTCTAATATTCCCTGGAGGAAGAGGAGGCCCCTCTTCCTTTTCTTGAGGCCCCTCCATGAGGCTATGTAAGCAGTTAAGAATTGCTGGGAGTGGTCACTCTTCTTTGTTGTAGCTGCCCATGAATTGGCCACACTCTTGTAGGTAGCCTTTCACCCAATTGCCTGTAATAACCCCAACTGAACTCATTGCTTCACCAAGCTAGACTTATATGGAACCATTTCTCTGGTCTGTCATCTATCTAGAGTGAATAGAAATAATTTCCCAAGAGAAGTCATGTGCAGATGGTCTCTCTAATGTTCTGTATAACTGTGATTTTGGGTTCCTGGACTTCTGCTCTAGTTTCCTTCTTGATCAGTTGTCCTTTTTAGCTTTGCCCTGGACATTGGAGTTTTGGAACCTTTATATTAATTTTTTCCATTTCTGTCAATAATGTTTAAAAATACTTTTGTTCTTTTCCATCATTTTTGGAAGATTCTGTTCTCGCTTCATGATTAGATTGTCTTTTCTTGTGTCTCTGAGGATATGGGCTGTACTTTTGGTTTTTTTAAGGTATCCTTGCATTGTTCCTCCAAGTTGCTTTGTTCTGTTTGGAGTTTTAGCTTTAATGCAGAGGGCTTCTTACACTTCTGGCAGTCCCTGGCTGTCTGCTCACAACTGAAGTGAGGGAACGAGAACACTATCTCTAGTTTCTGTGAATATGGTTGTACTTGTTGACTTTTAATCTTATCTGGACTCATCTGTACTTGGGTTATTTGGGGAGAGCTCAGTCTCATCTTGAAGTTTCTCTTTCTCTTGCATACTATTGTACACAACTGAACATTTATTTTTTTCCTATTGCTAAAATTTCAGTGTCTACACAGTAGCATATGATGCCATCTTATAAAGCTTTGCCATTGAGTAACTCTTGTTGTTGAGTAAGACACTTGTGAATCTTGTTTCACTTGTCTTTTTCTGACCTTAGAAGCCACTTCATTATAGAATGGCTTATTGCGTAGTGCCCACTGGTATCATGTTTTCAGAACGAGACTTTCCCATTGCAAAAAAGAAAGATGCTGTCTTTGAAGCAAAAGGAATACTTTGTAGTTGCCTCGCGTTGAAACACATGATTCTCCCTGCTGCTCTCCTTTCTCAGCAGCAGTCCTTTGGAAATGACAGATTCCAAAGTATCATCGCCATCCACGCCCCCTTTCCACTTGCCTTCCCTCCCACAGGCTCTACCTGCACCACAGAACTAATCAGTGACTGTCCATCTGCCAGGCACTGCTAGTGGGGTTGATGACACGTTACAGTGCAGATGTTCTTCTGGTGGTTAATTCTTTTAGTTGTGTTTCCCATTTTGAAACAGTGTTAATTAAATATAATTATACATTGATAAGAACTATTTTGTATAGTTACATACATTTTGTATTATTGTGGTGTTTTATAATTACCTTCTGCTTTTAGTTTTTAAAATATTTTAGTAGACCTCTGTGAGTTGGAGGCCAGTCTGGTCTATCTAGTGAGTTCCAAGCCAGCTGGGGCTACAGGGAGACCTGTCTCAAAAAAAAAAAAAACAAAAGCATTTTAAATTCAATTTTTGACAATTCCACGCATACATACTGTGCATTATAAGCACATTCCTCCCTATTCCTGTCATAGCCCCTCCACTTATATAGGCTCCTCTTTCTACTTTCATGTCTTTTTTGTGTGTATGTGAAGGTTAATTTTGATTATCAACTTGATTGAATTAATAAACATCTAATGTACTGATGACACACACCTTTTGGTATATGTGAGAGAGCTTTTAGAGGGAGTGTTAACCGAGGACAGAAGAACATCTCGGAAGCTGGGTAGCGCCATCCCATATGCTGGAGATCTGGACTGAAATAAAAAGGAAAAGCGAGAAAGTCAGCTGAGTGTCATTGTCTTTTTTCCTCTGTTTCCCAGTCCCTCAAGATGTGAGAAAGCAACCTCAAGGTCCTGCTTCCGCAGCTGCAAGCTGTTCCCGCCAACATGCCATTCTACGCAATGGTAGATGCTACCCACAAACCATGAGCCCGTATAAACACTTACTCCTTTGAGTTTCCTCTTGTCAGGTGTTTAGTCACAGTGATATGAAAATTAATGAATTACAGAGATAGCTCAGCAGTTAAGAGCACTTGCTGCTCTTCTAAGGACTGGGGCTTGGTTCCCAACATTCACATGGTGCATAATAACTGTCCATAACTCCGGTTCCAGGGGACCCAGTGCCTTCTTCTGACCTCCATGAACATTGCACAACATGGGAGCACTTACATGAATGCATGCACAAAACTCACAAGATAAAATTTTTAAAAATTTGTAAAAGAAAAGTAATACAGAGAGGAATATCTGATGAAATTAGCATCATGAGGTTCCTCACACACAGTGTGCACTGAACCTTTTCATTCTCTTACAAAATGGTTTTTTGGTTTGTTGTATTTGTTTTAATATTGCATATATGCGTAATTACAAAGTAATATCAAGCAGTTTTTTTTGGACGGGGTCTCTTGTAGCTCACAAGTAGTTGTTTTTTTATAATATTCCTTATTTCATGTAGAGCTTTATGTACATTGACCTGAATTAACATTTCAAGTGTGGTGTGGGTTCCAGGATGATGATATTGGTCTTGTGGAGACTGAAAACCTTGGTTTCTCTTTCCTTGTTTGCATCTGCTGTCTCTCAATGGCTCAAAAGTCACAATTACAGCAACAGAGAATCTTTCCCATCTTTTTCTGCCCTGCAGTGAGGTACACACAGAGGAAAGAAAAGCTATTGCTATATTTGCTACAAATAAGTACATACAAAGCTCTCATCCCTACACACTGTTTACTTAGTTGGTGTGAATCGAAATGAACCTGGTGGGCTGGGTGTGGTGGTGCTCACCTTTAATCCCACGAGGCAGAGACAGGCAGATTTCTGAGTTTGAGGCCAGCCTGGTCTACATAGTTGCAAGTCAGTCAGGGTTACAGAGTAAGACCATCTCAAAAGCAACAGCAAGATGGACCTAATGATTCTGACAGAACGTGTATTATTATTCTACATAGTCATGTAATGTAATATTCTGTTTCCTAATTTATTCCTTTGGGGAGAAAAGAGAGCGCAGAGTTTCCATCAGTTCTGAGTTTGTGAGAAATGAATTTGTATGAATGTGCAGTTACTTTTAAATGGAAAATTTTATTAAAATTCAGACACATTGACCTGTGGGATCTGTCCTGTGAAAGAGAGTCCAGTCATCTTGCCATGTGATTATCCAATAGGAACTGGGTGAATGAACAATATACTTAATAGGATTATATCTGATTATAATTTAAATTTTAAAATAGATCCCCCACAAATATTCCTCTTAGTATCTAATTAAAGACCCCTATCATATCACAAAAAATTATCTTAAAGAATAGCAGTGTGTTTGGGAGACAGTATAGTTCAGCTTACCTTTATAGTAAGTGGATGACTTGATGTTTTGATATATGTACACACAATTAATAATATATACTCAAAATTTGCTAAGAGGACAGATTGCAAATGTTTCTCTCTCTCTCTCTCTCTCTCTCTCTCTCACAAACACACACACACACATACACACACACACACTTGCATAAGGGTGGCAGTAAATGGTAATTATTTGAAGTTCATGGGCTGAAGTCTATGAACTGGAGTCTCAGACTGAATAAAAAGAAGAAAATGATCTGACCCCCAGGGTTTATGTCTCTCTGCTTCCTGACCACAGACGTGATATATGAAGCCTCCTCATGCCTTCCCACTGTGGTGGACCATGCCCTCAAACTGTGAGACAAAAATGAACCATTCTTCCTTGAACTTGCTTTTGTCATAGCAATGCAAAGCTAACAGATACACACAGGTTTAAAGAGTCAGTTTAATAGTGTAGCTTTGCTATCCGGAAGAGTTCTGGTCTTCATATTTTGACTGTTCAGATCTTGTGTCTGACAGGCAAGTGCTCTATCATTGAATTATAATTTCCACCCTCTCAATTTTCTTGGTTTAGTTTTTATATTTTCTCTTCCATTTTAATGGGAATTTGGCTTTTTCTTGTTTCATCAAAATAATCTTTAAATTTCTTAATGGAACTTCATTGAAATTAGAGATTAAATTTTGAAGAAACACTGTCTTTATACTCCTGGTTTTTCATATAGTCTTATTGAATGTGAAGATAAATATTTTGTTTGTTAGAAGGGTAGTAAGCAGTACACTGGGAACTAACTTCTTAATTATTACTGATGTATTGACTCACGTTAAGACTGCAGAGGAAGTAGACTTGCCCAAAAAAGAGACGACTGAGAATGTAGTTCAATGGTAGAGCTCTTGTCTACTGTGTGTGAGAGACCCTGGATCTATCCCTAGCCCTGCAAAAGAAGGGATGGGGAGGACGATTTTGATTCTTATGTAAGAAAATGAAATCTTTATAGACGCATGGTGCTTGGGGTGCATGCGACTAAAGGAGATGAAGTCCTGCATAGCCAATATCACACCATTAATTTTGGTGAATTTTTGAATGGCATTGGGAAAGTAGGTGATTCATAGTGTCTTTAAAGGAGAAAAGTATGTAAAACTTTTAGATTTGAAAATAGCAGAGCTTCTGGAGTAGAAAGTGTCCCTTCGCTGAAGGAGAGAAAGACTACAACAAACAGTTAATTGCATCATTTCATACTGAAAGGCTGCTGGGATAAATAATTCTTGACTCAATGGCTGGTCATTCTCCCTACCTCCTTCCCATTTCTCCAAGGTCTGCTTGTAGCTGCATCTCTCCATTATCTCAGTTTGTGACCTGGGTTTCCCTGGCAACCTCAGTGGTTAAAATCAAAGCGATGACAACAGTAGCCAGTGATAGTTCTCTCCTCTGCAGACAAGCTCTTGGAGGATCTCTAATTTTTCTGTTCAGCATCCTTCTTAAATACCTCAGGAACTCTCAGTGGAATCACCATGGGTTTTTCTACACACACCTCTCAGGCTCCTTGCAAACTCTAACATCTTTCCTTGTCTGCTGAGCCTCCTTTTGGTGACCTGATCTATTGTTCTCTGATGCGCATAAGGCACGATGGAGGTGGCATGTGGCCATGTCCCACTTCATTTGAGCTTAGCGGCTTGCCATCTTTCAGCCATGCCACACTCACTCTCCTGAAGTTCTTCCAAGTCAAAGTCAAACTCTGTAGCAGACGCACAGAAGCCCCGCTCCTTTCTCTGCCAAGGAGGAGACCAGCTTTTCCTTATGGCTCCACATCCTGCATCACTGTTCTCTTACCTACCCTGGTAGTCCTGCCTTGGGCCCCTCACAAACACCTGTCCACAGGGCAGTGGAGAGCTGGATGTGCAGGACAGTGTTCTTAACATCATGTTTCCTTTCCAGCTGTCCAGCAGTGACTAGACGTAACCTTGAACCAAGCTTGTGAACTTGAATCTCAGTCTCTAGTATGGATTTCGTGTATAAACAGATCTCTAGAAACCAATTCCTGGGGCCTTGCAGATATCATCAGAATGTCTAAATCCTAAACTGACTATGATTTCGGTTAAAGCTGGAACCCAATCTGCTCATCTTAGGAAATGACTCACAATCTTGCACTCAATCTGAATCATCCTAGTAGGCCTGTGGCCATCTGCTCAGACTTAGAAGAAAGAGGAGAGGCAAATTACTGTTTCAGGCATATGGCTTTTGCTATTAAGCCTTATTGGCTTGTCTTAATGATGAAAATGATACATTGTTGCAAATTAAGAGTTATGATAGCATGTAACTGAACATACAATGAAATACTATCTGTTATATTTCTCATTGGATGCTCCAAGTAACAAGACAGACATAGGCGAAGAATGGATGGAGCATGCAGAAAACTGTGGCTGTGGACCAAACCAAATGATTTCTGGACTCATCTACTTTTTCTGTATTCTTAAGGACTGGGCGTGGCAGGGAGGGGTCCAAGGATGCCAAGCTGGTTATTCTCCCGCCACTGTAGGCAGTGCCGATAACAGTTCTCCCAGATTTGTCTTTGTTTGTCAAAATGGTGAAGAGTTGGTGTCCTGGGTCTGCCCAGGTCTAAGGGCCTACTGCTTTGATGCCGATTACATTTTCTTGTGTTTGACTGATGTGGGCCATTGGGAAAATGTAGACATTGATCTCACCGAGTTCCCACATGGATATTTTCAAGAGTCTTATAATAGCAGGCAGAAATAGAAGTAGCCTTGAGAAGCGTGCTGCTCTAGTCCACCCTCTGCATGCTGGCAGGACTTCCATGTAGTCATCTGATGCATTCTGATATGCATCTCAAGGACAGCCAGTGGTTCCACACTGCTGGTCTCCTGGACACTACCATTTAGGAAAGACTTGTTTTTTTAGAACTAAAGTCACCATCCTTGTTTCATCTTTAGTGAAAAATGAAAAATGACAAATTCTTATTTCATTCCTCTAGCCTCAGATTGCATGTGGAATGGGCTGTAAAGGAAGGCATATGACTCCTGTGCTCAGAAAACCTGAATTTAAGTCCTGGTTCCACTACTTTGACCTTCACCAAACCATATAATCTCTCCAAATCCTCTTTCCTCACCTTTAAAGTAGCAATGTAAGACCCATCTCCACAGGCTTCTCTGAGGTAAATAAAACATAGGCACACATACCATTGCTCTTACCCTCCCTGTTCTTTTCAGAAATTCCCTGAATCCAAGTCATTATTTCATATCCATCTTGCTACTTATGACATCAGCAGGTGACATCAGTAAAGAAAGAGTTCATTATAACAGAGAAAGTCTGCAGAAATCTAGTTACAGTCCAAACAGCGGTCTGAGATTCAGAAGATGGAATATTTGCAACCTAAGATTGCTTCAGTGAAAGAGATTAATGAATCACATTATACAGATGGATCAAGCTAGTGACAAATGAAAATGTTCTGGTTTTTAGCTAGAGCTGATTTAATAATATTTGTACAATAACAACATTAAGTTTAAAGTCTCTTCTAACAAATTGGACTTTACCCAGAACTTTCCTCTCAAAGGTAAGGTCGTCATCCCCAAAGTCACAATCTTAGTGAGCAGCTGGCTCTGAGGTGCACTTTCAGGGCTGTTAAAATACCCCATCCCCCAGTGCTCATGCAATCACTGCTCTTCCTCTCTGCCCTCCTCTGTTGAAGCTTTCATCCATCAGCCTCTTTCAATGAATTAAGATATCTGGGAGAATCATCAATTATGTCAGAATCAGGCATTAAAACATCAGCCGTCATTAGTTTACCTGATTACTCGAGTCAAGTATGGAGTCCTAAGGTATTGGGGAAGAATCAGTTGGGGTGGAGCCCTAAGTTTGGTCTTTTAATTTTTTTATTTAATATTCATACATAGATATATTGTGTTTAGATAAAATCCAACCCATGTCCTCCCTTTCAGTTTCTCCCTTATCATCTCCACTACTTTTCCATTCCAACTTCAAGTTCGCTCTCTCTCTCACTCTCTGTCTTTCCCCCCACAGTCCATTTGGTGCTGTTTGTATGTGCAGAGGTGCAGGATCATTTAATGGAGCGTGGGGAGCCTCTGCAGGACCACATCTCTGAAGAGGGCTGACTGTCCCTCCCCTAACAGCCATCAATTGCAATAGCTCCTCAGGCAGGGTGGGACTTCCTGAACCTCCTCCCCATCTGTGCTGGGGTTTTGGGTGGCTGGGTCTTATACAGACCTTATGCATGCAGTCCTAGCTGCTATGAGCTCATATATGCGATTGTGCTGTCATGTGTGAAAACATTGTTTAGCAACAGATACCTATTCCCTCTGGCTTTTAAAATCTCTCCATCCCTTCTTCCTCAATGATCCTTCAGCCTTGGGGCAGGGGGTCTTTCAGAAGAAGCAGGTAACACAGATGTGTGGAGCAGCTACTGGTGAGAGGTAGTTACACCTGAACTTTCAGGACATAATGCCTATGTTCCTGCTGGTTTGGTCAGAAATTCTCTTCTGTTTTCTTTAATCTGAGAAGGTCTTGGTTTCGTCTTTGTTCTGGAGGTATATTTGCCCTAGATCTGAGTTTATGAGATGACAAATCACCAGCTGAAAGAATCTTGTTAACATTTCGTTAGGCTTCTGTGGTATCTGATGTGAAATCTACTGTTTCTTGAATTAGTTTTTCCAATATAGATAAAGCATCATTTATGTAGGATGTTTTCAAGATTTGTCAGAGGTTTAATCATGGTTTATTCTGGTGTGGGTTTCTTTGAGATTCTCCTGTGTGAGGTTGACTCAGAGTCTTAAATACATAGTTTATGCTCCTGCCACGTCCTTTAAGCGTTCCTATGCCCCTACCTTCTCTTTCTTCTGGAATCCTCATGACACGATGGATGTCTTCTCCATCCATCCAGTAGTTGCTTCTACTCCCTCTTCCTGCGCTCCGATTCTTTCCTGTGTCGTCTTCCTTCTGCTAATGAGCCAGCGCTTCCTCAGGCTTTTTATTTTGCTTGTCGTATTTTTCAGCTCTTAAATTGCCATTTGGCTTCTCTTTGTATCTTCTAGTTCTTTGTTGAAAGTTTCTGTATTTCTTGCTAGGACTTTCTGAAACACTTTTTATTGTGTTTATGTTTTCAAAAATTGTTCTTTGGAGCACTTTTGATGTGGTTACTTCAAGTATGTGCCAGTAATTCAATCTCAGTCGTCTGTGCTGCATGCGCTGGTCTATGGATTGTCTTTGACACTCAGGGTAAGATCTTCCTTGGTTCTTAATGAATGATTTTTGGCCAGAATCAGGGTTCTCATTGGTTTGGTGTGATATGCTTTTACATCATATTAGGAGATTGTGGGTCTGACTTCAGTCTTCCATTTTAGCGGGCAGTTTTCAAAGCTGTGCTGGCAGAAAGGGAGAGCTTCCAGGTGAGGTAGCTGGTGAGTTCTCCATTTGGCATCTGTTGATACCTGTAGGAAGTACTCCTTGTTCTAACCAGGGCCAGAGAGGGAGTGATAGCTCTCTTATGCAATCCACTGATAACGCAGGGAGACCAGCCTCCTTACCAACGGGCCATGATGAAATTTCTTACTTTCCACCCCCTCGGCTCCTTTTGCATTACCTCAGCACAGTATATTCAGGGTTGTTTTCTTAAAAAATATTTTCTTATTTTTTATGTGTATGAGGGTTGCTGGCATGCCTGCAGAGGTCAGAAAAAGGCATTGGATTCCCCTGGAACTGGGGTTACGGAGGGTTGTTTGCTGTCATGTGGATTCTGGAATCTTAACTGTTGAGCCATCTCTCCAGTCCCCAGAGTTATTCTGTATTTTGTTTTAAAAACACTATTAGGCTTTTTTTCCTGAGACTGAGTTTTGTTATGTAGTCTCGATCCCACAGTCCTTCTGGTTTAGTCCCCTGAGTGTTAGGGTTACAAACCAAACTTAGAAGAAAAAAAAAAATCTTCCTTTTATCTAGGAAATGGAGACCCTTAGCCTTCCTTGAGGAGTTTCTTTGTTGCTCACTTCCGGCATCTTCTTGAAGGTAAATTCGTTCTTTCCTGTCTGGAAAATGCTCTTCTTCCTCCAAGATGAATTTTCACGTATGCAGCTATTTTCTCCTGGTTTTATTCTGTTTCTCCTGCTGTTTACAATTCATCTACTGTGTGCCTTGCTTTCTTCGCTTTTGGAATCTATACTTGTATGTTGCTTGCTTTCTTCACAGCATTTTACTTTACAAGCACCACATATAGTTAAATTAGAGTGCAGAAAATGCAAGTCTGTACCTTGCACCTCAGTTTCTTCCTGTGTGTGTGTGTGTGTGTGTGTGTGTGTGTGTGTGTGTGTGTAGAGTAGAGTGTTTCAAGTCAATAAGAGACTAGCTGAAGAGCTGATTTTTGAGACTAAAACCCATTTCCTATAAGGAAAGGAAATAGTGCAAATGTATTTTAGATCCCATTTCTCTGTCTCAGCCATTTGGTTGGAACTATGGCAATCAGAAGCTATAAATAGGTCAACTTTGCTAGGAGCATCCTGGAGAAACATTCAGACCAGCCTTGTTTATAGTGTTTTGGAAATTAACATGCCAGCAACAGAGAAAACATCTCTAATTTCTTTTTGGCAAATATTCTAAATGGAAATTGTTACCCCTTTATTAATCTCTGGGATTCTCAGAGGTGTCCTTTTAATTAATGCCCTTGTTGCCTGCTCTATATGCTCTTAGACTTTCTGGATGGCCAAACAAGATTTAAGTGATTGATTAACAAGTTCTGCTAATGATTTTGATTAGCTGTATTTGTTTTGCATGTAATTATCTTCTCTTGGTAATTAGAATTTAGTCACAGTATTCATACTTGATATAATTTTGGATAAAGATTTCCATAATTAAATTCTGATATATTTATAATTTCCAAGCAATTATAGAACAATTTATCAAAACCTATGGCAGTTCTGTCTTCTGAAGGAAGGAATGATATGTTTTATAATCAGAAGTAGCTTTTGCTCATAGAAGATAACTGATAACATAAATTGATTATGCTTTTAAAAACCATATTTGCTGGAGCTGGAGAGATGGCTCAGTGGTTAAGAGCACTGATTGCTTTTGCAGAGGAGCTAGGTTCAGTTTCCAGCATCCACATGGCAGCTATTAATTGTCCATAACTCCATTTCCAGAGGATCTGATGACCTCTTTTGACCTCTGAGGGCACTGCATGACTTGTGTGCATGAAGACAATGCATTCATACATGTAAAGTAAAAATAATAAATAAAATATATAAAACACCATATTTACTGACAAATTATTTGCTGGACAAAATTGGTATTAGTGTGGGAACAGTAACCTTTTCTTCAGGGAAACTTTTGAATGGGTTGGCATTTTAGATTTCTGTATTAGATTCATCTTGTTTTGGAATACTAATTATGCGATATCTGGTGACTGGCAAAGGAAAAGTCTGGTTATCCTCATCCGCCCCTGCTCACAGTCCTCAATAAAACATTATATTTCTGGGCTACATCAGTCAGAGACTGTTGGGCAAGGCAGGCCCGCCTTTTTCCCCTTAGGGAAAATGAAGTGGTTATCTGGATTTATTCAGGTCAACTGTGGAGACAGGACTGAGCAGGGCTTTTACTGGTTCATTCTTGAGTCCTTGGGCAACTGTGCAAATCCCAGCTACTTGCTGAGAAAAGAAGATATACCAGGTGCCCTGGATTGGATGGCTTGTGGCAAAGGATGGTTCCTCCCCAGCTCTGACAATACAGTCAGTGGATGGAAACAATTCCTGCACTTCTGACAGTGAGTGTGCATTCTATGAGCAAAGCTCGTTCCCACTTCTTCCGAAGCATGGATGATGAGCATAAGCTGCTTTCTACAGCTTCTTTAAGGTCATCCTAATTGGGAATGCTTTTTTGTTGTTGTTGTTGCTATTAAAGCCTTTGAACAAGTCCAGTGACATACTCTTTTACTCAGAGCTGCATATCAATGACATTCCCTTTGGAATCTGATAAAAGCAGCTTCGCTTGAATTTTTGTATGATTTAATAAGGGTTATTGAGTCATCCAAATGAAAGCTCTCACTGTGACACGCTTCCAGCAGAGACCTTAGAAGGGCTTTGACCCTGAGTCCCACTTGAGCATGTGCTGTGCCTGCCACCTGGCTCTGGTGAGTGGCAGTTTATCACCAATAGTTTAGTTCCCTTCCACTTGGCTTTCTCACACTTGCTGTAGAGATAACTGCCGATAAACTGAGTAAGGCTGGAGGTCAACAATGCAGAGACTGTGGTTCTTGTAAAGGATCAATTTGTCTTAACATGCATATCCTCCACGGTGTGGGTCAAACACTTGGGTGTTGGCGGACGGAGTGGTGAGTGTTCCCTTCCCTATCATTCAGCCCCGACAAACAAAAAACAAGGCAGGTGTTGGGGGAAGTCAGTGGGTTTTCCTTATAACCTAATTCTAAATTTGGATACAAATGTGAAAACTGAACTAAGGAACAAGTTCTTAATTACTTGTAGACCCAAACTCTGTGCAGCAAAGTCTCTCTGCTGATGTGATTGCTACTAAATCCAAGGAGCCCTCTGGTGGAGCCCTGTGGCCCAGCAGCACTGTAAACCCACTCTGGGGTGTCTGTGTGTGTGTGGCTTCTCTTATCCTGAACTAAGCTCCTCCACATGCCTCTCACACTGGACCAAGGTAAATGTTTCTGCCTGGCTAAAGGCTGACTCCCAGCACAAAAACAAGTTCTCCCCACTCTCTCTCGTCGTCTTTCTGTCACAACCACCCCACAAACTGAGAATGCTTACTCAGCACTCTGTTCTTGGGGCTTCATGCTGCAGCATTAACTTTAGTCATAATATAAAGTGTAATAGACAGTGTTTGTGGCCCCTTTGTCTCCTTCCTTTCTATAAACTGATGGAAGAATGCTAGTGTTTTTGTTACTTTTCACTGTGACAAAATACCAAACAAAGGGTTTTTCTCTGTAATATGGTCTCAGGGGGTTTAGTTCATGTAGCAGGGAAGGCACAGTGGAGAGGCAGCCTCCTCTGTAATGATATTATGGGAGTCTCTTGATTCTCATCTTCATGAAGGAAAGAATTCAGTACCGAGACATTTTAGAGTGTGGTGTGGGGTCACATGCCTTTAATCCCAGCAGAGGCAGAGGAAGGCAGATCTCAGTGAGATGGAAGCCAGTCTGGTCTCCATACCGAATTTCAGGCCAGCTGGGTCTATAGGGAGACCCTGTTTCAAAAAACAAAAAAGGAGACATATGTTTATTTATGTTTATTTTAATAAAAATTGTAGCAAAACTAAGCAAAACAAATACTCAGTGGGTTTTATGCTGTGGATTTTGAGGAAGTTTTGATAACTGCTTATGAGATGGGTGGCATATTTATTGGATAAGGTGACCTATTTTTCTTCCCAAAGCATGGTGGTCTAGATCTCCCTTTCAGCATATTTCAAACCATGATCCTCTAGAAAAACCCACAGAAAGTGAAAGGGTCAAAACCACAGTGCAAGTAATCCAATGGTCCTGGACTTTTGACAGTACAGATCCTTTGTTAGTATGTGTGTGTGGGAAGATGCCCTGGTACCCAAGGTTCTAACATAAGGGGAACAACCTAATGACAATTTCAGAGATGTTTAGGAAGAAGGGAACATTCTCACCACCAGGAGACACAGCTACCAAGATACAGAGGTAGCTTTCCTCCTATCTGCCTGAAAACAAATCCTGACTTCAAGACTCTCAAGTTCAGCCTTGGCAGTCAAAAAGAAAAACAAAGGAACCCAAAAGATGGAAGCCTTTGAAAGTCCTTAAGCAGGAAACTCTAATGGACTTTGAACTGGACATTTGAGTTCTTCCCTGTTCTATTTTATTTCGTTTTTCAGGCGCCAAAGACTTTCTTTTCTCCCTAAAACTAACAGTTACGCAGTTCAGGGGTCTTTTAGATATACATAAATACTTCATCTTTTCATTTTCTTAAGATCATGAGACATAATAACATTAAGAAAATTCTTTCCCTGGGTGTACTAAGCAATGTTTATTTCCTTTCTAAGGCTCTAGTATCAAACCAATGTTTGATCATATTAAAGTTCACCCTGGGGAATGAATGACTTTGCTCATACAGATGGGTGAGGTACTACTAACAGGTATATAGGTGACCTGAGAGCGGATGCACTGTAAAGTCTTTATCCAGCATGGATGTTGACTTTTCAATTATTCATGGAATCAAGTCCTTTCTTTTAGCCTTCCCCAATTTCCTCCCCATTTATAGGAGACCATTTGTGATTAGGGCAAAATTACATACAGCTGGCTGGGAAGAGTAGCTGAATACTCAGGTGAGGGTCCAGTGACCCTGCTTACTCCTCCTCCAGTAGAAAAATACAACTGTTAAAAAATACCAGCTGTGATGAACTTCTGTAAGTAGGCACAGCTGGAGTCATGAGGATGGCAGTTACTCAGCTCAGAAGAGTGCTGTGCAGCATCACCTTAATAAAGAATATGGAATGTAAATTACACACATAAGATAATGTACTTTGAACTTTATAAGTTTCCAGTAAAACCTTATAGAAAATAAAAACTGTTAAAAATTCTTTTTAATTTATCTATTTTAGAGAGTTGGTCTACCAAAACCTTGCTTTAGGTCTTGAGGGTGTAGATACTAGATAGAAAGAAGCAACTGGTACATAGTAATACATTATCAAATTGAAGTTTAGAATTTCCAGCACAAATCACTAACTGAGGAATTTTAGACATAGGGTGCTATCTTTTCCAAGGACTGTGAATTGTCCCCTTTACTGCACAGTTGCATTAGTCTGTGTTAGTGACCTTTTTATTGTGAGAAAATAGAGAATTTCATGAGTTACTTTTGCTATAGCCATTTTATATTATAAGATGAATAATAATAACCTTATCAAAATTAGTTTATCCCTTAGTTAATCTCAATAGCACAATGGCTTTACTTAGAGGCTGTATTGTTCTCCTTTTCTCTTGTCACAGAGTTAGGGGGCCAGCCTAAAACTGGACAAAAGTCACTACACAGGAGAGCTGTTAAGTTAGTCATTACTAGCATAAATTAAAGCATTTGTAACTCGAATACATTTATCTAGGCAGGCGAGTCTTTTCATCTGCTGGGTCCTTTATCTAGAACAGGGTCAATTAATTAAAACAGAAGATTTACTATTAAGAGATTATTTTACTTAATATTTTAACTTTATAAAGCCATGGGTGTTTGGTGAGCAACCAAGATCAAGCATGACTAAGGTGACAGAAGGTTTTGCATTTACCATTGTCAGACCTGAGATCCTCTCTGGCTATACTTGATGTGACCGGAGGCATGAAAACTTACACCCATAATTAATTAGTTTGTCTATTCATGCTAATCACACCCTGAAAGATTTAATAAGTACTCTTTAAATATTTTTAACACCTTTTTTAAAAGTTATGACTTATTTGTACAAACTTTTTTTTTAACTAAACAGGAGGCAAGACTATTAGCTCACAGGGTAGTTTCTTTTAAAGAGAGCTTTAGTCTGTCTGGATCAGAAAAACCATATTATAATTTACCATGCAAAATTTGAACTAAATACCCATAATAAGGAACATAGAAAACAATGATACCTAAAGGAACCTGGAAAGAGTTGATACAAAAGTGTTTTTTTCTGTTAGTCTGTTCAGGACATTATAACTAGAAGGTGAAAAACAGTGATGCTCAGGACATGAAGGGGCAGGAACAAAAGCAAACCTGGAGCAACTAAGCATCGGAGAGGGAAATACTCTATTTCAGAAAAACAGGCTTTGGATCACCATGCAAAAAGGCAGGAATTAAAACCAGTGAAGGTTGAATCTCACATCTCTCACCCAAGCAGGCTATTCCTCTTTACCTCCCATTGCTGTAACTATGTCCTTGTAGCAGATTTTCTCTTGTAAAGTTTGGCACTGGAGTACTGTAAATTCACATGAGCTTCTTAGGGTTAGCCATCAGAAAACGTCAGCTCACTTTGTACCTAGCTAGTCTTGGAGGCCTATGGCTAGAAAGACTTTTTAAAGTTCCCTTTAGAAACTGACAAATACATTATGCAAAACAATGTAAAATTTTAAATAATTACCTTAGAAATCAGCAAATATACCATATAAAGATGTTAAAATCAAAAATAATTTCCTTTAAAAACAGATAAAGATATTATATAAACAAATATCAGAATTTAAAATAGTTCCCTGTAAAAACAAGTAAATGCATAAGATAATGTAAAAACAGTCATTTTAAAAACGAGTAAATACCATACTAAAAGTTAAAATACTTTTCCTTAGAAACAGACCAAAATGATAATAAAATGCTGATATTGTCTCTTTCTAATTTGACATAGAAATGTATTAACCTTGGGACAAAAGACCATGTGAGAATCATCTCATCAAAGATCTAAAAATGAAAACCAAAGCAAAAACAAAAATTGGAAAGGATTAGGACATATGATTAAATGCCTGTGGTCCAGGGAATTCCCAGACTATCATGATCTCCTAGAGTTCTGTAGAGCCAGAAAATTCCTGGGTGTGGCCATTTTGATTTATGCCAAGTGGCTGGATTAAGATGGTGGCAGGTCAACCCCATTTTGAAAATTTTTGTCCAAGGTGGCAGTGAAGCCATGTGACTGTCACCATATTGATGAAATTACACACAAAAGATATGGAGACCAGACCACATGGTTTCCTCTCTCCTAGTAAGGGTACCAGCCATGATGGCGAACAAGCACATGGCATATAATTTTTACTTTTAAAAGGCATCCAGTTAAATGTTATATACAGCATGGTATATGACTCTCCTGTTCACAAAAATTTAATAATGCTTAGATCTGGTTAGAAAGGCAGCTGTCTTGGGACCATGGTGACTGAGGTCCAAAGTTCAGGCCCTCTAACGGCTCTTTTCCCCCATCTATGAAGAGAACCACGGTGGAGAAAAAGTCGGAGGAAAGAAATGAGTTTTAAAACCTTTTTTTTTTCTCTTTAGAGAGGTAATTACATTTTCAGATAACAAGCTAGATAAAGACATTTAGAAGAGTTAGTCAGTATACATTTAAAAGTAGTGACATTTTGACGTTTTCAGACCCACTCTGGCCCATGATGAAGAGACCAGTACACTTAAGACAAAACCAAAACAGACATAGATAAGTAACACAAACCAGGCCTTTGCCGAGTCTAGATCTCTAGAGCAACTGATCAGTTCTCTGAACTAAAAGGAGAGGCAAAAATTTGCCAGTTAGCCATTTTTACATATGTTTGTTTGGTGCTAACAGGTGACTGAGGTTTGAATCTAAAGGCAGTCTAACTGTTCTTTTCCGTACCCATGTAGGGAACCCTGGTGGTGAAAAGCCAAAGGAAGGAAATGTCTTTTAAATAATTTTTTTTTCTTAACTCTTAGAGACAAGTTATTTACAGCTTTAACATGCCCTGGGGCATAACAAGCTAACTAGCAGAGCTCACTCCCTTACCTGCAGCTTGATGGAGCTGGTGCATTGCCCATGATAGAAGAGGAGAGAAACGTGTAATACAGGAAGAACATTCCCTGGTCCGTGGAAGGGTCCTGGGGGGATTCAGTCCAGTATACACACATAAGCCTCACCACAAGTTTAAGAGACTGGAGACCACTCCAAGAGTTTTTAACTGGTCATTGCATTACCAGGTTTTTGATCAGAAAGAGTAAGATAGAAGGTCGTTGGCCACACCCAGTTGAGCAGTCCGGGTTAGTCCTTGGCTAACACCAGGGAGTAGTCCTGGTCAGAAAGCTTCAATTACCCTATGGCATAACCAGTCCCTCACAAGGGCTCAGACCGAAGGAAAAAGAAGGATGTTAGAAAGAAACTGTGCCTGTTCTCAGAGTGGGATGGCAGAGCCGAAGCTGATGTCCCTCATGGGGAGCACTCACTTTCTCCAGCATGTCCTGGAGTGTCCCTTGTTCAATCACCATTGTTGGTCTCTATCCACCCACGTTGGGTGCCATTTGTGGGTGTGTCTCCATCTCCAGCACGGCTGTTGTGCTCCAGCCAAGTCAAAGAATGGAGGATGATCGAACAGGGCCTCAGGTGGCTCAGAGTGCAACGGGAGGAGCTCCCGGGATACTATGTCAGTGGGTAGTTAGGTTATCAAAACCAAGGCAGGGTTTCTATAGGGAGGCCTTTCTGACCCCTACAGAAGGCGGGAAAGTTAAAGGTGGGAGTTTTGGGGTAAAGGTGGGAAGGTTGTAGGGCTGATGTGGAAGTTCAGGAACGAGGAGACAAAACCCAAAAACCTGGTTCTGGTTTGGGGTGGGGGAAAAGAAGATTCATATCTACAGTGATTTCCTGGGACCAGGTTATCACATCAGGCAGAGCAGGCCAGACTCCTACCATCTCTTCAGGGTATCTGGGGTTGCTTGCCTTGCTCAATACCCAGACCCCCACAAGTTCTGAATCATTTCTGGCAAAAATGACATTCAAAGTTTCCTTGTCATCCAAGTCTGTCCCAGGTCTTCATCTAAGTCCAGAACTTGCCATTCTGGAGAGTTCCCTAGGGTGGACTTCCTCACAGAGAGATTGGCATCCCCGTGACTCATTTGCTTCAGATGAGCAGTCAAAAAATGAGTTTTCCTTGGGTCATAGCAGGGCCACTCAAGGAACAGGAGTTACTGACAGGCAACTCGTGGAAATGATCATGTCACTCAGCAAGGAGAAGCCTCTTCTACTCCATAAACCCAATTTAAATTTCATTTAGAAGAAGATAGGGAAGGAGGAAATAGATACTTGTTCTTAGCTGGAAGAATAACTATCATTTCAGATTAATTTAGAAGTGGAAGTGAACCCAGAGTTCAACCCTTCTTTTAAAGGGCAGGAAATTAGGTGGCCAAGGCCATCTGGATTTGCCTCTAATCACACATCTTCTGAGCAGCAAAGGACATGTAGGGATGAAGAGTCAGTATCATCACCATAGTACTCATGAGGAGTAGAGGAGCGCCTGTGCTGGAGGTACATTAGTCCTGGGAGCTTGGAACCTCAGCGTCTAGTCATCTTGGCTACTAAGAAGCTATGCCATGGGGAACATCTTCTGTTTCTGCAATCCCATGTTTTACCTTAAAATGAAAGTTGTGTGATACGATTTTTCCATTTTTTAACATCTGCAAGTCTCTTGTGAGGGTCACCAGTTCAATATTCAAGCAGGCAGAGTTGGTAGGAAGGCACAGATGTGTTTGACTGATAATGGTTTTAACTCAGCCATCTAGCACACTAAGGAAAAGAGCAGAGGTGTCCAGAGAATAATGACCAAGAGTCAAGAGGCAGTAAGCTTGAATATTGGAGTCCTCTTCAAAACTCACATGCTGACACTTTAAAATTTCTGTGTTACTTTTCTTGTTGCTGTTATGAAATATCTGACAAGAAGCAACTCAAGAGAGGAAGGACATATTTTGCCTTACAGTTCAAGAGAACACAATCTGTCCTGAAGGGAAAGGCATGGCAGCAGGAGAAAAAGGTCTCATTGCATCCAGAGCTCAGCAGCTGAGAGGGACGGGAAGTGGGGGCAGGTTATAAAACCCCAAGTCCTGCTCCCCCGTGATCCATTTCCTCTAACAACCCACCACCTTCTCAGAATTCCATAACCTTCCCAAACAGGACCACCAGAAGCAAACCAACACAAGAGTCTGTGGAAGACATTTCATAATGAATCCACAACATATGGTATTAAGAGTTGATGAAGTGGAGGTTGGAGAAATGGCTCAGTGGTTAAAAGCACTGACTGTGCTTGCAGAGAACCTGGGTTCAGTTCCCATCACCTACGTGCTGGCTAGCGACTACCTGTAACTCCAGTTCCGGGGGAACTGATGCCCTCTTCTGGCTTCCTTGGGCATTACACACATGGGTCTACTTATATACATGTAGGTGAAACACTCATACACCTAAAATGAAAGTAAATAAATCAAAGATTTAAAAAATAGCTTATGAAGTGATTAAGTCAAGGGGGGTGGAGATCTCACAAATAGATAATGGGTCTAACACAAGGTCTAAGCCCTTTGGCCAGTCTGACCCTTCTACCATGTGAGGACCCAGCATTCCTTATTTCCCAAAGGTACAGGATTCAAGGTGCGTTTTAGAAACGGAGACCAGATCCTCACAAGATGATGAATCTGCCAATGTCTTGATCTTGAACTTTACAGCCTCTGGAACTATGAGAAGTAAAAGTTCATTTCTTGATTATCCAGTCTCAAGTATTTGATCTTAGTAGCACAAATGAACAGAGACAGGAAAGGTGAGTGAAGGATGATGGGAGGAATGCTTTAAGGGAAGGGGAGCAGAACATAGGTAAAATGAAGGTAGAGAGGGTGGCACAGATCTGGACAGGTTAGGAAAATGAGGGGACAGAGAAGGTGAGGGAGTGAGCTGGTCGGTTCATCCAAAAAGCCATATGGAGAGCTATTATCTTATAAACTAATTAAGATATCATTTAAAAAGAGATGGGAGATAGCCTGCATGTCTGACTGCTGCTCCAGAAGATGTGGGTTACGAAGCAAAAAGTTGAGTGCCTGGTGTGGAATACTCCTTATAAGTTTTGGGGCAGGGAGTCCCTAAAGACCCAAAACAATACAAGTTCTTGCCATTTCTCTTAGATGTCTCCATCAGGACTAGATGGTAAGACCCTATTACTGAATATAGCACATACTTTGGTGTGAGATTTGGAGAAATCAAGCTGGAACTGAAATGGAAGCTTCCTCAAACTGGCTTGCTTTCATAGTGCCAGAAGATGATGTGCAGTTTGCTGCAAGAGAAAAGGCATTAATGATCTTAGCCAGTTGTGAACCCTATAAACTGATACCAACATGCCAGGCATGTGCCTACTTGTGCAACAGCGACTGGACTAAGCAATTGCTCTCTGGCTGAATTTCAGGCTCACTCTACAGGAGGGAATACATGTTTGTTACCGAAAACCTGGTCAAAACACATGGCTGGCCGGGTGTGTTGGTCTTTAAACCCAGCACTTGAGAGTCAGAGGTAGGTTGGATCTCTATGAATTTGAGGTCAGCCTAGTATACACAGTCATTTTTAGGCTAGCCAGAGCTACACAAGTGAGTCCTGTCACAAAAACAAAGCAAAACAATAACTGCAAAAACATGGCCAAGGAGGTCTTGGAGGAACTTACTGCTGTCTGTTGTTAGCTAAATTGACAATATTAATCAAATGTGTCCACTGACAAATTCATACATAGTATACACGTATATACATCATTCACACGATGTATGAATTTGTCAGTGGACACATTTGATTAATAATAAAGCAATAAACAAATGTCACAAAGGCAAATGAATGAGAGCTGCAAGCTTGTGTCTGCTTCAAGTGAACCCCTCTACTTCCTACAGCTGACGGAAGGCTGACTTGTTTTGCTTGCTTTCTCAGACTCTTGTAATTACTTCTGTTTTTATTAACAAGTAAAATATCTTTGTCCTACCAGCTTCTCCCCTTGAAAAACCAAGTTACTATTTTCAGGTGCTAAATGTCAAGGAAGAGAAGGAATTCTTCATGCTGAGGTCTTTTTTCCTTCCCTGTTCTCTTTGTTCTTCAGTGTGTGATTAGGTTTGCTATCAAAAGGTGTTAGAACCTTAGCAAAGTTTTCATTAGCATTCCCCATGCATATTTTAATTAAAGAAAACTCATGTTTTGCTTGAGTCACTGGAGAAATGAAAGGCAAAATCTAATGCTAAACGTGCTTGTACTTTGCATAAGTTTAAAGTGGACCCCTTCTCTGATAAAAGACAAAAACAAGACCATAGATTAATGCCCACTCTTAGAAAATTCATAAGTAACCTTGTTCCAAAACTGCTTCCAATTATCTCATGTCCTTTTTGGTTTTAAAGGACATGGATCTAAATTAGAAGTGGTATCTTCCTGTATGAAGCAGAATCTTAATTGCTGCCATTTCTGCATGCCGCAGAGGTGTCTACAGTAGGTATGATACATACTTCTGCAAGACACCTGTATGAGTTGTACAATCTTCACTTGGACTATTTACATCAGTACATTTATTAGCTGAATGGTGGTCACCTGCTCATCTGTTTTGTCAAAAAATTAAATTATGAACCATCAGACTTTTTCTCAAACATATGGAAACTTATTAAACTGTATTTTACTTGTCAAAGTGTATTTTATCAGACAGTGAAGTTGGGAGTAAAGAGAGCCCTGGAGTTTACAGCTGCCACTCCAGTCCAGCAATAAGGAAAGATCATCTGTTTTCTTTAGGAATAGACATTCTATTGCTGGGGTTTTATATGTAGCCAAAACTTTAATCCATAGTTTCAGATTCAAGAGCTTATATTCTACTGAGCTTTACATGGTTCCTTAGAAGAATTTACATTTCTATGTTCTTTTAGTCAGAGTGACTTAGGAAATACCTCAGTTAGTGAATGATAATTCTCCCCAAGTACGAGAGAAAAATGATACAGAATATCCCCTGTGTGGTCTATGAATTCATTAGGACCCCATGGGTCTGAAAGAATTGAGTTAGTTGCAGAGCATGGTCCTTGAGTTGGTCAGAGATTATTCCTCTATCTGTTGCAGGTTCCAGGGTTTTACTTTTGCAACCTTGGCAAAAGAACCTTGGAAGTAAATAAAAATGGCTAAACAGATTAAGAAAAAATGGTGTCCACTCATGATCTCAGCACTCAGGAGGCCTAGGTGGATTTCAAACTCAAGAACAAGGGAGACCTTGTCTCAAAACAAACACAGTCACTCAGACAAAAACAAGAGATGGAAAAAACGAAGGAAGGATAGAAGGAAAGAAGGAGGGAGGGAAAGGAAGGAAGGTGGGGTATATATAGAAAGGAATACTGTGTTAACTTAAAAAGGAAACGTTCACAACATGGATGGAACTGGAAGAAACAATGCTAAGTGAAATGTCAGGCACAGAAGACAAGTGCTATATGAATGCACTAAAAATCTGAAAACATCAATCTCATAGAAAGAGAAATGCTAGTTACCACAGGCTCATCCTGGGAAAAGTGTTGAGGAAAATAACACTTATCTTACATTAGAGGAATTCATTTGAATGTTCTGTTGTGCTCCAAGGTGACCACAACAAATAATATTATTTCACACTTGCCAACATGTTTTTAATGTTCTTACCACATGTACAAACAAAAGATAAATTGATGAAGTGATGACTATATTAATTAGCTTCTTTGAATTTTTCTATATATATAATGTACACAGAGATCAGAACATACCCCCAAAACATACACAATTATTATTTAGCAAATAAAATTTTCTCTATAGCTAAAGCTTGGGAAACTTTGTAAAAAGAAGGGGAAGAAATATTGCAAGAGCCAGAGGATCAGAATACCTGCTTCCAGATAATTTATTCCAGACATGTTGCACACATGAAATCTCAACAGTAGAGTTACCTAAACAAGACCTGAATAATGACAACACCACTGGACATGCTAACACGAATGGGGGAGATTTCACAAGGTCCCACTTCTAGATGACGAGCTGCAGGCAACCAGTGGCTGCTGAGGTGGGGGAGGGACTTCCTTTTCTCCAGGGCAAGCTCCCTGATAGGTTATCTGATCTCAAGCGGTCTTACCAAAGTACGTGTACACACAAGCACCACTAAATGGACTCTGTAGATTGTAAATATATAAGTATACATGTATACATGCATTATGTTTTTGTAGCAATCAAAGAAGAGGTCACAAAACTGAGGAGGAGAGGAAGAGGATGTGGGAAGAGTTAGGAGGGGTAGAAATGATATAAACACAGTACTTATGTATCAAACTCCTAATAAAAGTTTTAAAATATAATTTTTTTCTAAAAGAGTGGTTGAAAACAACTTGTGGATAGTTCCCCACCCTGTTCAGTTTAGTTATCACCTACTCTATTCCTTAATGGACCGTGATGAATCAGTGCCTCAGGAGCCCAAAACACTGAGCCTATCTTTCATTCTTGTATACAGACTTTTATGAGGAAACAAATGGGAAATATAAAGATGATACACCACTGGGGAGTAGGAATGGGAATGAATGGCACCTGGCTTCGGAAGAAGTAGATGTACCCATTTTATAAAAGGATGCCCTCACTAATGGGACCACATGACTAATGAACCTGCTTAGGTAGGCATTCAGAGTCTACTTCAGTGATTCACTTTGCTCTGAGTTTTTCAAACTGGTCAGCTTCTTTAGTGACTGATACCTTCTTTATTTAGACATGCCGATACATTTAATCATATCACGGTAAAACTCTCCCTGCCTGGGAGCCATTCTGTCTCTTTAAAATGATAGTCACTCACTCATCAAATATTTATGGGATGTCTTCTGTTTGATAGGCCCTGTATCCTGTGTTGAGCATTCAGCAGTGAGACAAGCTAGTTATGCAGTCTAATGGGGGACATCACAATTAAACAAGCAATTACAGTAATGGGTGAAATTGTTCCAGAATGAAAAGAGCAAGCAATTCTGATCACATCGTCCCTAATCTCAGGGACCCAAAAGATCCGGGGGTGGAGAGGTGGGGGAGAGATGCCAAATTTGAGATGTGAAGGAGGGAGCTGGGAAGGGTACAGATGCAAAAATATTCTTGGTGAAGGAAATTTCTGGCATGAAGGCCTGGGGGAGACAGCGGGAAGGCCTTCTCAGCCTGGAAGGTTTCACTGGAGCTGTGATAGAAGGCGAAGCTGATAATGGTTGGTGACTTCAGCAGAGGCCATATCATGTGGGATTTACCATATGTCCTCATTACTTTCTGTTTCTGTGTTGAAACATTAGGACCAAAAACAACCTGGGAAGGAAAGCGTTAGTTTCATCATATAGTATAGTCCTTCATAGATGGAAGCCAGGGTCAGAGATCATTCAGGAACTTGGAGGCAGGAGTTGAAGCACAGACCATGGATGAGCACTGCTTAGGGGCTTGCTCCTCCAGTCTGTACTCAGTCCTCTCCTTCCTTCCTTCCTTCCTTCCTTCCTTCCTTCCTTCCTTCCTTCCTTCCTTCCTTCCTTTCCTTTCCTTTCCTTTCTTTCCTTTCTTTGTCTTCTTTTTGAGACAAGGTCTCCCTATAGCCCCAGGTGTCCTAGAACTCACTATGTAGACAAGTCTGGCCTTGAACTCACAGAGATCTGCCTGCCTCTGCCTCCTGAGTGCTGGAATTAAAGGCATGTGCCACCACGCCCAGCTCTCAGCCTGCTTTCTTATATAACCCAGGACCACCTGCCCAGAGATGGCACCACTCGCACTGAGCTGACCCCTCCTACATCACTCAACAATCACAATGCCTTACAGACATGCTCATAGGCCAGTCTGATAGGTGAAATTCCCCAAGGGATGGTTCCCCATCCCAGATAAGTCAAGTTGACAACTGACACTACCCAGCACATCATACCTACTTAATAAATGGGAACTCTTCTCTACAAGCAATGGGGTGGGGGTGGGGTTCGGTGAGTTCAAGCTCGTGATAATTAGGGTTTCTATTTATTTCATTTTTTGCAGTTTCAGGGATGGAGTCCAGGGACTTATACATAAGCATGGCTCTACCACTGAGCTTCAGCCTAATGATTAGCTTTCCAGTTCTCCAAGGTCATGCTGGCTGTGACATGGAGAATGAATGTGGAAGAAGTATGATTGAAAAAAGTAAAGGAAATTAGGGGACCATGACAGTATTTCAAGTTAGAATGGTTAATGGGAGGCATCAAAGAGGGTGAATGATGTTTGGAGATGTATTTATGAAGAAGAACAGATAGGACCTGATGCCTAGATGAATGTGCAAGGTGAGGTTAAGAATGGCTTCAGGGCTGGGGAAGTTGCTCAGTGGGTAATGGGCTTGCCTCCCAAGCATGAGGACCAGAGTTTAGATCCCCAGCTCTGTATGGAACACCTGGGTATGGTTGAACACCTGTGATCCCAGCACTCAAGAGGTAAGGACAGAGAACCCTTGGGGCAAGCAGTCTAGTTAGATTAGCTGAATTGGCAAGCTCTGGGTTCAACTAAGAGGCCCTACCTCGTTATAGAAAGGTAGAGAGTGATTGAAGAAGATACCCAACAGCAAACTCTGGGCTCCACACATAAACACACACATGCATGCACCCCCCCCACACATATGCACCCACAAACAAGTATGCAAACATATCACACACAGGACTCTAATTTTCTCTGAGTAGGACATACCAGGGGAGGACTGGGTATAGGGAGGTGATGAATCCAGTCTCATGCACATTGGATTTGCAGTTATTTGAATACATAAGTCTATAACCCAGGAGAAATACTAGGGCTGGACAGGAGACTGTGGTACCGCTATTTTGCGGAGAGCCTTTGAAGTCAGCAGACTAGATGAATCCATGTGTGAAGTTTGGAGAGTATGAAAGGGACCAGCATGAAATCTCATCTGAAAAAAGGGAAGACTAAAGAGGTAGATGGACACAGCTCAGATAAACGAGCAATACTGGCCCCAGATCCTGTCCTGCAAGTCTGATTTTTAGGGTCATTTTCCTGTTCTAATTTTTTAGTACAGTTTTCTCTGGATACAGTTGTATCTGGATAACTCAGATACAGTTTGTCTCTGAGGCAAGACAAGGAAAGACCTGTGCTTTATATCGGGTGTTTAAACCAGAGCAGCCGTGACAAGGCAAAGGGAAGAGAAGGGGAAGGGTGGTTAATCGTCTCACCGTCACCTTGTGACCGGCGGGAAGGAGCTCGCAAGTCAATCGCTCACAGGCATGCCCACCGGGGCATTCATAGTGTGGGCTGCAATGAGGCATCACATCTTGGATTAGTTCGCAGAAAACTGGAAAGCGGAAAGATTTCTTGCTTTTCTCGCTCCCACTTCCTGTCTCCCATCAGTTTAGATGGTGCCAGTTATATCAGTTTTGGCTTAACTGATAGGCGGGCAATTAATGTGGATTACGGAATTGGTTTATGCAATGTGGGAGCTGTTTAAGCTGCAAAGAGGCCTCTGTAATTTAATGGAAGAGCTTCAAGTCCATTGGGAGGGTGGTCTGAAAGGTAAGGTCATCAGTAGACTGAGGTTCAGAAGGATGGTCCTAACCTGTGTGTGTTCTTGTGCCTCTGGTTCCCGTGACTAGGGTAGCCCTGCAGGAGCTGAGGCACTTTGACATGACATTTCTGAAGTGAAGATTCCATGCAGAGGTTATGGGTATTCACAGATCGTCTTCTCCATTGAGCAGCCCTCCCCCCTGTGACCGTATTACTGGGTTCCTACCTGTGATGGATGACTTCATAAGTAAACTGCATGCAGGCTGGGGCACTGCTAGGCTGGGCTGTGGATTATGCCCAACTCTAGTTCTCTGCCTGTAATAACATGCACTTCTTTCTCATTCAGAAACTGTTTTCAGAATGCATATGAGCCAAAGTGAGTGATAAGATGGATGGTTGGAAATGCTGATAATTTATTTGAAAATTCCATGATTTGTAAATGTTCTGCTTTATCAATAAAGTTTTATGTGCACATATATCAATGGTCTATAACATTCCTTTATAATGAGAGGAATGGTATCACACTAAGGGTTAGAACTACACATTCTAAATGGTTTTGAACCACTTACCTTCTTATATATACCCATCAGTAAGTCATAACAATAGGATTGGTTCTAGTGTTTATAGGAGTATCTGGGTGATTAGGGATGAAAATTTTCTCACCAATATCCTCTCAGGGTTTCAGATCATATTTTATACTTCTTTTCTACAGTGGGGGTTGGACCCGGGGCCTTCTGTGTGCTAGACAACCACTGAGCTGCACCTACACCTCTCCTTTGACTTTTAAAAGTTGTCCAAACTGGCTTTGAATGAATTCTGCAATCCAGGCAGTTCTTGAACTTACAATCCTCTTGCTTTAGTCTCTCCTCCGGTAACTAGGATTATTGGTCTCTGTCATTAGGTTGGGCCCTAATGATCAATTAGTCAAGTGCCTTGACTTTCTTGTCAATGTACATCCATTGTAATCATTAAATTACCTTAAGGTAGAAACAAGCCATGTAATAGTCTCAGAAAACCTGAGAACAGGAATCAGGGATGCCAGGACAGCCTCGAGAAAATAAGCGTTGTTGTCTCTAACCTTTCATCTCCATTTACACACCAGCAAAAGTCCTCCAAGTGTTAGACAGGCCCTGCAGACTGCAAATGACAGTGGTGTGACTTGACCTAGATAAGGCTCAAAGAGGGAATGCATTAGCTTTTGTAACTAGAAATTTAGAAAGAGAGTTCAGTCTCAACACACATGCACACATACACAAGCATGCACATGCAGAGAATGTGTAAGAGAAAGCTTACTTGGCAGCTGTGGTGAAAGTGGCCCCGGGAGAACCTTACTGTGCAGTGTGTGTGTCTAGCCCTGAGTCAATCACTGAGCATTGTCAGAGGCTAGGGAATTCCAAGTGGCCAGCTCCAAGTGGACTGCTGCTTAGCAACTACGCTGGTTTTTTTGCAGTGAGACAAAATACCTGAAATAATCCTTGAAGAGGAATGATTTATTTCAGCCCAGGGTTTGTGGAGGGGGAGGGGCTTCAGTGTAGGGCCTTGTTTCTGTAGTGAGGTAGCCTGTTGTGTGGAGGTTGGTTGGCAGAGCAAAGCTGCTCACCTCATGGGCAGGCAGAAAGAAGAACAGGAAGAAGAAGGGGGTAAGGCATACAATCTCCTTCAAAAACACTCCCCAGGTGACCTGACCTCCTTTCAGGAGGCTTTGCCTCTGAAAGGTCCCACTGCCTGTCAGGAGAGCTAGTCTTTGGGATCACTGATGAGGAAAAGTGGTTTCTAAAAGAAAAAATGCTGAGAAGACCAAGATAAAATACCAAGCTAGCCCCATCAGACATCTGGTACCTGTAATAGTCTTAAGGTCTGAGGTACAGAGATCTTTCAGGAAATGCTTGTGTAAACCTTAACAATGTGTTGTGTATTTCTTTATCTTTTATTCATGGTGATGGAGGTGGGACCTGTGATCCCCAGCACATGCCAGCCAAACACTGTGACACAGAACTCCCTCCCCAGTCCAGCATGTTATATTTCATGTTTTCTCTAACCATCCTTGAAATAAGCACAAGTAATTATTGAAAAAGAATAAGTATGATAGTTTCTTTCAACATTCACAGGCTTTAGGGATCGAACCCCAGGCCTTGCACATACTTATCAAACTCTGGGCCTTGGAGTTAGATCCCTGGCTCCATAACATTTACTTCTGAACAGTTTTAATTTTTTAACTCAATGCATAATGCGACCCTCACAAAAGCCTTTAGAAAGTTGCCAGCTATCAGGATGTCCAAGGACAAGGAGACAAACAACTGAGCTATGAGTCACCGTTGGAATCGTGTAAGCCCTAGGCAATATGAGAAAGAAGGTTCAGGCTACCCTCTTTTCCCAGAGTGACCTGGGATGAAGTCAGATGGATCAGCACAAATGGAAACCATCTCTCAGTGTACAAAAAGGTTCTTGAGTTTTATACTAGGCAAAAGTCATGAGTGCAGAAACAGTGAGAGTAAAGAAAAGTGGTTTGAAGCTTCAGGTCTCCCGCAACCTCCACAGCACAAGGTGGTGCTGGCAGAGGTGCCGAACAACTCCCAGGATGCCTTCCTCTGTGAAGACTTCCCACTGGAATTACCTAGGCTAGGGATAGAGATCTGTAGGACAGCAAGCCCAGCCAGGGACCGAACTTGAGCCGCTGAGTATAGCTTCTGTTATGGAATACAGGACATTGGCTTGCATGGGGGAGGGGAAGCTTCCCCTCTTGTTTGGGAGGCATGGAGAGCTAAAATATTCAAACTTGGCCATGGTGGAACCTACATTACATATCAGATTAATGTGGTGAGTGGACTCAGGATTGCATTCTTTGCTCTCTGATACATGCGTCCTAAGTGCCCCCAAACAGTGCTGGGCACATAGTAGGTGTGCAATTGTTATTTTTAGAAACGTTGGTGGGAGAGTAGAGGTGCTAAAGATGCCCCAAAGGATGCTCCATTGGCCCTAACATTACCAAATGGTGGAGTAGCTGGCTGCAAAATTGATGAGTTTCAGCAGTACACCAGCCAGCCAGTCAGCCAGGTCTCCAGCAGAACGAACATGGTAGACAGTAAGCAGAATTGTGGGGTATGATTGAGAGTTGATAAATAGCTGGCCAAAGAATGAAAAAAGAAATGAACAAATGCTGAGAAGGCTGTGAAGGGCCCCTTAGTGCTAATGGGGGACACTGCAGCTTTATAACATCACACTCTTGCTGGAGGAAAGCAGATTGGGCCGTGGGATTGAAAGCGTCTCTAGGCACTTTCTGCCATTTGGCCTTTGGGCTCATTCACAACATCATGGTCACAGTACACTTTGTTTGCCATGGTCAGCTGAAGATATATCCTCCTCTCTGCCCATGGCGTCCTCTCATTTAAGGAAAGGCTCAGCTGTTTTATGCACGCTGCTTTCCCATCTGTCCCGCCTGTTCCTGCATTTGTCCAAGTCAGTGCTATACCTCCTGCATGTGGAACAGCCACCTTGATCAATGTTAACTCCTTGAAAGTGATAACATCCCTAAGCAAGAAGAGCCTTGTAGGTTAGATGCTTCCGGAAAATGTGTATATTTTCAGTTCCTCATTTTATAAACTATCACCAGGAAGCTAAGTCTTTGCAGTCACATGAACAGTATGACGGGAGAATACTTTTTTTTTTCTTCTAATGAATTTGTTTTTAAAGAAACAAAGCTTGTTTTCAAATGTATCAAATGGGATCCTGAGTTATTTAAAACTCATTCAGTAAACATCTGATGAATAGGTCTATTATGGATTTTTAAAGCTGATTAAACACTCATTTCGGAAGGATGGGATACATTATCACACAATGATTTCATTGCAATACATCTTTGTGAGTGTCCAGTGTTATAAGCAATTAAGTCACAATTTGCTCCACAAATGGACACGCTGGCAAGCATTCATTTCTACGTGTAAGTTCACGTCTATCTTTGATCATATCATGTTTTCCGTAGAAGACACAGAGCTGGTGAAGCATTATTATTTTCCAGTGCACAAAAAATTATGCCACAAAATAAATCATGTAAGGATTGTCATAATAGCTCAACAGCTATGACAGGAAAAAAATAGATACAGCCACCCTTCAGTGCACAATGGAACAGTGAACACTTTGTTTAATATCCCTCGAGTCAATTAAACAGGCATATGATCAGCTTGGTGACTGCCAAGCCTCAGTGGGAGCCAATTAGAATTCACCAAAAAATGAAAAAGGATGAATCTGGGAAAACAGTGCTAGATTTATGGAAGAAGGTAAACAAATCATTGAGCCAAGAATAATCTTGGTGGGCATTCTTTAAAGCAGACTGGTAAATAGAGGGCCAGGGATAACTGTTCCACAGTCACAGAGATTGGAATATTTCTCCTGCAATATTTCAAGCCACCAATGCAAAGGAATTAAATTAATTGCATTTAGCCTATAGAGCATGAGGAAACGGTTCTGAAAATCACAGCCATTATTAATTTTGTTCCAGAAGAGGCCTGGCGTGAAACAGTAGAGTGATTTTTCTTTTCTTTTTGCATTTAAACTACGGATAAACACCACAAATTGCTACAGACAAATGCTAGCAAAATGGTGGCAATGGGAGATGATGCAGCGATTTCTTTTAGAGTCAGATATTCAGTTGTAAAAGATGCTTGAACAATCTAATGATGGATATTCATTAGTTCAGTGCTGTCAAGGTGAGTTACCATGCCATGTCTCTGATACTGATCCTGTTTTTGCAGTCATGATTGACTTGCAAAGGAAAAACTGCTCTCCAGGAAGCTCTGACTGTGTACTAAACAGCACAAACTTGATGTACCATTGGCTTACTCAGCAGCAAACACGCAGAACAAATATATTGAATCCCTTGTAGGGACTTCGTTGTGGTGGTACATAGACATGCCTTCTTCAGAGCAGGGGACATTGTTCCAACACAATTATTCCTATTGGAACTGACTAAAAACATTCCTTCAAATGACATTGTTGCTCATCTCATGAAAGCCATGTCAGAATAAATATCCAGCTACTCTTCAGAAACATAATTCCCATGAAGTATCAGTGACCTATGACCCGTATGTAACTGACTTTGTTCAGAGAGGAAAATTCTTTCACTCTAGCAAAAAGCTTATGTGTAGCCCAGATAGGGTGTATACACGTGCACCCCAGTTCTTTGCAAACTGCAAAAACTGGTTCCCCATGCCAGATGTCCTGAAGCTATAGCTCTTTGTTATGCATTTACAATAAATTTTATTAAAGGGAAAAGTTCCAAGTGACAGATGTCACCAGTGAATATCCACATCAGTGTAATGAAGATATTTCTCTGAAATATATCATTATAGGGTGACTGTAAATGAAAGACCGGTTCTAGTCATAATTTGACTAGACATGATATGTTTGCGATGTGGAGAAACACTGAATTTCTCATGTAGAAGAATATATACTTCATTCTGATTCATGCCTAACCTCCCCAAACCCAAGATAGTGATTGATTATAATAGAGGCTAAGAAACGCTCAGAATGACTGTGGTGACTCCACTTTTCCTAGGAGACCCAGACAGGCAGCTTACCCCACATAGGGTCCTTTATACAGATCAAAGTAATGATTCTACCAAAGTCCAGTTTGGCAAACAAATGAGCTCAGTAGGTTATTTTTAGGAGTATAGGTGAGTAGTTACTTAATAGGAGCATGAATGACTCAACTGTAACCGCATCACCTAAAAGTCATACCTCAATATGGGTTATGACTCCCAAACGTTGCATTCTTAGAACTCCCTACACGACTTACCTACAACTCAATGGCTTGGAGAGTCTCCTCTAGAAAGCTCAGCCAGTGAAAGAATCTCTTTTCTTCCCAGCAAAACTTACTGCTTATGTAACCTTGTTTTGGGGGAGACTTGTAAATCTTATAGTTTTAAGAATTTCCTAAGACTTGTCAATTGTTTACTTCCTGGGTCTTAATGAACCTCCCTTCAGAATGGAACATGTGGTGGTTTGAATGAGAATGTCCCCCTAATAGGCCCTAAGTATTTGGACATGTTGTCCCCAGTAGGTGGCGCTGATTTGGGAGGTCTCAGAAGGTGTGGCCATGCTGGAGGAAGCACGTCACTGGGGGCGGGCTTAGAGAGTGCTTAAGCCTTGTCAGATCTCCAGTCATTCTCTGCTTCCTGTGCCTGCTGGAAGATGTGAGTGCTTAGCTTCTGCGTCTACTCTAGTCACCTCTGCTGCCATGCCTTTCTGTCATGATGGACTCTTGTCCCTTTGGAACCATAAGATAAATAAACTCTTCCTTTTATAAGTTCCCTTGGTCAGTGTTTCTATCACAGCAATAGAAAAGGAACTAATACAGAATGTTTCTAATCTAAGGAAATGCTGTACAACCATGACTGTGATTTGTGTTTTCTTTGGGCTTGTTTTTGCTGACAGAAGGCAAAATTTATGGTGACTGAGATAAGCCATGACAAGACTGGGATGTGCTATAAATAAACCTAATGCTTTTAACAAAACATTGGAGATTAATTCTTCCTTTTTGAAAATAAGCCATGATCCTTTAGGTACAAAATATTAGAAAAGACATGCTAAGTGATGCAAAATCACCCTGTGACAGTTTCTGTACCCCCTAATGTGGCTTAGGCTTAGGTGGTGGCAATACTTTTCTCTGAAGGTTAGAGTCTATTAACTATGGATTTCTAGTTAATGTGAGGTCTAACATTGACTTAAAATGATCCGGAAATCCAGTCATTACAGCTTCCTGAACGCAGAGTCTATGCCTACTCCATTGGACTTAATTGGGTGACAGGAGCTCTAAGGCCACTAAAAATGGCCTTGGGAACATTTACATAAGTCATTTTTAACACCTGCTCCACAATCTATCTTTTGAAAATTTTTATTATTTTTATTTTTATATGTATGCTTGTATTGCCTACACATATGTATGTGCACCTGTGTCATGCAAGCCCATGGAGTTCAGAAGAGGGCATCAAATTCCCCTGGAACTGGAGTTATGGATTGTTGTTAGCCACCATGTGGGTGCTGAGAATCAAATCCGAGTCCTTTGCAAGAGCAGTCAGCGTTCTTAACTACTGAACCATCTCTCTAGCCCCTCCACAATCTATCTTTAAAGCAGTCTTTGAGGACACTTAAGGGCTATGCACAGTTTTTTAAAATAATCCATTGCCTTTGTTTGCAAGTATCATTTTATCTTCATCTCAGTAGTTATGTGTCTGATTCAAGCAGGAATATATCCCTCTGTTGATACCATGTCATAGTGTCTTAGTTCCAGAAAATAGTGCTTTTTCATGAAGATATGTCCCCAGTGCTTTGGTTTGGATATGGCTTGTTAGGGATTCATGTGCTGGGAGCATATAGTCTTCAGTGTGGCAATGTTAAGAACTAAGTGATCCTTAAACGAATGGACCTAGTGTGAGGTCACAGGTTCCCTGGGGATACTGCCCTAGGAATTAACATAGCTTTTGTGGGATATCAGTCAGTGACTGTTATAACAGCACTGTCCTGCCTTATCACCTCTCTCGAGGTTCTTGTCTCACCATGTGATCTCTCCATCACACACACACTGTTCCCCTGATACCATCTGCCATGGAAGTCCTTGTTCAAACCTGTACCTTGCTGTTTAGACTTCAGCTCTCAATCTGTGAGCTAAATAAATTCTTGTTCTTCGTGAATTACCTGCCTCTGGTAACGGAAATGGAAGGTTAAACCCAATATTCTGGATGTGGCAAATTCATATTCTCATTATAATGTAGTCATTTGGAAATGTCCAACCCTTTTCCTTTTTAGGTACCCTGTGTGGATGATGTGGATGGTGCATGTGTTCCTGTAATTTAGTGGAGATAACTTTTTCTTAGTCTTTCAAATGCTTTTTAAAAAATATTGAACACATTAAACTGAGTACAACAGCCAAGCCTGATTGCTCACTAGATTCAGGAATAATAGAGAGATGACTAGAATTGGAAATATCTTCTTTCCAAAGATAGATGTTTTCATATAACATTTGATGAAATGCTTCTAATTTATCATAGCACGTTGGTAACAAAGCCAGTCCATTTTTCCTAGGGCCTTTCCATCTTCCAGTAGAGGCCCCAGAACACAGTGAATGCATTTATCATGAAGCGATTAGAAAGGTTCACTTTGACATTTCAAGGGAGGATGATTATATGCATTCTTCCTTTGAGACTCTGAGAGTCTATGAACGGATCAGTTATGCCTAAAGAGCTACTAGAATTCTGTCTTTCCTATCTCCAAAGTTAGACGATTGAATTATACAATTAGAGACTAGTTCTCCACTTTTAGTTAAAATTTTGTTTGTAGTATTTTGTAAAAGGAATTTCAAAGCTTTAAGAGCACTTATGTAGGTAACTGGGGCAGTAACTTTGTTGCTGTTTTTATTTTAAATGGAGGCTTTCAAACAGTTAGGTATAAATAGCATGGTCTAATAAAATGTACTTATCTGACTTCACCAATTATCAATATTCTGCTAATCAAGCTCCATGTCTCCTATATTTCTGCACTATTTTACAGCAAATCCCTGACAAATACCTCAGAATTTACTCCTAATGAATATCTTTATCTTTTACCATTTTCAATGTTTTTCTTTAGTTTTCAGAATTTCACACTTCTTTTACTTTTCTTTCTGCTGCTGAGGTAAAATACTGACCATGAACAACTTGGAGCAGAAAAGGTTTATTGCATCTTACAGGTTAGGGCCCATCACTCAGGGAAGCCAAGGCAGGAACTCAAGGCAGGAACCTGGAGACAGGAACTGAAGCAGAGACCATGGAGATGCTGCTTACTGGCTCGCTTCCCATGGCTTGCTCAGCTACCTTTCTTATACAACCCAGGCTTACCTGCCTGTGGATGGCATCATTCTCAGTGGGCTGAACCCTCCTACATTAATTAACAATCAAGAAAATGCCTCATAGATATGTCCACAGACCAGTCTGGATTGAGGAAATTCTTTAATTGAGGTTCCTTTTTGCCAGTTATCTCTGTAGTGTGTGTCAAGTTGACAAAACTGACCGGGACACATGTATACAATCAAATAAGCTCATACGCAACCCCCACTCCCCCCAAACTTTATCTTTTCTTTTAATAACTTACTAAATTCAGTTGGTGCTGTCCCTGTACATATGAATGTGAGGCCACTGGACCATGGACCATGGGAAATCTATAAGGGTCCACATCCTCAAAACAAAACAAAACAAAACAACAACAAAAACTAAGAAGCAACAATTCTTCCAATAGCTCCTGCAGCTAAAATTCCACCTCGGAGGTACAAACGACTCTGGCCTCTCCTCCCTTGGTCCCTATGACAAACCAAGGTGCAATTATTTCACCAAACTATAGTTTGGGAAACCAGTGAGTTTATTGGACTTACTTATAGAGCACTAAGTGAGAGTTTACTTTCAGGAGTGTGAGTGCTCCTCTCCGAAGGCTGCACTGGAAAGTCTCCAGCCAGGTGTGGAGATGACTTCCTCACAGCAGTGCAAAATGGCAAGAGAGCCTCCCTCTGGCTTCCTCAGTGTATGCACATAGCTCTCCTCATGCACCTCGGGCTCACCGATCCTAGGCAAGCAGGTGCAACCAAGCTGGGGAAGAAGGCATTTATCCATAGTCTTCCATTTGGAAGCTAGTCCTGTGCAGCAACTCCTCAGTAAGTGATGTGACCTGGAGATCATTTACCCCATCTGTGCCAAGATTTTGTCTGACTTGATCTTGTGCAAGTCTTACACAGGTAACCACAGCTGCTGTGAGCTCATGTTTAAACTACTTTCAAAATATAACTTAAAAAGTAAAGTGTTTGAATGGAGTCATTCTGCATGGGTGAATAATGTTGCTCTAGAAGACACAAGTTATTAAATGAAAACGACAGTGCAAGGCCTGAGATACCTCCCTATGAATTATTTGTTCAGGGAGGCCCCAGAAGTCACCAAAGCAACACAGGTTATAGACATTGCTCTTGAATACACACTATAACTACAAAGTAAGACCCTATTGCTGAAGACACCACACACTTTGGCTGTAGGGCATAGAAAATTTTATCTCAGATTGGGAAATTTCCTCCACCACGGCTAGCTTTCACAGCGCCAGAAGGTGCTATGCAGGTTGCTGGGGAAGAAACAACATCAGTGGCCTTACCCAGTGCTGGACTTTGCATGGTTTAATATTAATCAACCAGATAAGATGTGACTTAAGGTACAAATAGTGACATGGATGTTATAGGGTAGCTAACTGCTTTCTGACTGAATTTGCTCCATTGGAGGTAATGTCACGCCTGGTACTGTAACCCTAGTCAAAAGTCCGTGACTGGGGAGGTCATAAGCCATAGGGTATAACCTGCTATTACCATACTGATTAATAGTTGTACTGTCAAATTCCTTTCTGAATATTTATGTCTATACCAATCAACCTGGGCTGTTTGTGATCTTGATCTAAGGAACTTCTTTTTGCAGTGGGTAGAAGTGAACAGAGAGATGTAAAGTGTTAAGAATAAGAGCGTCTGAGTGTTCATCCCTAAACAGGGCATCTATATCCCAACCCACTCCCAAGGCTCAGTGAACACCACGGAAGAGGAGGCGGACAGAACGTGAGAGCTGGAGAAAGGAGAGGAGACTGTGAAACGCTGTCTTCTGGACATGGCATGACGCTCGTTTTAATTTTTAAAAATTAATTTTTTAATTGTTTTTAATTTCATGTGTATGAGTGTTTCATATGTGTGTAAGTGTACCCATGTCATCCAATCCCCTCAGAGGCCAAAAGGGAGTGTCTGACCACCTGGAACCAGAATCATGGATGATTGTTACCCATGATGTAGGGGCTGGGACCCGTACCTGGGTCATCTGCAAGAGATGCCAGACCACTGAGTCATCTTTCCAGCCCCTTAAAATATTTTTTTTATAGAGCAAAGCTGAAGTTTATCAATCAATGAGTGTTAAGAAAGAACAGCATACAGCCAAATGTGGATGTGAGCTTCTCAAGAGAGAGAACCGATCCCCCTATGTTCTAAAGAAAGATAACTACCGTGCCAATATGGCAAGTAGGTAAACAGATAATAATGTCTTTCATTTTATTTAAGGACAGATAATATTTAAACTCCCCAGATTCTCTCAGAAATGCCTTTTTGTGGTTGTATTTTCCTTTTATCAACTTCACATGAAGTCTACATGCTTTGTTTAATTAATAAGTTGGGTCTTTTTATTTTTGTGAACTCACATCCCCCCATTCTTGTCATGTGTGCCATTAGTGTATTAGAGAAACTAGGTCATTAATCTAGAGACTATCACGTTCTGGATTTGGCCAGTTGACATGGTTTGTTATTAATCTAGAGACTATCACGTTCTGGATTTGGCCAGTTGACATGGTTTGTTATTAATCTAGAGACTATCACGTTCTGGATTTGGCCAGTTGATATGGTACTGACTGGTTTGTTATCCTGCTCTCCATGTTTCCTGTAGCTATAAGTTTGTCCATAAAATTAATCAGATTTAAGTGGAGCTGCTTTACACAAGGTCAATTCACAAGTGGTGTGTTCTATCACAGGCACACAGGAACTGGTTGTACCAGTTATTGATAATGTTAAGGCTGGGAAGTTTGGGTGGTATTAGTTCATGTCTCCAATGTAAAGTTTGCCATCAGCCATTTTCAAGTGTACACTTTATCATTTTGCTTACTGACAAAGATTTTTTTTCCCATGACTAATGAACTTGAGCCTTCTTGATTCATGCTTGATACAAGTGTTATCCCTGGTCTGGAGGCCACTCCTAATCCCTAGTCCTGCACACTTCTCATGCTTAAAAAAACCTACTTTGTTTAACAGTGTCCTTTACTACTGATTCCCCCAGTGTTCTTACATGCTCCACCCTTTTATGGAATGCCCTTTCCTTCACTCTCTTCTGCGTGAACAGGCTTGTCGGTATCTTAGGCATAGACTTTCATATCAAGGCACAAAACACATTTCAACTTGCTTCCTGCTACAACATCGTGGACTTGTCAGCAGCAGCATCCACTTGCTAAGTCTTTGTGTGCATTCCTTTCTAATGTCCTTAGGACCTCAGTAGGTTACTTGGAGGAACTGCAGTGATTGGTTAGTGACCTAACAACATACAACATGGAACCTTGCAGGTAATGAATGCAACTGAATTAGTATTTCCTAAATGATTATATTTTATTTTCAAATCCCCATTATTTATGTGGCAAATACTGTTCTTATGTAACCCACTGAGCTCCACTCTAGGGTATAAATGATTCCTTTCCCAGGACGGTGTTGAGCTTGGAGACAGAAAACTATTCAGAGAAAGAATTTGAGGTGACAGAAAACATTCTTTAGGCAGAAATTCAACTGGGCAATATTTATTTTCCAACAAAGCGTACATAGTTCCAATTAACTTCTTTCCACCTCTCCGTGAGAAGACATTGTAGAGATAATAAGAGATACCATTCCATGAGTGTCGACTGGGTGCCAGCCACAGCCGCAGACTGCTCTGTCTCAGGCTCTGACACAGTATGTCAATTTCCAAAGATCACACAAGCAGTGTATGAAACAACAATCTCTTAAACATGATTCTCTATTACTTTCCTCCTAAAAAGCCCAAAGGAAAGCCACCACTTTCACAACTTCTACACTGCAAATATTTGCCCAATAAGTGATCAGTAATAGCAAGATTGTTCAAGCCTAATTCATGTATTCTGATCTTAAACTTGGGGTAATTGCTGATAATGAGACAGAGCCCTTTACAATGACTGCACGGGAAAGCCATGAAAGCAGCACTCATCAGTGAGAACCATGTACTTGAAGAACGCAGCATACCTGTAGAAACAGGAGTAGGAAACAAATGGGGGCCATGATTCCCTCAGCGAAGGCCATTACTGAGAGAGCCGCCCGTGAACAACCCCACACCAGACTGGACTGTTACCACGCATTAATTGACTACTTATGATTTTCTACTTATATTTGTATAATTAGGTTTAATTGATCTCAATTAAATTTGTCTATATTTTCTTTTAAACATTTTTGTAAAGATTGTATTTTTATCTTTAATTATGTGTATGTGTCTTTCTGTGTGTGGGTTTTTGCACGAGTGTAGGTTCTGCAAAGGTCAGAAGATGCTGTCAGAGTTGGAGTTATAGGCAGTTGTGGGCTGCCAAATTTGGGTACTGGGAACCAAAGTATGACACAATGAAGAGCAGCTTATAAACCAGATGGTCTTGACCTTCTAGGTGTTGTATTAAAGCAGGTAAGATGAGAATATTTCCTACAACTTCCCAAATAAGGAAAGTATTTTTATAGGAGTCAATTTCTCTTCTGTAATAGATCAACACCCTCAAGACTTAGTGGACTTTGAGACTTCATATGAATGAGCAACAAAGACCCAACCAACCATGTGATACACATAACTTCCTAACCTGATTACTGCAAACAGAACCAAAACTTAGGAACAAGTCATTTTAAAAATATTTATTTTTATTTTCTTGTGTGTGTGTGTGTGTGTGTGTGTGTGTGTGTGTGATGGGCACGTGCTCCTGAATGTAGCTGCTGGCAGAGGCCAGAGGCTTCATTGGATCTGGAGATGGAGTTACAAGCAATTGAGAGCCACAGGATGTGAGTACTGGGAATAAATCTTTGGTTCTTTGAAAGAGCAGTAAATTCTCGTAACCACTGAGCCAACTCTCTAGCCAGCTTTCCATCTCTGCAATGTTTCATTATATCTGTGTTATGTAATTTTATTCTTCCTCTAAAACACCCAGACAGAAGCTCAACAGATCTCATACAGCAAATAATTCAAGTGAGTTTTTTTCCCCCTCTGTTTGCTCCTCCCTCCCTCAGTAGGGAGGAGCAAACCCAGGGCCTTCGGTACCTTCCGGGGGGCAAGCTCTCTGCTGCTGAGCTACATCTCCAGCTTACCAGTGTGTTTTCTTTTTACAGTTATTATAATGGAGGGAAACTCGGCTGAGAGTGTGAAGAACACTGAAATTTGTCCAATTTTCTGCTTGCATCAGTGTGGGAACTCAGCTATGTGTATAGTTAAAAATGTGTATCTGAGTCCCACTAAAAAGGAATTTCAGGGATCATGTAGTTTATGGCCAGTCTAGAAGCAAGCCCAGCAGGAATTTCATTTCTCAAGCGTTGGCAATGGAGTGAGTGTATACTTAAAATAGACCATGGAGATGTTTTTTGTTGTTATTTTTACTATGATTTTTCTCCTTTCTACAAATTCTGTATCTGTGTTAGGTATCCACTCTGCTATTTAAAAACCATAAAATTTTCTGTCACAATTCCTAAAATGATTTTTAGGTTTGTTTTTGTGGTCTTTTCCTGCAAGTATGCTTAAGAGAAGAGCAAAATCTAGGAACGGTGAGAAATGATGAATTTTTTTAAAATGTAGGTCAAAATTGGGAGTTTTGAGGTTGCTTTCTTTATTGCTTTTCAGAAACAAACAGTAGCTTTTGTTTGACTTTCTTTCTTCCTTTTCTTCTGTTGGAATAGTTCAGTCACTTCACAAAATTTCAGTTTTGAAAAAAAATCATGGGAAGCCTTCATATGCCAGACAGATCTGGGTAATGTCTTGGGGTTGTTTCCCTGGGGACTTGGAGGGATTTGCGCTGTGTCAAAATGACCAGTGTTATTTATTTTTCCCAAGCTGGTTGCCAGGAAGGACAAAGCAGAGACTGAGGAAGTTGACACACATAGGACAGAGTTCTCTTTCCTATGGAAAACAGATTACATCGCATCTTGCACAATTGTTGAAAGGTTCTGTGGTAAACATTTTTTCTAGAATATTCTTTTCCCTCATTTTCTTTAACCTTTGGTGGAATGAGAGCAGGGTCTAGAGAATGGTATTGCTGAGTGTGGTGGTTTGTGAGAACATTCCCCATAGGCTCCAAATATTTGGACATTTTGTGTCCAGTTGGTGGTGCTGTTTTTGGAAGTCTCAAAAGTGGCCTTTTTGGAGGATGCGTGTCACTGGGGGAGGGCTTAGAGAGTTCTTAAGCTTGCCGGATTTCTAGTCTTTCTCTGCTTCCTGTGCCTGCTTGAGGATGCAAACACTTAGTTTTCTGTTCCTGCTCTGGCCACCTCCCCATGCCTCCCCACTATGACAGACTCTGGTCCCTCTGGAACCTGGAACTGTGAGTTCAAATAAACTCTTCTCCCTATAAGTTCCCTTGGCCATGGTGTTTTATCACAGCAACAGAAAAGTAACCAATATAGAAGTTAGTGCTGGGAGTGGGGTATTGCTATGACGGACCTGGCCATGTATGTCGGAGGACTGTGGAAACGGCTGCAACTTTGGGCTGAAAAAGGCACTGAGTGCTCAGAAGTTAGCGGATTGTTACTGTGGAGCTTGGAACAGCAAAAACTGAAGAGAAATATGGATGATGGAGGACTAGCTTGTGACTTTTAAAGGGAAGCAATGACTCTCTCAGGGTCATTTGTGCACTGTGTTATGAATTAAGGATTTTTGGAAGTGAAATCTTTTGTGCTTTACTGGGATAATCAGTATGGGTCAGCTGAGGCTAAAAAAAATCAGACTTGAGTAACAAAGTCCAGCATCATTGAGGTGAAATCTTCTGGGAAGTATTTCCACAGGATCAGCACACAGAAGCTGTGGTCCAAATGGGCCCTGAGAATCCATCTCAGGCTGGAAGCAGTATTTGTCAATGTGTAAGAGTCTTTTACTTGGTACTGGTCTGAGGGACAAGAAGGGATCCTAGAGAGAAACTGGGGCTTGGTATTGTGAAAGGCCGTGAAGGTGCAGCCTTGGCTTCAGTGAAGACCTCCCAGGATCGAAGGGGTCACGGAGAGAATCTGAGGCTTTGCACCCCAAGCAGCCAGAAGAGCTCAGTGATGAAGGTGCAGCCTCAGTTTCAGTAGAGACCTCAGCATACTGGAGATGCCAGAACCATGGGACCATCACCAAGGGCAGTGACAGGTGTGGAGTGGAGCCAGCCTGAGCCTATGAGACAAGCTCTGTGTGCTGTGGACGCTATCAAGAGCTTTGGAGCCCAGAGGATTATGAATCCCAGATGTCCAACCTGGAGCTACTTGGCTGGATTTTGGTTTTGCTTAAGTGTGCCTGACTCTTCCTTTTTGAAATAAGATTCTTCCCTTATTTTGTGTTGGATTTTACAGAAGCCCACAGTTAAAAGTCTTTTAAAGGGTTTATGTTTTTGAAGGACTGCGGAACTTTTAACGTTATACTGTTTTATGTTGTGATATTAATATTAACGTGATATCTTGGACAAAGAAATGGAAAGCTTATGGTTTGATAGTGATATATTTGTCAAGTTGACAAGGAGTCAATTGTGCTGGATAGCTTTAGTTGTCAACTTGATATACCTAAGTATAGGAACCTTACTGGGGAATTTCCTCCATTGGACTGGCCTGTGGCCATGTCTGAGGGGCATTTTCTTGATTGTTGAGTGATGTAGGAGGGCCTAGTCCTCTGTGGGAAGTGACACCTGGGCAGGTGGTCTTGTCATAAAATCAGGCTGAGCACGGGCCAGGGGAATAAGCTAGTAAGCAGCATTTCTCCATGGTTCTCGTCCTGAGTTCCTACCTTAGCCTCCCTCGGTGATGAACTGTGGCCTAGGAGTTATAAGATAAAATAAACGCTTTCCTCTGTAAGTTGTTTTTGGTCAGTGTTTTTATGACAACCATAGAGAAGCAAACTCATACAGTGAGAGACTGAACTTAACTGCTTCCCCTCAAGGAAGCCAAAAACCACGAACTTGTCTTCGTCCCCACCTCCACCAGCAACTCACGAGAGTGGTGTGACTGAACCAATCATGTCCTCGGTGGAGTGAGTGACAGGCAGCAGTAGAACAGCTGAGCTCCCTGTGTGGAGGTGCCATTACGGGTGCTCAGTGGGTCGAAGCAGTGAGCGCAGAGGACTCCCACATGTTTTAAGAGATGCCCAACGTACTTTCGACTTGCTCTGTTTTGGCTTCTGTCATTCACAATGGGTCCTGTCGCTGGTGACCTGAGACCTGGACCCACAATGACTCTCCCTGAGATTTGGATATAGGGTCTAAAATGAAGCTAAGCATCTGTGGAGGGGTCTGAATCCCACCAGTGTCCACTCAGTTCACTCCTTTAGCTCACTTCCCTTGTCCAAATCAAACCCAAGAGGGTGGAGGAGTAGGAGACAATTTCTAGAAAGATACCCAGGTCACATCAGACTTTCCCAAGCTTTCAACAGTAGCTGTATTCCTGTTCTTTCATGGAGATCAGCTCTGGAAAGATCTCCACATGTCCCAAAGTACAGTGTTGGGGTCCCACTGCTAAGCCAGGTTGGAGACACACCTGTCATCAACCCTCAGGCACCATCTTCTGGCCCATAACGGTCCATTTCTAAGTGGTAAAGAGTAGCAGCTCAGAGCTAGGGTGGCTGTTACCTGCTCAGGTACTTTGAGACACAGTCTTTGAAAAGAAGAATATAATTTATCAAGCAGTATGTGTTCAATGATTCAGAAAGATCCATATGTGCCTTTGTTTCAGCCACTCTAATGAGAATGTGTCAACTTCAGTTAAATTCTTCTATTCCCTGGCTTCATCTCAGGGAGGGGGTTTACTGCCACGCTATACTCCCTCTGCAGAGGCATTTGCTCATATTGAAGGATCTTTGAGTGAGGACTGAGGCCCTTTCAATGACCAGAAACTAATGTCTCAATGTTACAAAGAATCTGACAACACTGCAGCATCGTTAGCCACTGCTGGTTTTAGAGAGAGAAGAAAAAGTACCTAAGGCAGTGTCTTCCAGACTGAGTGATTCAAAAGCATGCAAGATAGGCTGGAGCCAGAGGCTGATGCTGCACTAACAGCCCCCAAAGCAAATAACATTATTTGAGGGTCTCTGCTGAAATGAAGGTCAAGACTTCTGATTTAGAGACAACTGGTGTCCCAAGGGGATAGAATATTTTACAGGCATAGAAATGTTTTGTTCAACAAGTAGATGGTGACACATGAACAGACAAGGATTCGTATTAATGTCCCACAGAAGGAAAATGATCCTCATCTGAAATCAGCAGACCTCATGCTTTTGTATGAAATGGAGCCCTAAGGATACAAATGGGAATTTAGTGCAACTCAAACAATCTTCTCTTTTTCTCTTTCTAACTATGCCCCATCCGCCTCAAGGGTGAAGAATACATAAGGAGCTCCAAGCAGCAGGAACTGAGTGGAATCTTGCCTTTAAGAGACTGAATCTGCTCCATGTGGGGCCAGAGTGTCTCACTGTGGGAATGGTGATGTGCAGGACAGGTGTTCATAGAAAATGAGGACAAGTAGCCACTTGGTCCCCCTGTAATTCTTTCTATGGCATTATTCTTTGAATGTCCAAAACCAAGATGTTTTACCTTGTGTCCTGGACTGAGATTTCATATTGATGTCTTCATGGGCAATTTGCATTTTACAATATGAACTTCAGGGACAAGCCTATACAAACTCACTTTATTTTCCTACTCGGTGGATCCCTGTACCACGTCGTCAGTCTCCTAGGAAACTTTAGCAACCATTTTCAACCTTTATGGTACTGCACAGTTGACAGCAAGAACCTCTGAGTCCTCTTAGGAAAGAAAATTGGTCTTGGGGATTACTGAATTAAAATTCTGTCTGTAACTTGCTCCTCCTGTTCCTCCACTTTGAAGGATGTCTGTTTTTGATGACTAGTTCCTAGTGTTGTTTACTGCTTAATAACAACCCGAGGAAGTCTGGAGATTGCTGACAATTTTGGCAAATCACTAGCGTTTTGACAGCATGCCAGCTACCTACATCTTTTTGTTGTTCCGACAGCACTGGTGTGCTGCTTGTTCCAAGCCTACTATGTGCTAAGCAGTATGCCAGGTGTTGAAGTACATTATCCTTAATTTTTTTCTGGTAAGGCAGCTTAATTTTGATACTATCATCTCATTTTAAGGATTATCGTAGGGATATTAGCTACAAAATATCTGGACCCAGCTGCTTTCTTGTTGAAAGTTCTATTTCTGTTCTGTCTTAGGAGTTTCAGGAGAGTCCTGCTGGCCTTGTGGGCTGATGAATGCATGTTCCTGATAGTTCACTCCTTCCTGCCACACCAGTAGCATCTTATTGGATGATGTCATTGTTTCTGATCCTTTTCAAGCAAAGCTACTTAGCTCTGTCCTTGGAAGAGCATCAGAGCAGGCTGCTGGAGGGTGACTTGGGTATCATCAGAGCCTCTGTGTCAGAGAGGCTTCATCCAATGGTGGGTGCTTTGGCTCGGAGCAGGGACTTGGGTCTTCTTTCCTGATGATAGAATGCTAGTGAGAATTAACTAATTCACTCTCAGAAGAGTTGTCTCAAAACTTTTTAGAGTATTCTAATATGGTCTGTTATGAATCTGAGATCATGTGCTGAAATTTCCAGAAACTCTAAAAGTGTGTTGCCTTCCAGGACACAAAACTGTACGATTCTGAATGTGAAGTTTGTCACCAGTCTTTTGGATTTTGAAAATGATGACCACAGTAGTGGTCAAATGAAAGAATATATATAGACACGTATAAAACAATCATTTTAAAATATGGGCAGAGCATGGTCATAAGTAATTATAACTTTTTAAAAGTTAGATTTCCAAAACTGATCATAAAATTTGTCAAAATATAGTCCTTGGGACACTAATCCTCCCAGTTAGTCTCAGTAAAAAAGATGTTGAAAGGTCAGATGACTGTAGGAGACAATGTAGCCTTTAATGCTCTTGGAAAGTCAGAATACACATGATCCTAGAGAAAAACCTATGTCTGTCACTTCCCTAAACAAACACGATTTCTTACTGTACGCTAAATATGTATCCTTATATTTACAAGTACACCTCTCACCACTCATTCAAAAAGGTTCTTCTTACAACAGATGGAAACTATTACAGAGTCCCACATCTGGTCAAATGCAGAGAATAAGAGTCTGTGAGATGCTCATCCCTAAGTAACACATCTACAATGCAACCTACACACCTAAAGCTTAGGAAACATAGTGAACAGAGCCAGAATGAATATTAATGCATCTCTTAACTCTCATGAGTGAAGCTTCCTTATGTAACAGATGATGATTAACACAGAAAGCCACAACTGCCAGAAATATAACTAATAGGACACTACAGATTGCATGATCCTGTATTGACTCCTATATTAAACCTTTGCCCCCCGGGACTCAGGGACTATTGTGGAAGAGGGGGTGAAAAGATTGTAAGGGCCTCAGCTTTCTTAATCTTGTTCTCAAATGGACTTGACCATGGACTTTTTTTTTTTGTCATGTCTTCTAATGCCCCACAGACCACCCTTTGTGGCCTGCTGGGCAGCTAAAATAGAAAGATAAGCTTATCCTTTTTGCATATGGAGACTTCTACCAGAGAGATTGAGAATGCCAATCCTGTAGTGATGTGGCTCCGGTTAAAACCTGCGGAGTGAACAAGATGAACAGTGACAGTCTCAGCAAACATATTTGTGCTGATGTTCACATGACCACCTTCCTGCATCCCAGCTTGTGTGCCTGTGCCTCTTTTCTCTGGTTTCCCTTTAAAAAGGTCAGCTACCTTTGATCAACTATGGTCTGAAACTGTCCAGTGGAAGGACACAGCATCAAACAATTCATACATTCTAAACTATGTGCACTTGGGAGTGGCGTTGTCATCTTGCACTCATTGTGGTTTCTTGGAATGCCTTCCTGCGTCCAGCGTACCTTCAGCTGCTTAGCACTGTCTTGGTCATTGGGCTAGCTATTTTGGTGCTGAGGTGTTTATGCATGTCACTCCTTTTTAAAATTATAATGGTTCCAACATGGCGAATTCACATATGTCAAAGAGAAGTCATAAAGTGCTTCCTTTAAGTGAAAAAGCAGGAGTTCTTGACTTCAGGAGAAAACATTACATGTGGAGGGTGTTCAGATCTATGTTCGGATGACGCTTCCACCTGTAAATGGTGAAGAGGAAAAGATGAAGATAGCTACTTTGCTGTCACACTGACCGAAAGCTGCCATCGTGACACATGGCCAGAATGGAAAAGGCACTGAGAGGGGATTTAGCACTACTGCCAGTTCAGGCATTCCCCGAGAATCTTGGAATACATCCCCTCGTGGATAAGGGGAGAGTACTGGGATTAGGGTCATCCTCTTATCCCACCCCCTCCACTCTCAGCAATTGGAGATGTGGATCCTAGGTCAACCATCTTTTCTGTCTCCAAACACAAGAGCCCTGTGAAAATAAAATAATAGACAGGGTCTAGCTAGGTAGCCCAGGCTGGCTTGAAACTCTCTATAGAGCTCAAACTGGACTTGAACTCATGATCCTCCTACCCCAGCTTCCTGACTATTCGGATTAGAGGCATGTCCGTCTGACTTTCCTGTTTACTTTTAGAAGGAATTTGGTGCGTCAGGACTTTGGTTTTACAGAAGAAGTCACATGTACTCTTCTTAAATGGGAAGATCCCGTGCTTGCACTCCCAGCTTCCACATCCTGGTTTCTTTAAGGCTACTGTACAAGACAGGAATTTCCATATGTTACAGCCTATTGCATTACTTTGTGTGCATGTAGTTGCACACGTGTGTGCACATGTGTGCATGTATGTTCATTCATGTGGAGGGTAGAGGTCAACCTCAGGTGTCAATCCTTAGGTGCCACCTACTTTGGCTTTTCAGAAGGGTCTTCTACCTGGCCAGGAGATGATTGATTGGTCTGGACGGACTGGCTAGCAAACCCCAAGGCTCTGCCTGTCTTGCTTCCTCAGCACTGGGATTATAAGCATGTACCACCATGCCTGTTTTTACGTGGGTTCTGAGGACTGAACTCAGGCCCTCGTGTTTGCCAGGCAGTATTTTACTGACAGAGCTGTCTACCCAACTTATATTACTTTTTCTTTTGTTTTTGCATTTTCTTTTCTTTCTTTTCTCTTTCAATATAGATTTTTATGAAATTTGTGCACTTCACACAATACATCTTGATCACATTTAGACTCCTTGTCTATCTATACCTGCATCCCCCACTGGATTTCAGGCATTCTTTCATTTATGTTGTGGTTCCCAGATGTTCCTTGGGATGAGGGATATCTACTGGAGCCTGGTCAGCCTACCTAGTATCACTCCTAGATCATCCAGCAATGATCAGATGCTAACACTTTCTTGGCTAAGGTGGGGCTTCTTGCCCATTTACCCAGTTCTATGCTGGGTTTTGTCTGGTTGAGTCTGCATGGATCTTGTGCATGCTGTCACCATTGTTGTAATTTGATATGAACAAGGTCCCAGAAGTCTGGAAAATCCTGTTTCCTTGTGGTCATCCACCGCTCTTGACTTTTACAATCTTTATGTTTCCTCTTCTGCAATGGTCCCTGAGCCCTGGTGGGTAAGGTTTAATGTAGGAGACCTATCTGGGGATGCACACTTTGCAGGTTCTTATTCTCTGCATTTTGGCTTTCTGTGTTAATTGCCCTCTGTTGCATAAGAAAACTTCGCTGGTGAGAATTGATTCATTAGTATTCTCTCTGTTCCACTGTGTTTCATGAGACTTAGGTGTGTAGATGTTCTTTTAGGGCTGGGCATCTCATAGACATTTATTCTCTGTGTTTGATTAGTTGTAGTCATCTCCATCTATTGCAAAAGAAGTTTCTTTGATAAGTGGTGACAGGTATATTTGTCAGCAAATGTAAGAATATAGGTTTCATGTCTTTAGAGCCTTCCCATACCTTGTGGTATCATTCCTAGAAACTATCCCAATGAGACTGTGACTCTTTAACACTGAGCAAGCTGACTGCAAGAAAATTTTCTCTAAAGAAAGTTTTCATTAGGACTTTTGCTTCTATAACAAGCGTCTAAGCGGACAAGGCGACAAGACAGAGCAAAAGGAGGCCCCAAGTGCCTCAGACAATCACCTTGAACTTTACAGAAGTTGTGTGTATTCCATTGTCTTTAGGGGCTGCAGGTGATCTGGATTTCATATGCTGGAGTGTTTGGTCCTTGGCCTTCTTCCAGCTTTCTTCTAGGGCCTCATCCCATTTTCAGTAGTTCCACCAGGCATCTTTAAGCATGGCCAGGAAGCAGAAAGAGAAGGCAAACTGGAAATGGGGCAAGGCTGTGAACTCGCAAAGCCCACCTCCAACCCCCGCGGTGCACTTCTTCCGGCTAGACCACACCTCCTAAATCTCCCTAAAACAGTGCCACCTGCTGGAAGCCAGTGTTCAAACATGTGAGCCTGCAGGGGACACTTCTCACTCAGACGACCACACTACCTGTAGTCACAGGCCGGGACTCCAACCAAAGCCTGGTGTGGGTGTCTTCATTCCATTTCTGTTTCTTGCCCATTCTCAGTGTTTTTGTCATGATAGTCTTTTGAAGTGGTGTGCTGGTTTTCTACTTTCCACGGAGTGAAAACGGATGGACTCAGAAGTGATACAAACCAGTGTCCTTAACTCTCATGAAGCCTCCCCTCTAAAAATGGTCCTTCTATTTTGTTTCTCTTGTTAAATAAAACAAATGGTAACAGCATGAACAAATGACCCAACATAATTTACATGAAAATTTCACATAGCATGACGTAATCCCTAAAATCCTACCTTTTATGGAAAAAAAAGTTGGTCTCCAGTTGCTGTACTTATTTGCTGCTGCGAAGTTCCTCTTTATAGATGTTATTTGATTCAAGTAACTCGTGGACAAATATATCCATCAAGAAGCAATCCCCAAAGTTAATGGACACTAAATCAAATTTGTATGGTAAAATAGTTTGATCAGAGATTACTATTGACTGCAAATTGCCATCTGTGCATATTTGTTAACGATGTCACGTGTAAGTATGACGATCTCTGTTAATAGGATGTGTAGAATACATACTTGTATGTGAATTTTCATGCTGAGCCTGCTCCATAATGGTTGTTTTGGGGAAAGTTGCTGCTTCCTTCACTTGTCCAAACTTCAAGACATCTATAAAGCTATAAAGGAGAAAAGGTAGTGATCATCTTATACACATTAGGTTAATTCATCCTCAACACAAGTCTACATGGACATAGTTATTAGTTCATTTAGTAAAAAAGGACCTCAAAAGTTTTTGTGTCAGATGCCACAAGTAGAAGAACTCTTACTTTTGTGTAGAAGACTCTTCGTTAACACGTATGTGCAACCGCATCTCCCATATGTTCTGGTGAGTGTGAGCAGGGGGCACACCACAGAGGACAAAAAGAAGGAAATGAAGGAATTTACTCTCTGCATGTTTCCCCATAGCGTCTGTAGTCAGAACCTTGGAGGTCCACAAGGAGTTTACCTCCTTACTTGAAGGCTAAAGGGGAGAAGTGTGTCGATTATCTTGCTCCTATTTGGTCATGGAGGAACACTGTCTTAGGCAAAGGCAACAAGGAGAAAAGGGCCTTGTAGACTGATATGCTGAACAATATCAGAAACAGAATACTGACAGAGCAACTTGAAGGCTGACTTAAGTCAGTATTGGAAAGAAAGCTTTGAACCTAAGCTCACGTGTCTCTTCCCCAAACCTCCACCCACATGCTCGTTTCTTCATTCCTTCATCCTCATCATCAACATGTCTGCTAAAACCCCAACACTGGCCTACAGAAGCCACTGGAAGTGTGCAGAGCTGGAGATCTTGGGTAGTCCTGGAAGAGGAGGCCAAGTCACAGTGCAGCTTGATCTTACTTTTATCCCCAATGTTAAACTGTAAGAAATATTATGTATACTGCCAAATATTTTTAAAAGTAAACTTTAGTAACAGTTTGAGTGTAAGAGAGGTGTTTGGTTGTTTATTTTTATTTTTTGAGATAGGGCCTTACTACTTAGTCCTGGCTGACCTGGGACTCACAGAGATTCTCCTGCATTTGCTTCCCAAGTGCTATGATGAAAGGTGTGCACGATTACACCCAGTCCCAAAAGTTTTTTGTGCATATTTATGAACTTGTCTGAGAACCCAATAGCTACAGATAATACAATTTCTCTTAAGAAATATTTTGCCAGTTTCCTAGCAATGAATCATAAAAATCAAAGTACAATATATATGTAATGAAACTGTGAAAGACTAAATTAAAATATCATAAGATGGGGTTAATTTAGAGCTGAAGAGAATTGGAATAAATAATTGAAAGAAAGTAAGAAATTTCTCCAAATAAGGATGTAATAATTGATAAATGAGATACAAAAAAACCTCTAAAAGGAGATTGATCAAATGGGAGAAAAATAAATCTGTATCAATTTGAAACCACTGACTTTAAGATATCTTTTAAAAATCGTTTATTTCACTTGTTTTGGTTAACTTTCATTCTCAGTTTGGCCTGGGTATATTTGAAGGTGTTTACAGAGAGATATGCTGAGGAGGCTATGTACCATGACTATGGAACGTACCAGCCTGTGGACTGGAATGAAATAAAAAGGAAGACACGGCAAAGCCAACTGAACACCAGAATTCATTTCTCTGCTTCATGCTGCAGATGTAATGTGAACAGCTGCCTCCACATTTTCCCCGCCATAATGGACTATTCCCTCAGACCACCAGTCAAAATAAACCCTTCCTTTCTTAAAAAATATTATCTACTTGTCATGTGCATGTATGTGTGACTCCATGAATTAATGTGTACCACATTCATGCAGCTGCCTGTGGAGATCAAAGGGAGTCAGCATCCCCTGGAGCTGGAGTTACAGGCAATTGTGCATTGAGTTGCCTGATATGGGTGTTGGGAATTGAACCCAGATCCTTTGCAAGAGCAGTAACACTCTTAACCATCTCTCTAGCCCCAGCTCACAAAATATCTTCAAATTTACTGCTTCGTTTCTCAGTTTTGATAACAAATAATATGTGTTTACCCTAAGGCAAAATGCATACCAAATATGCAAGTTATTTTGCCAGTTTTTATTTAAACTTTCATGCATCTGAACTAAACATATGCATATAAATGTCTATTATATTTTCTCTGCAACAGAAACTCATATGATAATACAGATTAAGTCACAGACCTAATATTAAACAGTGAAGCTCTTTACTTTTTATCTCTTTGCATTATATTTTGACTCTCTTTTTGTATTGTGGGAACTTGTGCTAAGTGATGGTTTTCTTCTATATTTTAATTTTTGTATCTTATTAAACCTTTAATTTATGTATAGTCATAAACTAAAAGAAAAAAATTCCCCATACTTACTTTCTAGGCAAGGTAGGGCAGCTGAAGAAATGCTTGCTGTTTCTTTAATATTTTTTTACATAATTGGATCTATTTTAGCAGCGTGAGCTATCGCAGCTATTATGAACTGAACAGTGGAGGAAGGCCAATTATTACAAAGCTGTATTTAATGGCTGCTCACCTTGCACAGATATCTCTCTTCAAAATCTACAGTGCAGCCTGTGTTCTCTGAACCATTCGAGGAAGGTAGATCGTTGACATCACACAGCATCCCTCTGGAATTCAGCATTAGACTAAGAATCTTGGACCATCTGTTCTATCATCCTGCTACTTAGAATCTTTGGTCAATTGAATTCTTGGATGTGTATTTTTAAATGCAGAATGATGGCTAGGACCTCCATCAGAGTATTTTTGTTAATAAATCCTACCTATAAGCCATATCCTCATATATCCAGTATATTCAGTATAGACGAATCATCCCAGAGTTAGCCAGAAGTGATCTGAGCAAATAGCCCCCAACATTATGGAGCTGTGCCCTGGTGAGAATCAGTGGAAGGCACAAGTGCAAGAGGACTAGGTAATTTCATAATCACACTTCAATCTTAAAATAGTAAGTGAAAAGCTACCTGTGTGGTTTCTGCACGTCCAGAGGGCTGCTACTCAAGCAAGCTTGACACCTGAGAGCTCCCACACTGCCACTGATTTTTCTTTGCCCCAAGACAGCAGCTTGAGGGACGTTTGTCTTCGGCGCCTCCCACCTTTATGATTCCCACTTAATTAAGCTCACCCCAACACTTTGCTTCTTCTTTTAGTTAAATGTTTGCAAATTTCATACAATACACCTTGCTCATGTTTAGATATCTTCCCCTATCTGAATCCCCTGAGCCCCTCCACCCATTTCATGCATTGTGTCATGTATGTAATTCCATCCGCTGGAGTCTGGTCAACCTATCTAGCGTCTCTCCCTTAACAAGAACCAACTCTCCCTCTCCTGGTGGTCACCAGTTGCCAATAGTTCCTCAGCGAAGGTTGGCCTTCTCCATTTCCCACCTCTGTGCCTGTTTTTTCTTTTCTGATTTGAGCTTGCATGGGTCTTACACAAGCTTTGTCATCACAACTGTAGTTCATGTAAGCCACCTCCCAGCCGGTGGCCTGCTTGAGGCCCTTCCCCTACGTATATGCTGCTTGCCCATGACTCAGTTGCCAGCAAGCCTCCCAGCCCCCTGTCCCTGCCTGTCTGAGACATACAATCATCTGCTTACGACATGGCTCCTTCTTAGGTAGCCTATCATGTTGGGAGAATTAGAAAGGTCCTTCTTGAAATTCTTCTGGTGTGACTGCTTATAAACTGTGAGACGCTGGATGAAGTTTTATTCCTTTTGAGCATCCATAAACTTAAGTGGGCACAGTAGCAGGAGCTCTTAATAAAATTGTTATAAAGATTCATTTAAAATGTTTAAAGTGGCCGATATGATATCTCAAAAAATACAGGGGATTAACAATGGAACATATTATAACCTAATGAAAAAGACTTTCTACATTGGCAAAAATCTAGCAAAAATGTTCAAGTACTAGATAAGAAAAAATTATTGCAAAAAGTTAATTAGGACATACTGTGTACATAAATTGAAAGAGTTGATACACTGGAGATTTAAGAATTTCCTCAATCTATCTATGCAAGTCAACCCCAATAGGCCAATTATCATATTGGCCAGTTGACATCAAAATGCATAAATACAAAACCCCCAAGAATAATCAAGACACTCAAAATAGGAGGACAAGGGAGACTTTTGTTCGGTTAAGTAGTTCTCCATTTTGTAAAACTCTATCAGTTGTGACCATGTGACTCTGCACAAGATAAGTAGACTTGGAAAGAGAAACAGAAATTCTCTAAACAGACTCATGTATATATTGTCCTATTTTACAACAATCAGGGACATTAAAATATCTTTATTAAATGATGCTGAGATAGGTAGGTAGGTAAATGGGAAAATGAAACTGGCCTCTCCTCTTGCCAAAAACAAAACTTAACTCCATGAAGGTTATAAAAAGAAAAATACAAACAGGCTTTATATTATTATAAATAACTCTAGGCAGGGTTTTAAAATATAGTATAAGAAATCATAGGATTGTGGGAATTAGTCAGTGGATAAACTGTTTGCCACTTAAGCATGGGTCAGAGTTCAAATCCTCAGCACCCACAGGAAAGCCTGGTGCAGTGGAGTGCATCTGTCATCCCAGCAAGGCAGGTGTGGAGACAGGAGGACTCTTGGGGCTAGATGGCCAGCCAGCCTGGCTGAAGCTGTCAGTGAGATCCAGGATGAGTGGGAAACCCTGTTTTAAAAAAATAAGGTGGAGAGTGATTGAGGAGGACACTTGATACCAATCTCTGACCTCCACACGTAGGTGCACACACCAGCACTCACATGTGTACACATACACAAACATACAGAGAAAATATTATAATTGCATTCAACCTAAGTCAGCTTATGAACAGCCCTCAAAATAAAGACTATGAAAATACGGAATACAGAATGAGATATTTTAACATCAATAAAAAATAATCCCTGGACCCACAAATCCATTAGAAAAAGGCAACCTTAATCCATACACTTCACAAAATGTAAGCGCAAACAGTAAGATGCAAAGACAGTGTCAGGAAACTCAAGTTACATCAGATTGGAATCCCAGCAGTATATCAGATTGTCAAGCAAAACAGGAACAACTTGCTAGCAAGCACTGGCTGGGATTGGAATAATGAGATCGCACGCACTGTTGCAGGGAGTATAAATTAGTATATTCATTTTGGAAAACAATTCGCATTACCCAATAAAAGTGGAGCTGTGTAGAGCTAATGACACAGCAGTCTCACCCCTGGATGCACTCCTAATGAAGTGAAGCATTTGTGCATCAGGAGGCAAATAAAAGAATATTCTAAAGAGAATGTTGACAATGGTCTTAAATTGGAAATGATTGGAAATGAGCCAACCATCTGTCAACATTAAAATGGCCTTTATTTATGACCATTAAGTAGATGGGTAAATTGTGGCACATGCATTAGCATAGCAAAATTCATCTTCTAATAATAAAAGGATAAACTGGAGTGTTTTTCAAGAGTCTTATAAACATGACATGGATTAAATGAAACAGAGTGTAAAGGAATGCATTTGGTCTGTTTATGATCATAATTAAACTGAGAACTAAACAGGAGAAACCGTATTCCATAGGTGATGAAACTACAAAGAAAATGGCATGCTGAAATGGGACCATCAGGGCAGTGGTCTCCCATAGAGAAAGAGCTCCTCTGTGAGGAAAGCCCCAGTGGGGGCCAAGGAGGAAGGACCAGCATTGCATTTTAGAACTTTGGTATTGCTTGCAAGTGCATTCACTTTATAACCATGCATTTCTCTGCTAGTTTGAGTGCTCTTGCATGTTCCTGTTTGTAATATCCCCCTAATTTTTAAAAATGCACCCACCAAATCAAGAATCATGCTGATATGATTTTAGACTTCAAAATAAAACAGAATTACTACCTCGCCTCTGTGTTTTGAACATAAAGCCAATGTCACGCTGACATCTTGAACAGCATTTCAGGTGTCACTGACAAGCAGTATTTAATGTTAAGTAATAAAAGAACTTATCCAAATTAAGTGCTTACTATGTTCTGAACAGTGTGCTCAGGGTCTAGGACACAGAAGCTCATTTCATGCTCAGACAGCCCCATGGGGAAGCAGCACTGTGATCAGGCTGTAAGGGTAATGTCTGTTTCTCAGTGATTCTGTAAAAACCCCACTCTATGCATGGCAGCAACAGATTCCAGCATGACTCAAATGAACTGCTCAGTTGGCTTCCTCTCCATCGCCCCATTTGCTCTTTTATTAGTGCTTATGTATTGTCACTAACTGTAAGATGGTGAACACACCAGATACTACTATGAAGAAGTGATCTGTCCAGCCTGGAACTTGTTCATCTTTCACACATTTATGAGCCAGGCTTTATGATGGGTTTTATGGCTACAAATGGGAGGAGAAGAGCCCCATTCTCAGCGAACATTCTGACCAGGGACAGAGAGACAAACAGAATCCACAGCTTATAGCTGTCATGCAGGAGAGTCAGGACAAAGGTCTGAGGTTGGCTTCCTGTTCTGAGTCCAGCCATCACTCACTTTTCCCTATCAGGAACCCTATTTGCAGTTGTTTTGGAAAGCACGGTTCCTGTGGGCAATCCCCTCTTGTCCTCCTTCTCCTCGTCTCCTCTGCCTCCTCTTGGGTCGCTCCTTCTGGCTTCCTCTACAACACACATCTCCTTTAGTGCCTGGTTCAAATGTATCTTTCTCTGTAAATCTCAAACTGCCTGATTGAAAGTGAGCATGCCTTTTCTGACATCCTTCCAAATTTTGCTTATGCCTCTTTGGGAGCCTATAGCATATTTGATCTTTGTTAGAATTCTTTATGTGCTTGTATCATCATCCATGCTAGAGTGCATGCTCCTTCAGCCCAGAGATCATGATTGATTTTGCTTTGTGTCCAACATAAAGGCCAAGAACTATGCTTAGGGCACACAGCCTGCTGCATGCCAACTACAGTGAGCTGAGTCACAAATGAACTGTGCTGAGAGGTATTTGGCAACAACCTGCCAAAGTTTTGGTGATAGAATGGGTTTGCTAGACCAGAGATACCATGAATTTTCTGTTAAAGTTTGATTGATTGATTCTTAGTATGTGTATGAACATCTTGTCTTATGAACTTAAATATACTTGTGCATGCCATGCCCTCAGAAATAGGAAGATGGCATTGGATCCCCTGGAACTTGAGTTATAGATGGTTATGAGCCACCATGTGAGTACTGGGAACTGATCTTGGGTTCTCTGCCAGAGCAGCCAGTGCTCTTAACCACTGAGTCATCTCTCCAGCCACAGTATCATGAATTTCATAATAATAAGAATAAAAATGATGGGGCTAGGGAGATGGCTTAATAGGTGTTCTGGTTTGCTTTCAATTGTTGTGACAAAACACTCTGACCAGTATCAACTTGGGGAGGAAAGGATTTATTTAGCTTACATCTCCCAGGTCACAGTTTATCACTTAGGGCGCCCAAGGTAGGAACTCAGGATAGGAAACTGGTGGCAGGGACTGAAACACAGGCCATGGAGAAACGCTGCTTACAGGCTTGCTCCCCTGGCCCGTGCTCAGGCTGCCTTCCTATACAACACAGGACACCTGCTCAGGGGTGGCCCCGCCCACTGTGGGCGGGGCCTCCCACATCACTCAACAAGCAGGAAAATGCTTTACAGGCCAGCCCAATGGAGGAAATTCCCAAGTTGAGGATCCATCAACCCAGGTGTGTCAAGCTGGTAACTAAAGCTCTCCAGCATGGTGGGCAACAGTGCTTGCTCTGTAAGCGAGTAGACCCGAGCCCCGAAACCCAGCACCCATACTAAAGTAAAGCTGCTCATGGCTGCATAACCCCACTGGAGAAAAGAGACAGGTGAATCCCCAGAGCTCAGGGGCCAGCCAGGCTAGCCAAAATAGTAAGCTTCTGGTTTAGTAAGAATCCTTGTCTCAGGACAGTGGGGGAAGGCACCTGAAGTCCTGCTCTGGCTTCCACATGTGCAGTCATGTACATGCACCACACACGTACACCACTCACAAATGCACACATACATGCAAACATGCACCACACACATACATCATAATATATGTCACATGCACCACACACGTACACCACTCACAAATGCACACATACATGCAAACATGCACCACACACACTTGCACACATACACCACACATCACAAGCATATATACACACCACATACATATGTACATACCACACACATACACACAGAAGAGCACACATACACACACTGCACATGCACATAAATCACACACACACACATACCACACACATACACACATGCTGCACACACCATGCACATAGCACACACATGCACACCTATGTCACACACACAGTAATACACCACACATACAACACATACAACACCCATACCTACCACACACTCATCATATACACATACACACAAACAGTAAACATAATATAGTTTTCAGTTTTTAACGTCTCAAGGTATTATTATAGCTGTGATAAATGGAATCTACAAAAAAGATTCTATCCACGTGTTAAAGAATGCTGGTGAAAGTACTTATGAAATTACTTATGGAACCACATCCCCCTTTGCAAGGAAAATTGCCATGAGAGACATAGTTGAGGTATGTTTGCAGAGTGAAACTTCCTAAGGAAGGAGCGGCTAACTACCTCGTGATTTGGTCTGCCATGCTCATAAAACCTACCATCAGGAGTTGTCATGGCATTTAGAACATAATAGACATAAAATACCATTTGTCACTTAATATTCATAATTGTTTCATATTTGCTTAGTGGTCTTGAAGAACATCATTAAAATTCGTCCAGTGTCTTCATTTGGAAACTTCTATTTATGTTTCTTGGCAGATTTCTTGATGACAGCCTTTTCTCCATTGGAAAATTTGTCCAGCTACTACAGAATAGGTAGGAAATGGAATGGAAATCTATGAAAGTTTGATGACTTTTAGAAACCTCTCCTTGAAAGTTCTGTATGTTTCTTTAAATGTTTAATGCTAAATGATCCTCAGGGAGCTCATGTAACCAGTCAAAAACTTAATTTAAAATTCTCCAGTTAACCACCTCAGAGGTATACATTCACCAGAGTGGGAAACAAAAAAGATGGGGTTTCAGTGCAGGTCAATGGGGTGCTAGCTCCACTCCAAATTCCTTTCTTCCCTAGTGGTGCCAAGACAGCTAACATATTCTCACTGTGGCCTCTGGAGCTTCCTAGAGGTCTTTGACTTCCCATCTCTCAGACTCCTGACTCATAGGCTGTTGCTGGAGCTATTTTTGGAGACACAGCTAGTATACCTAGTTTGCAGGGTTTTAAAATGAGGAACCAGAGGGAAGGAAGAAGGCTTGGCTCAGTCTCAGCAGCCCCAGGTGCCCCAGGCTCTGGGTGGATCAGGCAGTCTTTCAGAATGCTCTGTTACTTTGGAGGCTGTCCCCACAGAAGTGGGGTCTGCTCCTTTGCACACATTCCCACACGTGTCTCCAGCTGCTTTTGATTCAATAGTGAAAACTTTTGAATACACTCACCTCAACATATCTGTTTTTAAATATCCACAACAAATAATAAGAGAAGAGCAACAATGTAAGGGAATAACTACAAACAGGAGCGCAGCTACATTCTTCTAGTTCCAATCCCACTGTGATAGCTGACCTTGCCTGTCAACCAGACTGGGATATGATATGGGATATTTATTAAGTCCCTGGATTAATAAATCTCACCTCTGGATATCTCTGTGAGGTGATTAGATCACAAAGTTGTTGCTCTAATGAATCCCATAATTCATAATGTGATAGCATTATTGGGATTTGGTGAAGGGTGGGACCTCGTTGGAGGAAGTAGGTGCCTGGGGTCATGTCCTTGTGGGTATCTTGCCCTGGACTCTCCCTGAATTTGTGCTGTGTGCTTCATATTCATTACTTCAAGTTCATTACTTGGTTAGGTCAACTCAACCACAATCTGTTTCTTTTCCTGCTGCTGGATCTAATGAAAATTTCTCTGCGTTCTGGTTTCTATTTGTGCCTCTCTACCTGTGCTATGTCCACGCCGGTTCTGGTTTCCCATGTAAGTGTCATACACAAACTTCCTAAGGAAGAGGACCCAGTCGGGACCCACCAATCTCTGCTTAGTGGACAGCGTTCTTACCAGGCCGCCAGGAGAACTGTTAGCCAGTCAAGAAAGCTCTGTGGAGCTGAGTGCTTGACTCTAGTTCAGCCACCTATGGCAAGGGTTGCAGTGCCGTGTTTTAAAATGTGTACCCTCAGTGTGGAAGTAGCTGTGGGTACCAGCCAGCCAGGGAGTCTGGGGACAAACTGCTACAGGACTGAGTTCCCTTTCTTGCTGAACCCTTCCCAGAAGCTTTAGGGATGTCGGTTGCCTTCCCCTCTCACCCTATTGGAGAAGTGTGGATATAGACCTAACAGCAGTCTCCTTCATTTCTGGAGCCTCTGGGCACTTAACCCAAATATATTCATAGTATCCAACACAATCTGCCGTGGTGTGCTTTAGAAAAGGAGGCTGTGCCTGGGCATCTCTTCACCCACAAAGAGCAGTGTGCCCAGGAGAGCAGCAAGGCTCTGCTAACAGACAATCAGGGCCATTATTTACATTGGATTACCATTCCAGAGAATTTAGGCCTTTTATGATAGGGAAGGCAGAGGGGAGCAGCTCAGCTTGTGGCAGTAAGAGTGCGTGGTGGAGGCTCTTCACATCACAGCAGACCACAAAGCAGAGAACAAAGCAGGAACCTGGGGCCAGGCTATGACCTTCAAAGGTCTTGCCCTAGTCACTTACTGCCACCAGCCAGTGCTTACCTCCTAACAATTCTGCAGAGTCTCCAAATAGCACGATCAGCTCAGGAATATAAACAAATTCAAACTACAACACAGAGCCAGCAATGAGTAAACCCGTACTCAAGTCTCTGAAAGGAGCTGTGTGCTTCTTCTTAAAATTTTTATTTATTTATTTTTATTTTGGGTCTATGAGTATAATGGCTGTATGCCTGTAAATGCACCTGTGTTGTGAAATGCCCGAGGAGGCCCCAGAAGAAGACTTTAGATCCCCCGGAACTGTAGTGATGGAAGATTGTGAGCCACCATGTGGGTGCTGGAAACCAAACTTGGGTCCTCTGCAAGAACACCCAGTGCTTTTAAACACTGAACCACCTCTCCAGGCCCCATTCTTCATTAAAATAAATGAATAAATTAAAATCTTCTTAAAGGTAGACACTAGCAGTTACATTTGTGGATGAGAAATGGAGCTTCGTACAAGTGTGACCTGCCTGGAGGTCAAAGGGCAATAGATTACAAGAAGGGGATTTGCTACAAGGCTCCACAGCCCACAAATCTGCCTTTTCTGCAGATTTCTTCTTGGGGTGGTGACGGCTCAGAGGGATGGCTGTAGTCATTGTACTTCAAGAAGCTAGGACTTTGCAAATCAGGAGACATTTGCAAATGTCAGGAGGACCAGACTCTGTTAGGCTTTCCAGACACATGCCATAAATTACCTGCTGTCACTTGGTTCTGAACTGGTCATTAGAAATAGCAATTATCTGATTAGAACTAAGAAGCAAATTGCTAAAGTTGAATGCTTGGTAAAAATTTTATCACATGCTTATCTTATTTGATATCTCTTCTTTTTAAAAGCAGGATCTTTGGGGTAGGGAGCTTAACACAGTGGTAGAGTACATGCCTAGCATGCCTAAGACCCCAGGGTTGATCCTCAACAGAGCAAAAATTAGTCTTTTCAAAGGGCAGAATCTAGTTGATGGATTTTTACAAGCAAGATTCAGAATTCAATGATATATAGTGAAGCGCCAGCAGAAAACTGCAGTGTGGAATGGGGGCAGTTAATTTTGAGGTTTTGTTATCATCTGCAAAATCAAGAGTGGGGGGGTTTCCAGGAAGCATTGCTTAATGCTTAAAATAGGTTTTTAAATAATTAACACAAATGCTAAAAACAGTTAGGCAATAAACCTGTTTTAATATTTTACCATAGAATTTTGCTAACATGGCTGATGTATAGGCTGTGTCTTAATTTGGATACTCCACATCTCTGCATTCACCTTGCAGTTTACTTACCAAAATTAAACAGTGACTCCTCCCAAGCACAATCATTTTTTGGGGGGTCTGCAAAGACAATGATAATTGGAGAACTCAACCCTTTGTCTCTGAATAAATTCTTTCCTAAACACACTTTGCTTATAAGCGATTTGTTGAGATAGTCATGAAAGAAGAGGCGAGGGCCGGTGAAGCAGTAAAAAACTGGGCCTGAATATGCAGGGCAGCAAGACCTGAAGTGCCTCACTGCGGGATACCGTCTTCTTGGGGAAGATGGAAGGATCCCGAGTCTGCGCAGCTGAAATGCTGGTGTCTGCGAGCAAACTTTTAATTCCATCACAACTAATTGCTCCCCAGAGGAATTTCTCTTAAATTATACATTGTCTGACTTGGAGGGATGGGGATTTTTCTCTTGATGTACTGTGATCTTACCTGGAGGAGGGTCTACAAAACTGAACGCAGGAAAGGAGCTTTCTGGTGAATCTGGAGAGCTCTTACGTCACCTAGACACAAATGCCACCAATCAGATACCAACATGGGACTTAATCAGTTCACCTGGCCATGTTCTAGGCAAAGATTTTTGTGTGTTTCCCACATGACCATATAGCCAAGGCTGCTAATCATCACAACTGCTAAGTTTCATGCCCACTCCCTTGTCACGTGCAAGCCTTTCTACTGCCTCCGTAGCTTTTCCAAGAAAGTGACCTAACACCAAGGTTCTTCAGCCTTTGATTCTGAAAAATGCAATATAAGCAGTGGAAGTTTCTCTCACCAGAAACTAATATTTATCTTTGATACAATTTAAGCACATTCAGCCTGATCCTATCTCTAAAACTGATCACGTCTCTCATATCCCTGACACTTGAGTCTATCATACACTTTACCAAAGAAATGGGAGAGATAACTGGTGAAACTCCATGTTCTCTTCTCGTGAACTCGCTGTTCAAAGATTTCTTGGAACCTTAGAAGTACAAAGAAAGGGGCCAGAAAATTCCAGCAATTTTGCTAAAGTTAGTGAAGCATTCCAGAGGGTGATTTAATTTTAGTTACTTTGCCAATTTCTTCAGTAGAGAAGTTCGGACCAGCGAGATGGGCATATTTAGCACACATCCTGCATCAAGGAAAGAGTAGATGGACACGACAGGGGCCATTGTGGAATCTCCACAACCAGAAAACGAGCCCAGATTTTCTCTGGTTATCTTGTGGTATCAACCACAGAATGCCGTTCACTCTCTTGGAGCTTGTGATTTCAGTGACACGTGGATAAAGAAATTCCAGTCCAGTTTCCAGAAACAACATCTGCACCTATTTTAAGCCCATTCTTATTGCTTTTCCATCGTAGAAGGGTTTAATTATCCATCTAAAATTTAAAGAATATCATGATTGTTAAATACAGGTTTATGGTATAGCAATTTAAACACAATTAGTACTGAGCAAGAGGCACTGGAAACTGGAATCTGTTCTGGAAGATTTCTTAGAGAAACTGACTACCGTCATAGTCCCTGCTGTGGTTTGGGTAAGTGCTCCCAAAGGCCCATGTGTTCAAGACTGCTCTCCAGATGCTGGTGCTTTTGCAAAGTGGTGGAGCCTGTAAGAGGTGGGACCTAGTGGGAGGTCTTAGGTCACTGGGGGTGTGTCCTCAAAGAGCCCTGGGGGATGTTGTCTCCTCTTCATGTTCACATCTCAGTGGCCATAAAGTGAGCAGCCTGATGTACTGGGCATTCTCCATCTCAATGTACTACTTCCCCAGAGGCCTATCCAGTTGGGCTGCCCAATGATAGACTGAATGGTCCAAAACCTTGTGCCATCTCCTCATGAACTGAGGGTTTCAGGTCTGGTTACAGTAACAGGGATCTGAGACACAGCTACTCGGAGTATTTGTCTTCACTGCAACTTTTTCATTGTAAAGGACAAAGAAAAATGTCCTGTGTAATCTAAACAAAACTAAAAATGCTATTCAACTCACCTAAACAATTGAGAATTTAAAAATCTGTTTGTTGGCCAACTTTTCTACTTGAAAGCACTCACATTTAGAAATTCACATGAAGCTGGGCATGGTAATACACGACTTTGATCTCAGCATTTGGGAGGCAGAGGCAGGTGTATCTCTATGAATTTTGAGGTCAAGCCAGGGCTACACATGAGACCCTGTCTCAATCTTCCTGCCCCCAAAGGAAATCCACATGAAATAAATGATAACCCAAGGACAACTAGCTTAGAGTTAAGAAATGTGTTTAAATCATGAACAATTACCATAGTCATTGTAGTTAGATACCAGCATCTCTCAAGGCAACTGGACCACTTTATAGATTAGTTCTTCAAAACCTTAAAGTAACAGATGATTATTACCATACATCATAATAGAATCTAAACAAGGCAAAACTCCTTTATTACTTGACATAGCATAATCCTGAAGATAGGAACGGCAGCAAAGAGAAATTATAATCCGATATGAAAGTACAGATGCAAGTACATAAATAAAATATTAATAGATCAATTCTAGCGATTTATTAAAAATGCATGATGAGCAAATCGGTTTCATCTTATGAACGGAAAGGTGATTCAACATTACAGTTCCTATTCATTGAATTTACTGCATTAACAAATGAAAAGAGAGATCAAACTGAATCTTCAATCATGATTATTAAAACACTCTTTATAGATCAAGAATATAGGAGAACTTCTTCAAACTCACAGTAAGCCTGGACTGAGCGAGATGATAAACGCCATTTCCAGGATGTTCAGAGAGCAATGATACCCTCCATCACCATCACTAGTTGGTACTTTATGGAGGCTCAAAGTGTCGGACTAAATCAGGAAAAATTACATAAATGGTCTGGAAAACCATTAGAATTTGTAAAAGAATTAACAAATGTGTTAGGAATTGTAGTCTTATAGGATGGATATCATGCACAGTTACCGGCTAAAGATGAAGCAGATAAGATTATGTCATTTGCAATTAGTTTGAAACACCTAATACGAAATGTCAGAATTATATGAATAAACAAAAAATGTAGGATGTGAGTCAAGGCATGTGTGTGCATGTGTACACAGCTGTCCATGCCTGTGAGTTCCACACTACAGGTTCAGCTAACTATAGGCTGAAAGCTTTTTAGAGAATTGCATTTATACTCAATATATATGAGTTTTTAAAAATAGTTATCATTCTCTCAGCAATATGAAATAATGATTTACTTAGCATTTGCATAGTATTAGGTATTATAAATTGTCTAAAGATGAGTTATATTATAAAGGAGAATGTGCACGATAATATAAGAGACTTGAACATCTATAGATTTCTAAAAAAATTATTATTTCTATCTATCTATCTATCTATCTATCTATCTATCTATCTAATCTTTCTATCTATCGTGTGTGTGTGTGTGTGTGTGTGTGTTCTGAATGGTAATATTCAACATAATCAAGACATTAACTCTGCTTCACTTATCCATCAGTTCAATACTATTCTAATCAAAATTTTGCACCATCTTAATAAAAATTTCATCAGAATTTTAGTTAGAATATTTATTCTAAAGATAAATTTAGAATGCACACATAACAGTAAAGACTTTTGTGAAAAATAAAAGAGCTAAGGAAACAAGCCTTAAGGCTGCAGAAAAGTATTGCCAAAGCGTGTGACCATTCACAATCCTCCAAGGAACAATGCCGCCCACTTGTGAGATAATCTCCCACAGACATATCCATGAACCAATCTAATCTAGACGATCCCTCATTGAGAGTCCTTTTCCAAGTGATTCTAGATTGTGCCAAGTTGACAATTGAAACTAATCTTCACAGCATCATTTCACAACACAAAAGGGGAAAATAATATAAATATTCAATAAAATACAGTATATGTTCTGAGATATATATAAAACATATAATGCTGTGTGGTCTTTGAAAAACAGTAACAGAAAACCATCAGGTCACAGAACCCATAGCTAGAATAATCCTATTTGTAAATCTTTCCACAACTAAGTATATGCGTATAACTCTGTGTGTGTGTGTGTGTGTGTGTATGTAAATTCACAGAAGAAAATTAGGAGGATCAAGCAAGTGTAGACAACAAGACTGTGCATGAGCAGAAGAGAGGAAATCTGATATTTTCTTTCTTTTTTTTTTTTCCAAGATAGAGTTTCCCTGTAGTGCCACCTGGCCTGGAACTCGCTATGTAGACCAGACTGGCCTTATCTCACAGAAAGATATTCACCTGCCTCTGCCTTCTGTGTGCTGAGGTTAAAGGCACACTCCACTATGTTCTTCACTTTAATTTCATTTCATTTTTATGAAGCCTGCACATCCATACAATACCTTAGTGGTAAATAGCATAAAAGTATAAACATGTTTTAAAAAGTAAAAAATGATGTGAAGAAGTTTGTATGCAGTAAGTCCCAAGTGATCATGAATTGCCACCTTTTCTATTTTAATCAATAAATACCCATGAGTATCTGGCACGTGAAGTCATGTCCGAATTATTGATCTGAGCACTGAAGTACAGATGAGAGGCTCGGTGAGAAAAGGCTGTGCAGACTCTGAACCAGGCTTTGATATATAATACCTTTTCTCCAACAGCCAAGGCTCACAGGCGAAGGAATCAAGGGTGAAACGGGAACGTTCCACTCATCAAAGCTCCTAGTGACCCGTTAGAATAATTTTTCCTTCCTGTTCCTGTGACTTTGTGCTCTGAGGACTAGAAGCTTTGGTTCCAAAGGGGAGAAGTGTTCTGCCAGGAGGCACAACAAACATTTCATTGAACTAGAAGTCAAGACTTCCTCCTGGCCACTTTGAGCTTCTGATACCCTTGAGTTAACAGGCTGATAAAGGAGTAACAGTTAGGAGGCAGGGCTGACTTAGACTGGCAGAGGGTCCTGGACAGTCTAAGAGAGGAGATAGCTAACTGAAAGCAAGAAGGAAACAGGAAAGGATGAGGTTGTTCTGATGTCTCTGAATGTGATGTGACAAAGTACCTGAGTTCTGCACTGGCTTCCATGAAATGATGGATTGCACTTGAAATGGTAAGCCAAGTAATCCACTTCCTGTGTCTGTTGATTTTGTCAGGGTATTTGTCACAGCAGCAGAAAGTAGGACAGAAATAGACCCTATACAACCTGGGAAAAAACATCAACCTCATATCTGATGACAGAGATTCAGTCTATCAGAAAAGTAAGTAGAAAAACCCATGTATATCAATAAGGCAGAAAATCACATTAAAATAAAGACCGAAGCACATCTGGCATGAAAGAGCAAGCACCCACTATTCTCTGCATGTTGACTAATTGCCTTCAACTGCAGGAAGAACTTCTCTGATGAGGGATGAGAGATGCACTAATTTATGCACATTAAGAGTCAATTTAATACTATGTTCATTTAGTAGAATACTAATGGTAAGTTCTCTCCAGGGCCTATTATCCATCTAGTCACAGGTTCTTGGCCCCAATAATAGCTCTAGATATGGGTTCCATCTCATGGAGTGGACCTTAAATCCAATCAGGTGGTACTTGGTTACCTCCATGACATTCATGCCACTATGCACCAGTGGGCGTACCTGGCCAGGCCAGTCATTATTGTAGCCCACAGGGTTCACAGCTGGGTTAGACTGGTAGAATGCATAGCACCTTCTAGCACTATGGAAGCTAGCCAGTAGGGAAGAAGCATCCAGGTCAGTACCCACTTGATCTCTCCATGTTTTATGACTTAACTATGTGTTGTGTTCAGCAGTAGGATCTTACTGCTCAGTTCTGTAGGGTAACCAAGAGCAATGGCAATAGCCTATAATGTTTGGAGGCCTATGGGATCCCACTGGCCAACAATTCTAAGAAAGGTAACCCATTCCTAGTCCTGGGGGTTTTATCCTAGGATGAGACGTCTAGTTAAGGTGTTGTCTCTTCATTGCAGGGTACCTCCTTTGAAACTGTGTGTGTGTTTGTGTGTGTGTGTGTTTTAGAAAGCTTCTACAGGAGTAGTAGGTTTCCTGTGGAATAGAACATCCATATCTCACCCCTCTCCACAAGGCTCAGACATCTTCCCAGAAGGGAGGGTGGAAAGACTGTAAGAGACAGAAGCGGTGGGTGACCGTAAAAGTAAGTAGTATTTTCCAGACTCAGCGACTGTGTCAGTACAAACTGAGCATTGAGCCTCCTCAAAACGAACAAATCCCCAGCATGGAGGTGGAGAGGTCAACATGAAGTCCCACTTCTAGCCCAGAGCAGCTGCTGGAAGAAGAAGAGTCGATCTTCTTTAAGCATGTGACGTTTTGTAGGTTGACCACAATCAAGTTCCACACCCAAGAGTATTTGAGAAACACAAATTGGACTTGATGTGAAAAGAGAACAGAAAATTGGGTGGGTAGGAGGTGGGGGCGGATCTGGAAAGAGTTGCGAGGGGAAGGAATATGATCAAAGTCCAATGTAGGAAATTCTCAAAGATTTAACAATTACAAAATATCCACTCCTTCATAAAAGCAATGAGAATGCCTACAAATGTCAAAATTAAACTTCTTCAGAACTCTGGAAATGTAGCCATGATTTGTAACAATCCAACAAACATCTCTTGGGAGAAAAACAGCTGCATCTGGGAAAGAACGGTGAGCTTTATGACACTTTTCACTTGTCCCTTACCCTTCACCCCAGCTCCACAGTAGTCTTGAAAACTAACAGACTTGTAACCATGGTAACAGAGAACCAGCAGCCTCGCAACTACTAGAGGAGGAGCAGAAGCAAGTTGGAGCTGCTCCAAAACCTTTATCCCCAGGGAATCAAGACCATTTGACCTGACTGGCTGCCGAGGTAAAGCTCTTTTCTCCAGGTCTGTCTCTACTTGACCTGTCTCGGAGCTGCTCTGTGAGTCCAGCTTATCTAAAGGGTGTTTGTCAGAAACAATCACTTGAAATTGTTTAACATTGCCACTGCCTGGAGTGGAAATAAAAGCTGGAGTACAGAGAGCACTGGTGAAAGGACTTCAGGGAAATTCATGAGATGAATTCAGGGAATCCCTAAGGCATCCTGGAAATTTCTTATATATTCCAGAAAACCTAGAAGGCCAGGGCGTTGGCAGGACTGTACGTACACATGCTTAGGAAAAGTCTGAGAAGACCCCAAACTCTCACCTCTGGTTTGCTCCACGGCTCTGTAGAAGTGGGAAGTGAAGTCTCAGACAGACTGAGAAACAGTTAAAGCACAATAGACATACTGCAGCACCTCTCCAGAGCCCCTTGGTGAAGGCTAGAAGAATTGATGGTTCACAAAACTTAAGAAGATATCCATCTGGGGCTGGACGGATGGATCTGCGATTGACCTCAGTTCGGTTCTCAGCGGCCACACCAGGCAGCTCACAACTGCTTCTAAGTCCAGCTTCAGGGGAACCTCATGCCCCTGCCCCACTTAGGCACTTACATGCATATACACCACAAATACATATAATAAAAAATAATAAAAATAAATCTTTTTTCAAGAAAAAGAAGATAACTATTCAATCATTAGGAAACTCAGCAAAGGCTTTAGTAGCTATACAATAAAATAAATGCAGGCTTTCCAGAATTAGGCCAAGAAGATTGCTAAGTAACCGAGTACCAACTGAGTAACAACCACCAGCAACAATGACAAGCCATACAAAATCCGGGTGCTAGGATGTCCTGAACTTCTGCATGAGGTTATTGCAAACAGACAAAATTCTACAAAACCTTTAATATGAAAACAGAAACAAGAAAGTGTGGCTTATGCATGCAGGGACTTTACAAATAACAGCCGTCGAGAAAGCCCAGACGTTAAACATAACACACAAAGATTTAAAGTTGGGTATTATAAACGTGCTCGAAGAGTTAAATGAAATCATGTCTAAAGAACTCAAGGAGCGTACATGGTGGTGCAGACCTGTAATCACAGCACTCACAAGGCAGAAGCCAGAGGATGGCACAGTTTCAGGCTAACCTGGGCTGCATAGTGACTCTCAGACCAGCCTGAGTCACACAGAGAGACACTGTTTTTGGACAAAACTAAAAGTTAAGTACTAGACTGTGGCTCAGTGCTGGATTTTTTGCCCGACACGAATAAGGCCTTGGGTTCGGTTCCTACTACTGTAAAGAAGATTTTAGAAAATTCAAGGAAAGAAAGGTAATAATGTTACAACAAATATAAAAGATCACTAGATATAAGCTATAACTAATAATAGTAGAAATCCTGGAGTTGAAAAGTACCATGTAATTCACTGGGTTGTCTGAGCAGAAAATCTGAGCTGCCAACAGAAAAGGAAAGTAGTGAGCCTGTGACAGATCAATTGAAATTATCCAGTCTGAGGAACAGAAGAAAGAGTATAAAGCCCAATAATCAGAGACTGAGGAGTTTGCCCACTGAAACCCTCAACAGAGCAGCACAAGGCCTGACATATAAACGGTGGTGGAAAGAAGGAAGTAGAAGGAACATCTGAAGAAACAAGGACTGGAAAAGTTCCAAACCATGAAAAATACAAATCCATACATATGAGAAGCTAAGTAAACACCAAGTGGGACACACGCAGGGCCGGATCCAAACATTTCACAGTTACAATTCAGAGCTGATCTTGAAAGCACACACAGGGGAGCCCCAATAACATTAGCAGTTGATTTCCTATCATAGACCAAGGAGTCCTGATGACAGTAGGAGGATATACTCAAAACACTAAAAAGACTGTCAGCACACAATTCTAAATCAAGCAAAGCTTTCTTCCAAAACTTAGGCAGATACTGAGACATTTTCAGATTAAATCTGAGAGAATCTGTCACCAATATACCTGCCCAACAAGAACTACTCAGGCTGAAATGACAGCACAGCAGACAAACTCAAGTGCACGCACAGAAATGAAGAACACCAATTAAGTGACTAGGAAGCTGTGAAAGGCAATCTGAATAGAGTGCTGCTGCTATACCTCTTTTCTGCTCTTATATGGTTTATGTATGCTTGCTTTGTATGTGAATGTTTTGCCTGCATACGTGTAGGTACACCCATGTCATTCAGTGCCCTTGGAGGCCAGAAGAGGGCATCGGATCCCCGGGAACTGGAGTTACAGATGGTTGTTAGTCACCCTGTGGGTGCTGGGAAGAGAACACGGATCCTCTGGTCTTCTGCAAGAGCAGCCAGTGCTCTTAACTGCTGAGACATCTCTTCAGTCCTTTCTATTCCTATATGATACAAAAGATAATCACATAAAGTAACAACGGTAAAACCATTGACAGACTTACGATGTAAAAGAATGTAATTTGAGGTAGCATGTAAGCTCAAGTCAGATAAACATCCTAGAATAAATGTGGGGAAGTGGGTGAGACACCCCAACCCTGCCTGAGAAACTATAGCAACTAAAGGCTGCTGGGAAGGGGACATGGCGGTCTCCTTCAAGGATGTGACTCTTAGTAGGTTAGCCAGGCTCCAGTGGATGGGCCATGCTGAAGGACATTTGGGGACACAAATGAGGCCCTCCCTCTCGCTCTAAAGAGAGAGAGTCCTTTAAATTGGGCAGTAAAAATAAGGGAAGGTGCAAATAGGTGAAGGGATCTAAATATGATCAAAATGTGTTGTACGGGTGTATAAAAATCCATTAAAATGCAATTTGACGATTGTAGCAGAAAGGAAAAAAGAGATGTGAGACTCTATTAGGCCTGAATTTTCCTGTCCTCTTTAAAAATATGTTTTTTATTGAATTTTTGTGTGTTTCATATATCTTAATTACATTTGGACCCCTCTCTCCTATCTGCACCCCTTAGAGCCCCCTAACTGGATTTCACTCGCTTTTGTGTTATGTTAAGGTTTAGACAGTCAAGTTTGTGTCCCCAGATGCTCCTTGGTGTGAGTTCATCCACCGCAGCCTGTTCAGTCTATCTGGCATCACTATCTTAAAAAAGACCAACACTCCCTCGCCTAGTAGCGATTGGCTGCCAAGTTGGAGCCTCATTTCCCCAGTTCTGTGCTGGGTTTTTGACTGATTGAGTTTGCATGGGTCTCGTGTATGCTGTCACCATTGCTGTAGGTTCATATGTGCAAGTTCCTAGGAGTCTGGAAGACTCTTTTCTTGTGGTCATGGTACCACCCTGGTTCTTACAGTCTTTCTGCCCTCCCTTCTTCAATGGTCCCTGAACCTGGACGAATGAGGTTTGATACAGGAGTCCTATCCAAGGACACACACCTTGTCTTCCTGCTCTTTTCAAATTAAGTTAGTATTGATAATACTAGATTCTTTCAAGATATCAGTTGAAATCCTCAAAGCATCCCTTAAAATAATAATTAAAAATTATAGTAAAAGAAACAAATCAAGTTGTCACATACCCTCTAAATTCTTCTCTTCCAAAAACACTTACGCACAAATGTACAAAAAGAGGAAATAATACAAACAACCACAATAATGAATAAAGAAAAATGTGGTATAGCCACATGATGGAATATTATTCAGTAATAAAAGTGAATTAAATACTGATGCATGCTGTAGTACAATGAACCTTGAAAAAATGTCAAGTGAAAAAACTAGTCACTATGCATTACGTGTCTTAATCTGCACGAAATGCCCACAGAAACTGATGGATTAGTGGCATCTGGGGGCTTGGGTGAGGGAAAAAAAAGATAGTGGGAAAAAAAGATTCCTTAATGGGAATATGGTTTCTTTTGGGATGATTACAATGTCCTGATAATAGACAACAATGAAGGCACACCATTCTGACATAGTAAAAACAGACAAATTCACACTTTAGTATGGTGAAGGTTACAGTAGATGAGTTATTTATCAATAAAGCTGTTCTTCAAAAAAAGAAATGGGCAAAAGGTTTTCATAGGCATTTGTGAAAAAGAGCACATGTAAATGGCAATAAGCATATGAAAATAGGCTGTACATATTAGTCATGGAGAAAACGAAAATGAAAATTGCCACACACCCACCAGGATGGTTAAAATTAACAAGATTGACAACATCCACTTTGGTAACAGCATGAACCAACTGGGACTCTCATATAAGTCTGGTGGAAGTGTACACATACTGGGTAAGAAAAGTTCCTAATGTATCTTAAAACTAAAAATGTACCTGTTTCAAGATCCAGCAATTCTACTCCAAAGTATATATCCACCAGAAGTGAGCAGAAGCATTTATTAAAGATGTGTTCAAAATAATAACTGTAGATTCAATAATAATAATAATAACCACAAAACATAAAGACTAGCCTCCAGCAACAGAATGGAGAACCACAGGGTTAGCATGTTCATACCACTGAATTCTACATTAGCTATGAAATATGCATATGTTTAAAAGTCCCTCAAGACACCCAGTAACAACACACTACAAATAAATGTCTATTAAATCAGGAAGAATACTGCTTTGAATATGGGTTTTGACCTAAGGGGTGGAGGTGGTCATCTGACAAGTAGCTAGCCTGGGTTTGTTTCTGGACTTCTACAAATGAAGCTTATTAAGTTAGGTTATAGTTTTTGGTTCTAAATATTCACCGAGATTCATTATGGCTACTCACGGGAGTGGCTATACCGAATTATGATTATCCCCATTTCTAGTTTTCCTACTGACTTTTCAGTATTAATTTTTACTTAATTGCATTTTGGTCTGTGTGGTATCAGTTCTAGAAGGTGTGTTGCAAATTTGTTTATGGTTCCAACTGTGATTGGTGCTTATCCATTAATGCTTTTCTTAGAATTAATACGTGCTACCATCTCACGCAGGCAATCCTCCATGTCCCTTAGGCTGAGCTTGTTAGACATGTTCTTTGATTTTTCTCCTCCTTTGTGGCTTTTCATTTGCCAGATCTGTAAATAACTGAAAGATACTTGTGGTCTGACACTGTGATGGGGGGTCTGATCAATTATACCTACAGTTCCATCAATTTCACTTCCTTTTGCAGCTAGGTTATGCTGAAGTTAACCTCTTCTCCATAAGAGTAACGTCCCTTAATTCAACTGCTGTTTTATTTCTCATATGAATGTAATAATTATATTAACTTTCTTTTTGCTCCCTTTTATAGGAAGTGAAGGATAATTTCAAACTTGCAGAAAAGTTGTAAAAATGGCACTTTCACATTCACCTTCACCCTCTCTGGCTTTCTCTGTGTCTGTGGAGCATCTTCCTTAAAGGAAAGGAACTCATGGATAGAAAACCAGAGGAAGAAAGAGGTGAGCTTCCTTTTGATTATTAGCCGGATATACAATTTCCCTTTCTAAGTTATTAGCGTTGCGCAGGGGTCTCTTTTCTCCCCTTCCTTTCTTTTTCTTTGGAGCCATGGCCTCACACTTGTTGCAGTCCCCAAACTGACAGTGAATTCATGATCCTCCTGCCTTAGCCTCCTCCTTGCTGGGGTTACTGATTTGCCCACTATATCTGGCTTATACACACAATGCATGGAAGCTCTGTTACTCTCAGAATGCTTGTCTCTAAGTGTGGTCCATGTTAAGACTTCTTAATACACACCATGTGTTTCACACCTGCCCTCTTTTATGGCTTCTACTTGTTCAATCTTGTTTCAAGGTTTCCCTTTGCCCTTCTTACCTTCTTTCTGACCACCACTTCAGAAGTTAAATGCTCACGTGTTGTGATTGTAACAAAACTGCACACAAAGTAAGTCATTATCTTTTCCTTCCCGTTGCGCTGCATCAGACCATGATCTGTGGACACTGCAGCTGTTCACAGCCCTCCTGACCTGTCTGCTATTCGCTGCATACCAGGAAGAATGAAGGCGGCAGCTCTTCACCAGCTGCGTGCAATGGGAGCCCTGAGAATGTCTTTCCCTTCGTCTCTGGGTGGAGATCAACAGAGCTAGATTCTTTTTTCTGTTCCCTTTGGCAAGACAAGGTTATTTCTCCTTCACCAGATTGTGAAGTCTCTGAGGTCATAACTTTCAAGGGCTCCTGTTCACCTCTCTGCCTTTTTTGTTCCCTTACAAAACAGAAGTGACAGGAGCCACATACAGCAGTCACTTCTGCATCATTGTGACCCACATTCCTAAGGGAACAGTTAAGAGAGGAAGGATTTATTTTAGCTCATGGTTTCAGAGGTTTTATCCCAAATTATGGGAAGGAAATAACAGGGCACGGCAGTCCATGCAATGGTGGCCAGAAGCACAGAGAAGGGTACAAGAAGAGGTCAGGTCATGATGTAGTCGCAAGGACACACCCCAGTGACCTACTTCCTCCAAGGCCTCACTTTCTGCAGAGTCCATTTAAGCACCGAAGAAGATAGCATGGACTTGTTTGCTGTAGGAAAATCAACACCTGTAACATGGGAGCTGTGTGTTGGCTCTCCCAATTAGAATAGTTAAAAATATTGTTGAAATAAGGACGTTGCTGTCTCTATGTTAAAGCAATCCAGACTCCTTTCCTATTCTATGGGATCCCCATGCAGGTGAGGAGACAGAGGAAGCTGGGTTGGATAAATGATGGCTCGGCCAAGGACAAAAAGATACCATGCTTATTGTGTATGCTTCACATCCTTAAACTAAGAAAACAGCTCAAGTAAAGGCTGGTTCAGTCAGTCTTCTTAGTCTAGCTGCCAACTCAGGTCCAGGACTGCATCCAGGGCACTGTATCACTTGCCTCCTCAGTACTTCCATTTCTTAATATGTAGGGATTCCTTCAGTTCTAAGAATTGTATACCCATGGCTCTGGAGAAATAGATCAATGGTTAAGAGCACTGACTGCTCTTCTAGAGGACCCAGGTTCTGTTCCCAGCACCTACATGGTAGCTAACAACTCTCTATAACTCCAGTTTCAGTGAACATGACGCCCTCTTCTGACCTCCGTGGGCATTACAAGCACATGTTATACTTACATACCTGCAGGCAATATACTCATACATATAAAAATAATAAATCCAAAACAAAATTTTTAAAAAGAATTGTATACTTTGCACATATGACAAGTTGTTACTGTCTAAGGATATGTCATATCTTACTCCCACTCTTTAAAAATTAAGGAACACTCCTGCAAACTCCACAGTGGACTAACTCTTAGACAAATGGGTAGTCTGTTAATTTAATATCATCTTTATTGAACTAAAACTCCTATTATTGAATTTTATTAACTGTATTGTGGTCAAGTAACTGCTAAGAAGGTATTTTGGGGTAAGAATTTAAATCCAGGGGTCTATTATAATGACTTTATCCTCAACAGGAGAATATAAAGAGAATCAGACACACTCAGCAAACAGTGTCCAGGACTTAACTAACTTTGCTCATTATGTAGAATGACTTTGAAACAGAATCTGACATAGGTTCAGCACTTACAAGATCAGTGGTTAAGGGCCCTGATTGCTCTTGCAATTCTAGCACCTGTCTGTCTGTCTTTCTGTAGCCCCTTTCCTGCGTACGTCTGGGCTTCATGGAAATGCCCAGTTCTCCCCAAGCACTAAGGTTCAGCCCCATCCTAGACCCTTGCCAACTTCACCTACGCTTCACTTGTTTAGCTATCTAGACTCCCTTGCAGGCCTTCAAAAGCCAGGTGATTTCCATGGGACCCTGCACACTTTATTGAAAAGTTTTGGTTGTTGTCAGAAACAGGGTTGCTTAATCTCTTCACTCTAGTCCATCATGCTGAAGAGACTAGAAGTCCTCATAAATTCAGGCCTGAGCGGTACCCTGATGCTAACTGTTGACTTTTTTCTTTTGTTATAACCAATAAGGCATTTTCCATTTCAGAATTTTAATATTAATCAATATTTCTTTATTTTTTTGTATTTTAACTTTTATGTAAACCACAATTCAAAATGCTAATTAATACCTTTGACCAAATTGTGATTATTTAATTACCTCATTATTTTTATGCTGACTGTAAATACCACACCTCTTCATATTATTTCTTTAATCCATATATATGTGTGTATATACACGTACATATATATGGAGAGAGAGAGAGAGAGAAAGAGAGATTTTTATACAGTGTATATGAGTGTTTGTCTGCATGTATATAAGTGCACCCAAGCATGCAATTCCCACGGAGGCCAGAAGAGGGTTCAGATATTCTGGAACTAAAATTATGGATGGTTGTTAGTTGCCATGTGAGTACTGGGAACCAAACCTGGGTTTCTGCAAGAGCAGCCAATGATCTTAACCACTGAGCAATCTTTCCAGCCACTTATTTATTTAGTCTTTTTGAGACAGTGACTCCCTGCAGCCCCAGCTGGCTTGGAATTCATTATGTAGACCAGGCTGGCCTCAGTCTCACAGAGATCTGCCTGCCTCTGCTTCCTGAGTGCTGGGGTCCTACTTTAAGAAGAAGAGATAACAGACACATTTTGGAACATGCTTAGGTCCAGTTCATAGAACTCACTTTTAAAAGGTTAAAAGAGTACACCTGGGGATGGTCACCTTGCATCATAAAGTTTGAGCAGAAAATAAGAGAAACTTTTCAAGGTACATTAACATAAGAGTTTGCCCCAGAAGGTGCATACCTTATTTAGTAGCTAACAAATGGTCAGCTTTCTGTTACAGCAGTGAACCAAACCTTCAATCCACACACCATGCCATGAGGTTTTCCTCACCACAACCTAGGAGCAACTGAGCTGGCTGACCAGGGATTGAGAGCTCAAAAACCATGAGCCAAGATAAATCTTTCCCTTCTTGTGAGCTGTTCTGTCAGGTATTTCATCTCTGCAATGAAAATTATGGCTAACACAGACATAAAAACATACGAAATACAAATGAATTCTCACTTTCCCCTCCAGTGACAAACACCAGGGTCAGTTTTACACGAACAGACACATAGGTACCTATAATACTCTAACATACTAATCTGTTGGTATTTTTATTGGGAGGAATATATTTTAAAATTTTGGAATTTCATACATGGGTACTGACTTTGCATTGTTTCCATCCTTCCCGGTCCCACTTTAACTTTTCCCATGCTCCCTGCCCCCCAATTTCTTGTATGTATAAATCACTGGGTCTATTTAGTGGTGCTCATATGTACTTGTAATTAGGGCCATCAGTTTGGGATTAGGTAACCTCTCAGGGAGTTATTCCTTGGAGAAAACTGATTCTCCCTCAGCATCTATTGATTACTTGTAGCTCGTCATCTTGAGGAGGATCCCGTGAGATCTTATGCCTCCACCTTGGTTTTACCATTATGCAAGTCTTGTTAGACTACACTGTTTGGAGATTTCATTGGTGTAGCTTCCTTGTCTTATCTAGTGCATTAACTAGCAGAAAGTGTCTTGTCCCTCTGGCTCCTACATACTTTCTGCCCTCTACTAAGAGGAATATTAGTAAACAGCTGTGATGGCTGCTGCTAATTGACAACTTGAAGGGATCTAGAATGGCTTAGGAGATAAGGCTCTAGAAATACCTGTGAGGGGTCATCTAGATTAAGACTGGACTTTGAGGATGTTTGTGAGGAACTATTTGCATTGGATTAATTGATATGGGAAGATCAATCTTAGGTGAGGGTGGGGCCATTCACTGGGCATCCTGGTCTATATAAAACAGAGGAAGTGAGCTGAACGCCAGTATTCATATCTTTCTACTTCCTGACTATAGACACAATGAGACCAGCTGCTTTAGGCTGTCTTAAAGTCCCCACCACGATTTACCTTTTGACTGTGAGCTGAAACGAACTTTTTCTCAATTTTGAATTGCTTTTCTCAGGATACTTTATCACAACAACAGGAAAAGAAGACAGCAATTACCCCCTTTTTCTTAAAAATTCAGTTATCCTGTCAGGGCATCTTATTCTTTGAATTTTCAGTATAATTTATTTTCTTGGATTAGAGGCACACTGAACAAGAGGTCATCTAAATGTATCATCAGAAAGCCACAGCTCCAGCTCAATTAGAAAATAGACTTGCTTTTGTGTATTAACTCAGAATCGCTTCAAAGAAAACCAGAATTCTTTTATTTGTATATTTATTTATTTATTTACTTTATTGAGAGGAGAGAAATGAAGTGTGTAGTGTTCATAGGCACATTTTTTGCATTACTGGTCCTTAAACATGTTAAATAAAATGTTTTTTAAAAGAATACATGTACCTATAAGACATGTGGGCTGGATGCCTTAGTTAGTACCAGGAGTTGGGTATTGCTGTGAGATGGACCTGACCATATTGTTTTTAGGGGGATTTTGGAAGCATTGGAACTTTGGTCTGAAAAAGTCATTGTATACCCAGACCTTAGTTTTCTCTTGTTGTGGAGTTTGAACAGTTAGGCTGAAAGAGGTGTAGGTACTGGAGACCTGGCAAAGATTATGATTAATATATTTTGAATTGAGAATCTGTGTTTTCTAGTCAGTTGGGGCTAAAGAATCAACTGTGAAGAAGAAGAGACCAGAACCCTGAAGTGAAACTTTTGCTTTATTGACACAGTTTAATGCTAGTTAGCTGAGGCTAAAAAATCAGCTGTGACAAGAGACTGGCATCACTGTGGCAAAATCTTTTGGGAAGTATTTTTTTAGGGTCAGCACACAGAAGCTGTGGCTCAGAGGGGTCTCGAGTCTCCATCTCAAATTGGAAGCAGGACTTGGTTCTGGTGTTGAAGGCATGAAGGGGTCATGGAGAGAATCTGTGGCTTTGCACCCTGAGAGGGCAGAAGAGCCCATTGGTGAAGGTGCAGATCAGTTTCAGCAGCAACCACAGCATGCTGGAGATGCCAGGCATGGGACAATCACCAAGGCTAGTGGAAGGTGTGGAGTGGAGCCTCCCTGAGCCTACAAGACAAGATGTATGTGCTGTGTACAGCAGATCTAGAGAAGTGAAGAGCCCAAACACTTTGGATCCCAGAGACTGTGAGTGAATCCCAGATGTCTAGCCTTGAGCTACTTTGCTGGACTTTGGTTTTGCTTAATTGTGCCCGATTCTACCCTTTTAAAATAAGATGGTACTTAACTTCTTTGAAATTTTATAGGAGCCCACAGTTAAGAGCCTTTTAAGAAAGACTTTGAACATTTAAATTATTTGAATATTTTAAAGACTGTGAAACTCTTAAAGTTGTACTCTTTTATGTTGTAAAATTAATACTAATATGACTTCTTAAGGATAGTGAATAGGAAGGTTGTGGTGTAAATTAATGTGTTTGTGTGTCAAGTTGACAAGGGTCAAGGGTCAATTTTACTGGATAGCTTAAGTTGTCAACTTAACACACTTGGGTAGAGAATCTCAACTGAAGAATTGTCTCCATTGGATTGGCCTGTGGCCATGTCTGTGGGGCATTTTCTTGATCGTTGAGTGCTGTGAGAGAGCCTAGTTCATTGTGGCTGTGCCATCCTTGGGCAGGTGGTCATGTGCTGTATAAGAAAGCAGGCTTGCTGGGCATGGTGGCACATGCCTTTAATCCCAGCACTTGGGGACAGAGGCAGGTGGATCTCTGTGAGTTCAAGGCCAGCCTGGTCTACATAGCGAGTTCCAGGACAGCTGGAGCTACAGGGAGACCGTATCTACAAAATATATATATATATATATATATATATATATATATATATATATATACAAAAAAAAATATATATATATATATATGAAGAAAGCAGGCTGAGCACAGGCCAGTGGCGCAAATCAGGAAGCAGCATACCTCTATAGTCTTTGCTCCAGGCTCCTGTCTTGAACTCCTGACCTGACGTCCCTCAGTAATGAACTGTGACTTGGGAGAAGTAAGATAAAATGAACCCTTTTCTCCCCAGGTTTGTTTTGGTCAGTGTTTTTATCACAGCAATTGAAAGTAAGTAGGACAACATGTTAAAGATGTCTTTTATTTAAGTCTTCAAAGAAATAAAAATGGTCTGCATGATGGTATTTTAAAATATGTATTTATCTTATTTTTTATGTGTGTTGGCCTGCAAGGCACCACAAGCATGCCTGGTGCTGGAGGGGACAAGAAAGCATTGGATCCCCTGGAACTGGAGTTTCGCATGGTTGTTAGCCATCCTGCGGGTGCTGGGCATTGAACCTGGGTTCTCTGCAGGAGTAGACAGTGCTCTTAACCACTGAGCTATCTCTGCAGCCCCCATGATGATCTCTAGCCCCATGATTTTGTTTGATTTGGTTTCATTTTATTTTATTATTGAGACAGGGAGACAGGGTCTCCCTGTGGCACCAACTGGCCTTGAATTCTCTCTGCAGACCAGGCTGCCCTCAGTCTCACAGAGATCTTGCCTCTGCCTCCCGGTGCCGAGACTGAAGGTGTACCATCATTGTATTTTAACTGAAAATGCAAACATATACAGATGCCTCTGCGTGTGTGCGTGTGCGTGTGTGTAGTTTACACACGTGCCCCCTGACCAGCCTCAGAAGTTGCTTAGGCTAGAGAGATATTTTCCTCCATTTATAATAGCTTTAGGTTTTTTAGTCACTGAACCATTGCATCATCAATTTTCATTTCTTTTTCTTTTACTTGGAGGTGGACTGGTTCCAATTTGACTAAGCCACACATTTAAAACAATTAAAAGTTTTATATTACAGGAGAAAAATACTCTTTCCTCCGCCTTGGAGGGTGTCCTTTTCTCCAGTCGTTGATCACCATAAGACTGAAAAATAATAAACAAATCACCATTTCATCCCTAACCTTGCCTTGAATATTCAAGATACAACTTAGAAGCATATCCAAGCTTTTCCATCTGGGGCTCAGCTCTTAGGAGGGGCATTGAAACCACTCAGTACTTTTATAATTACATTCACAAATAATCTTTGCATATTTAAATCACTAAACTTGCCTACTACCTTTGAGTAAATACTACTGTGAAGCAAGGGGAAAGAGAATGGGTCTCCTTACTAAAGGACATGCCTCTCCCGGAAGACAGTGGGTCGGGTCTCCTGAACACTGGTCCTGCTACCGCCCCGTTTCCTACAGCTATAATTTGCTTCTGTAGATGAGCAGTACCCATATATTCATTTCTCTCATTTTAAGTGATAGCAACTGCAGAATGTCTATGCAGAAAGAATGAAAAGGTCAACATTTAGTAGGGTGGAGAAATTTGTGGCTGGAAATGCTTGGGTCTTAATACGAAATGGAGAGAATATTGGCTATATCAGAGAATTCCTTTCTTCTGCCCCTAACTCAGCATCTTGCAGCTTCAGAGTGCAGAGGGGATTTGGAGAGAATGCTCTCTGACGAGACTCTGGAGAGATCAAGGCTCACAAGCTAAGCAAATAACCCAGGCTCATGGCAAGTGAACGGCAGAGCTGGAGTTTCTAATCTCTTCTTCTAGTCCAGACACTGGTGAAGTGCATTCCAAATGATCAGTGTCGACCATAAACTTGATACATGGTCTTAGAATGTGCTTTCTATTTATATGTAAGCCTTGGCATCTCAGGTCTCCTAAGAATTCACTTTGAATGAAATAATCAAGTCATCCAGCAAAGGTCTCAATTGGGGGTAAACTTGAGTAGAGTTGATAATATTCACTTTTTATTACTTTTTCTTTCTGTAATTTCCCTTGAATTTGCTCTAAAATGGTATGTGGTTAAACATGCAAGTTTTCTTTCTGTTGTATGACATTGTATGACATTCTGATGATCTGGGTGCACTGAAAAGATTCAGCAAAGATAATTAGTAAGTTTATTATAATTTCTCTGAAAAATGAGAACTGAGGAAATATCTCAGTCAGTAAAATGCTTGCCTTAGAGGCATTATAAGCTGAATTTGATTCCCATAACCCATGTACAAAGCCAAGTATGGAGGTATAGGAACAAGGTGTAGGAACCTAGGACTTGCTGGTTAGCCAACTCAGCCCACTTAACACATTCCAGGCCAAGGAGAGACTCTATCTCAGTAATAAAGTATACACACACAAACATCTGCACACACACACACACACACACACACACACACACAATCAGGATCTGTAATCATTTTTAAAATTTTATTTTTATCTTATGTGAATGAATGTTTTGCCTGCATGTATGTAAGTGGAACATGTGCATGCAATGCCTGGGGAGGTCAGAAAGGGTGTCATCAGATGCCTTGGAACCAGAATTACAAACAGTTGCTAGCATGCCGAGAAACAAACTCGAGTCCTCTGGAAGAGCAGATAGTGCTCTTAACTGCTGAGCTACCTCCACAGTGCCCAGAATCTATAATAATTTTAAAGGTAAGATAACTGCTCTGTATAAGTGGTTTATTTATTTGTCTTTTTATCATACTGAGGTTTGGAAATATTAGAATGTCGAAAATAAAACATTTTTCTTGAAAGTAAAATGCTCCGTTTCCCTATCAGTACATCCCCGTCATCTCTCCTTTCATCTAACGTGGAAAAAATAACAGCAGTACCTTAAAGGCACAGTGATGACCACACGTAGATACATACTGGTGCTGAGGACTTTTGTGTATTTTGTTTGCAGAAAAACTCAAAAGCTGGTTCAGGAGATGGATTTCCATGTAATAATATGCATAGGAAGCCAGAGTTAATGCTGTGACTAAAACTGATCATCACATCTCATTGTGCCAGGGATCAGAAACTGAGAAACTTCGACTCTTTCAGAAGGTACGAGATCCTCCGCCAGTCAGGAAAACAGTGTGGCCCCTCTCTCATGAACAGAAATGCTTTTATGTCTGTGCATCTAATCCAGTAAACACTTAACACATACAGTCACAGAATGCTCGGAGACAGGCTAGTATAACTAACTGGATTTTCATCTTCATTTTAACAAGTTGAATGTCCATGAGTGACCAGATCCCTTATTGGTCTACAAAGCTTGCAGAGTGTCCAGGCTTTTGACATTGCAGTATGACATTGCCATCTGCAAATGTGTTAGGTGTATGTGATTCCTGGGCCACAGGCTGGACATTCCTATTAGAGCACAACATTGTAAACATAGCAATTACTTGTAATTAGCCATAGAAGGGAGTAGACTGTGGCCAGCAGCAAACGAAGAATAAGAGTACAGTGGTTGACTCAAGGCTCTGTGGTTGATTGAAAAAGGTCTGTGAGAAACACTAGTGGGGAGGTGGCCACGAGTTGAGGCTTATGTCTGAAGTTAAAGAAGAAGTCAGGGTGTGTGTGAGAGAATCTAAGCTAAATAAGCAGTCACTTATAAAGGGAAGGAACATGTCAGGAAAGTCACATCAAACAAACTTACTTACTTTTCTCCAAGTAGCAGGTAACATGGTGTCTACCGAATGGAGAGTACATGCACATACGTGGGTAGGTGCACGGGCCCCGTGCACATGTAGAGGTCAGAGGGGGTGCTGTGCATCCCACTCTCCAATCTGCCTTATTCCCTTGAGACAGGGAGTCAAGCTGGTGGCCAACAAGTCCCTTCCACTCCCCATAGCTCTAGACTTATAGGCGCACATGTAGCCGTGTCCAACTTCTTAGATGAGTGCTGGGGACTTGAATTTAGGTCTTCATGCGTGTGCAGCAAGCCCTCTTGTCCACTGAGTCTCATTTGCAGTTCCCAAGATCACTTTTTTAAAACACAAAGATAGAAATGACGTCAGTTTTGCCTCCTTACCCTGAACAACGTTGTTGAGAGATTCAGTATCCAGTGCTTGGGCCAGAGCAAAGCAGTGTCCTTCAAAGTCATGAAGAAGATGGGTTAAGCATGCAGCGACTAACTTAATGATACCTAAGAGCAGGATTTGGAGACTTCCAGAGGCATCTAGGACACACAACAATGAAAAGAGCCACAGTAGAACGAGTCAAGTAAAAGAAATGGCAACAGAGGGACAAAGACAAGGTTTTGCTATGGTGAAAATTCACTAGTATGATGCACAGTCATTTTGATTACTTTGGGAACAGTTTAAGGAGAGAAGTGAATTTGGATCTATGGACCCTCTTATCATTTGATGGGGGTTAGCAACCCCTGGTGGAGAATGATTAGGTCTAGAATTTTCTTCTTGTTCACACCATGGCTTCTTGTTCAGAAAGGGAGTGTGCCATGGAAGAGGTTTGCTGATCTTCCATTTGGACCATCTTTAGAAGCAGGATAAATTCTCATTAGTTTGGGATGATCAGGTACAACTGTCTGCCTGAGAGAGTAGGATAAATTATCTTGCCTTACAATGCTTTTACATTCCAATGATTCTGTGAATCTAAGCTAAATTAGCTCAGATTCCCATGCATTATAAATGTCATGGGACATCACTACAACAGTTTGTGAGGATTCAGAATAACCTTTTTATAAATCTTACATCAGAACATGTGGTCCAGCAATAGACGTTTTCTAAAATCTAAATGGAGTATCATAGACTTGGGTTTCATTAAACCCTGACTATGCTGCCTTCACATAACAGGATGAAATAAATTTAAAATGGGATTGCCCCAGAAAAGTCTAAGATACATGACCAGTGTACATTAGAAGTGAGAACAATTTATCAGGTGAGTATTTCAGTAACTGTGTCTTTTTTATATAGTTGAACAAATTCTGATCTAGGACACTGAATGTCCCAGGGAAGTTCTGGTGGAATTATCCAAATTCAAGAAGTGAAAGATATAACTCCTATTGAATATCTTAGACTTTTGTCTACTTTGAGACACTCTGGTGCTACCTCAGTTTCCTGTTTCACTCACTGGTTATAAAGACATTATCTTACTTAAAATGAGGATGCCATTGAGAATGAGTTGGCTCTGTTCCCAGTCCTGTAGCTCAAGCAAAGCCCTTCATTCTCCAAATAATAAAGAATTCCCAGCATGTTTGGCCACAGCTAATCCTATTCCTTTGGGTACAGTGAGGTTCTTCTGCACATTAGGATGCTATAAAAGCACTGCCTAGCTATGCAATAAACATGCTTTTAAGGACTTATCAATAGTATGTTGACTCAAAGTAGAAATAATAATAATAATACCATTTTAAATTGCCACATTCTTATTCATTCTTTCTAAAATCCTTATAGACTTTACAAGATCTTTTGCCTCTTTCATGACAGTCTGCATTGGCATGAAGAGAATCCCATAATTCATTTCAGAACTTTTGTGTAGTTGTACAATAAAACCAACCAAATAATCCAGAAACTCATGGTATTTATGTGAAATTTCAGGAGGCGATAAGTTGTAGTTTACAGGGTTGGGTTTTTTAAACTGGTGGTATGCCTGGCATCACCTACAAGGTTTGACCAGATTCTTCCAGGCCACAGAAATTCAGCTGAAGTAACAGAGACTTGAGGAGAAGAAAAATAAAGGAATGAGAAAGAAAATAGGAGAAGAGAAGCCAAAAGTGGACTGAGAGAGGCAAGGCCAGGGGCTAGATTTGGGGGATCGACAGTGGGGCTTTGGGAACAGAAAGATTAGTCATTAGTCCTGAAATCTGAGGAAGAGGTTCTTGAGAAACCTAGTTCTGGGAAACTTGATATTGTTTTTTGAACTTACTAGATATGAAGAATGGTGACTAATTGCTCAGGCCCAAGGATCCTGACCGTGAAGACTGTTAAATCTAAGAACGCAGAAATACCCCATGCTAATGGTTTTAAAAAATATTTTATTTATTATTTTTATTTTGTGTGTATGAGTGTATTGCCTGCATGTGTCTGAGTGCATCTCTGCTGTGCAATGTCCTCAGAGGTCAGAAGAAGGTGTTGGATCACCTGGAACTGGAATTATGGATGGTTGTTGGCTGCCATGTAGGAGCTTAGAATTGAACCCAGGTCCTCTGCAAGAGCAGTCAGGACCCTTAACCTCTGAGCCATCTCTCCAGCCTGCTAGTGATTTTTTACTCCTCTGTATGTGTTTATTCAGAGGCCAGTAAGAAAGAGAGAACCCAGTTTAGGGAGTGAAGGAATAAAGGTTAGAGTAGATGTGGTGGTTTGATTGAGAAATGTCTCTCAGGAGTTTGAATGCTTGGTGAATGGTTGGGGGCACTGTTCGGGGAGGTTTAGGAGGTGCAGCCTTATTGGAGGGCATTTGTCACTGGGGTGGACTTTGAGAGTCCACAGCCTGCTTCTATTTCTAGTTCCTCTGTGCTCCACATTTACAACGTGACCGCTCACCTTTCTGCTGCAGCCACTTGATGCCATGGTTCCCCTGTCATTATGGACTCCCTGTCATGATGGACTCACTGTCATTATGGACTCACTGTCATTATGGACTCACTGTAAGTCAGAATAAACTCTTTTTTAAGTTGCCTTTCATCATAATATTTTATCACAGCAGAATAAAGCAATTTATACAAAACAGATGGCATTTATAGACTAGAAAGCAGAGACTGGGAAGATGGCTTCGTGAGGAGCTCAGTTCAGATCCCCAGCACCGTGTAATGCTGGGCACAGCTAGCGTACCTGCAACTTCAGCACTGAGTGGCAGGGACAGATGGCTCCTGGGAGCTTGCTGGCCAGCCAGTCTAGCCAACTTCTTTCATGTTCAGCAGAGTGAAAAGAGCCCAATTCAATGGAATAAGGTAGAGAGTGAGAGAAGAAAACACTGGATGTCCTATTCTGACCTCTGTGTGAGTGCACTTGAGAATGGGTGTCCAGATCCACATACGTAGACATAAAACACTCATACACCACGTACACACCACTAGAAATCAAGTCCTAAGTCACTTAGAAGGGCCTCATCAAGACCCCTCGGGAGCTTGGATGATCATCTTGGTCAGGGCATGGCAGAAAAGTTCCCTGGCTGTCAGGGCTGTTGGCTTAGCTCTGGTCCTGCAGCCAGTCAGTGCTCTGGGTAGAGCCTTTGTAGAGCTTACAGAAAGTGGGAGTTTAGTTTTCTTCTTTCCAGTTTTCACTGTAGATTAGTACTCTACAAACCTGGATCCATGTTACCCCACTAACGGCTCTCCATTACCAAAGCTCATTCATGTTCCTTGCTAGTAAGTTCAGGAGCAGCAGCATATGACTGCAGTTTCCATGGAATTTTGTTTCCTTCTCTCATGTTTTACGAGAGCTACCAGGAGTTCCATTCTGTCTCTGTTCCTGGTGGGACCATTCTCCTGGCTTTCCCCTTCATGGGTTCGTCTCCCTGCATCTCCTGGGCTGTGATTCTTAAAAAGCAGCAATTTCAGCTTTGTTGCCCTCTAACTCAGTCTAAGAGAACATTTTCTGTAAAGTCCTGAGGAACTTTGAGCTGCGCTGATGTGCACAGGGAGGCAGATGTGGGAGGGAGGAAGGGCTGTACTCACTGCTTTTCACTGCCCTTTGTCCTCGTGCTTGATTTCCATTGCTTTGCTTTTCTGTGACTAAAGACCTTGCAGGAACTGAACGTTGTTTAAATTTGTAGTTCAAGAACCGAGCATTGTGCTGCCAGCTCAGTTAATATTTACTGAAGAAGGAAACAGAATTAGAAACCTCTTCTGCCCTCATAAAGCACAGGTGACATTGTTTAGAGACGTTCTCTTACCCCCAGACTTCCTCTGAGACTTACTGGTCAGATGCTTAGTCATAGATATCGTCCATCTAACACCAGAGGATTTGACCCTAGAGAAAAAGGAAGCTCATGAGCCATCCCTGGAGGGTGTGGAAGCAACTCAGAATCTGTTTAGTGCGTCCTTCAGCCTGTTTCCTGTGCTCTGTTTTCCCCCAGAGAGAATGAGATCCCCATGTGACGCAGGCTTAAAGGCTTCGCATAAAATGGGTGGAGCATCCTTTATTCTTTATGAGAAATCAGATCCTTCTTCTCCTCTTAAAACCACAAAAGGAAGGCCCAGTGGCAGGGCCAGGGGAAAAGTCCCTTAAGTTCCCAACTGAAATACCAGGTACTCCAAGCGTTCAATTGGCAACAGCCTGTCCAGGAGTTTGCCTCAGATCTGCACCCTCTGATTGCCATTTAATCCTGAGCAGGTGCCAACTGTCATTCTTTTATCCACAGATGTCAGCCACACATGTTCTGGGCCTCAGATTTGCTTTGTTTTCCAATAGTCCCCACCTCTCTGTTTGACCTAGAAAAACCTCAGTCCCGCTAAAATCCAGTTTGGGCCTTGCGTGTTGAATATAGGAGTCCCTTCCCACAGATGCTGATGGGACAGACCACATCAAGATGATGACAGTCTGAGCAAGCCCTACTACACAGCTTCTCGACATTAGATACCTGCTGTTTTGTGAAATTGGGTCAGTCTGAAAACATGGCAGTCATACATGCCACCAGACTTTGAACACACCAGACTACATGTTCTGACTCAGTTTTATTTCCTCATGACCTTCTGGGCCGAATACCTTCAGAGGAATGTGAAACAGCCAGCATCCACATGGCAGCTAACAACCATCTGTAATATCAGTTCCAATGAATCAGACATTTTTTTCTGACCTCTGCAGGCATCACATGACATGGGTGCACTTACATATATATACAGGCAAAACATTCATACACATAAAATAAAAAGAAAAATTTAGAAAGAGCTGTAACACGTGTTGATACAAGTAAGAGGTCCTGGCACCTGCAGCGGCTGTAACAGCTGTAGCATTAGGGGTGCCATCTGCTGTTCCACACTGGCTGCTGCCACTGCTCCCTGCCGCCAACACAGAGAGCTGCAAAAAGCTGCTGCTGACAGCACAGGGAGAGCTTCTTACCTGCTTACAATTTCTGTCAGGCACAGCAAAAGGACCGCAGCCAGCAGATTGGTAACACCAGCATAGTCAGCGTGCAGTATCTGATCACGTTAGAGCATAAGGGGCACCCAGAGTGACCTGGGCCGGTTAACAGAGTCTTGTCTGGCCTAACATGGTCTTCTAGTTCTCTCTGGTTTCAATGCCCTTGTCTATTCATTCATTGGATGGAAGCAGCCCAGGAAATTGTGACCTCTGCAGGAATCCTGCAGTGGATCCTCGGCTACTGAGGATGTCAGCTAGCCTCATTCCTTGTACAAGTTCTGTTGAAGGATAACCTGAATGCTATGCCTCTATAATGGCCTCAACTTGTTTGTCTGGTCTATTTGACAGTAGACTAGGCAAATAAGCTCCATAGTCCATGATACACCCTAGATCAGTGATAAGGAATCAGACCATATCAATGCAGATATGGTCTTAAATATCTAAAATCAGGAAACAAAGAAAGCCAACTAACTAGTTCCAAAGGCACACTAATAAAATGGTTATAATGCCTATGAATACACAAAAGGAAATGGTAAATTATCACAGGCATACATGTGTTAAGTCCTTTCAAATGGAAATAAGGGCCTAGAGAGATGACTCTGGTTAAGAGCATGCTGTGCTTGCAGAGAAACTGAGATCAGGTTCCCATATCAGGAACCGTATCAGACGGTCTGTATTCCAGTTCCAGTGGTCCTCTTCTGGCTTCCAAGGGCATCTACTCACGTGCACATACCCACACGCAGATGCATGCCCATACACACAAATAAAAATAAAAATAAAATTTTACATGGAAATGAAAAGTGACCAACACAAAAGTTGTGGTGATTTCTGTCTTGGGGACAAAATAAAAACATGTATGATAGAGTGGGAAGAAGCTCACAAAAATGGATGATACGGACCTAAATCTTATTTTGAGAGACTGGCTGGCGTTTATAAGTAATGTTCAGAAATAAATTAAGTAAAGCACTGAAAAGGAACTCATTAATGAAAAGGCTGGGTGACACAGCCAGAAGCCATGAGACACGAGGCTGGGCTGAGGTATCGTGTGCCTTGTGTTCTTCAGCAGACAGGGAATGACATTGGCTAATAACCAAGATTTTTAAAGTGAGCTTGCTAAAATTTCAAGGACAACTACTTGCTAGTTAAAGGCTAGAAATAAAAATTTAAAATACATTGAATCAGCATAGGTGAGAAAAAAATGAAGAAAAATCAGTTCAAAAGATCAGAAAGAAACAAAATAGACTTCAGAAAAAGATGAAACTGGACAAAGGACACAATACATAGGATGTACGTGTGTATATAAATATGAATTCACATTGAATACCAAGAGTATAGGTCAGTAGTGTAGTTCTATTTTTAAATATTCATTTACTTACTATTTATTTATGAGGGTATGTGCATGCACACACTTTCCAAGACACACGTGTGTAGGTCTGTAGAGCACAATGCAAGGTCACCTGCTCTTCGGATTAAGGGAGTGGTTCCTGTGTATGAATGGCATAATGCAGTGTGGGCCTTAGCTAGATCACCTGCTATTCGGAGTGGCTCCTGTGGGGTGGTGCTCCACTCCAGCCAGGTGTGACACCAGCTTCCGCCCTGTGTCTGGAAAGAACCTGCACCAAGATGACCCATCTGGAGACAGAATATTATTGGCCGCAGTTGGAAACCACTCCATAGAGGGCTGGCTAACCAAACTCATAAAACCCCCTGCACTTCCTTGAATAAACGAGTTTTGCTGCTGCTTGCCCTGAGCATGCTTCTCACCCAGCTCCCGGGGTCAGTGTGTTGGCTCCGCCTCTTACCCCCTCATGGAAGAGACCCTGAGTGCCACCTGGGTGGGCACTAAGCAGAGGGACCCCAACAGAGGTCAGAGGACATCTTGCAAGAGTTGGTTCTCACCATATGGGTTCTGGGAACTGAACTCAGGCTGTCCAGTTTTATGGTGCCCTTCTCTGCTGAGTCATCTGCAGGCCTAATAATTGGTTTCTTTTTTTAAAAAAAAATCTAACTACAGGGGCAGAAGAGATGGCTCAGCAGTTACGAACACTGGCTGCTTTTTCAAAGGAACCAGGTTGGGTTCTCAGCACCCACATGGCAGCCAACAACTATCTGTAACTCTAGTCAAGGGATCTGATGCGCTCTTCTGGCCTCTGGGGATATCAGATGCAAGTGGCTCACATGTATGTAGGCAGACCACTCACAGACGTAACATAAGAGTAAATACAATCTTAAAAAAAAACTACCTGCATACCCTTTACAGTAAAAATTTTGGCACATTTCTTTAGGCTTACTTCTGCAGAACTTTCATAATTCTGTCCATTGTCTGTGTATTTGATGCACCTAATACAATAAGAATTCACAGTAAGACAAACCAATAAATGTCAGAAAAGTCAGAAGTAGCCTCCAGGGTTCTTGAAGATCTCTAGCAGTCTCTTTCAGGAGGCTGTGATAAATCTCTCTAGGACCCTTGAAACTTACCTCCCCAGAGTACTGATGTATAGCATTTCAGTGTTGGAGCTTTACAGACTCAGCACGGGACCACAGCTTCCGAGTATCATTCTGGGACCTGTTCAGAGAGCTGAATTCTTTATTGGAGAATCTAAAGAGTCAACTTTGCTAAAGTCTGATTCTGTGTTTTCCTGTCTTCAATGACATTTACTCATGTCAATTTCATAATGTCAGGACCAACCTTCTGATACAGGCTGAGACACAGCCATTTAGGGAAACAAACTTACAGGCATTAAAGTGCTAAGTGCCTATCTTGGCAGAGAAAAAAAAAATTCTATTTAAAATACCACAAAAAATAGAGTTGAAAGAAAACTGCAAAATATAGGAGCTTGCATTCCATGCCTGCGTTTAAGAAGAATAATGTTGGAAGAAGGTCTGAAACAGGATCACACGGGACTGCTTTTCTTCCCTAGAATCTACCCAGGCTGGCTCTAGGCCTTGGCAGATTTGAAAAACAGGAAACAGCTTCTTTTTTTTCTTCAAAAAATATTCTGTAGCTTTCCACTCTAACTGGCATTCTTACAATAGCCCAGGGCAATTCAATTTTTAATTATATTTTCATCAAAGTGAAATATGTATGGAGCTTTAAAACATTTTTTGACTTATATATTTTTATTTTGTATGTATAAGTGTCTGCCTCCATGTAATTGCACCTGTGTCATGCACTGCCAAAGAGAGTGTCAGATCCCCTGGAGCTGGAGGTACAAACCACTGTTAGCTGCCATGTAGGTGCTGAGAACTGAACCCAGGTCATCTGCAAGAGCAGCCAGTGTTCTTAACTGCTAAGCCATCTCTCCAGCTCCTATCTGCAGGTTTTGTTCTTTAATTAGAACATCTAAGAAATAACTCCCATGCCCTGGTACCCGAGTGGTCCTTCAAAAGCAACTTCTTCCTTTCTTTTAGCTTTGGATAAAATCCTATATAATCTTAAGAACTAATTTTTTCTATTGTAGACTTTGTCAAATTTCTGACATTAAAAATAAGCATTTGGAACTCCTCTAAGATCACCCCATCTCTCAGTGTTCACCCTCACCTACCCTCCAAACGCAGTTCATAATTTTAAATAAAATCATTAATCGCAGTTACAGTTTTATGTATACTTAGACTTTTTAATAAAATCATTAGTGTTATGGTTTGTGGCTATTTGTTGCTGAGCAAAGTCTTGTTCTATAGTTTTATATACATATATTTTTTTTAAATTTTTATTTATTTATTTATTTTAAACAGGATCTCTCTGCAGCCCCCACTGGCCTCCATCTCACAGAGATCTGCCTCTTCTTCTCCAGTGCTGGGATTAAAGGCGTGAACCACTGTGTCCAGCTTATTTCCTTTGGTAACTTTTCCGTTTCCCTTGGAGTTGATACTTGCTTTGTTTTTACTTGATAATTAAAAAAAATGTTCCTATTATGAAATATACAACCATTCAATAAAAAAATTTAGAAAAATGTTCCCATCATAAACTCTTCTCAAACTTTTCACAAAAACTCTAAAAACCTGTATGACTTTCTATACTGTTTACGCCTCCCTTTCTCCTCCCTCCCTCCCTCTCTCCTTCCTCCTCCCCTGCCCCCTCCCTCCTTCCTTGCTTCCTCCCTCCCTTTCCCCTCCCTCACTTCCTTCCTTCCTTCCTTCTTTCCCATGTTCCCCTTCCTTTTTTTTTTTTTTGTTTGTTTTGTTTTCTTTTGAGACAGGCCCAGCTGGCCTGACTGACTCTGTAGACAGGCTGGCCTCAGTCTCATAGAGATCTGCCTGCCTCTGCCTCCCAAGTGCTGGGATGAAAGGTATGCTCCACCACACCCAACAGCTATGCCATTTTCTGCTTGTGAAACAAAGCAGGTAACCAGCTGGTTACAGTTTGCTTTCCCCTGGACTCTTGCTTCTGTCTCTAATCTCTTCCAGTGTAGCCTTTTGTTGACATGTCATCCTTCGCCTCACCTCTGTGTTAGACATCCTGTTCACTGAGATTTGCTGTCTTTGATTCTTTTTTGTTTTAAAATCTACTCTCTAATCTGCCTAGAGTCACCAGTGGCTTCCTGCAAGGTAGAACAAGAGAATCAGCAGTAACACTTTGGGGACCCTGAATTCCTCAAGCTGTTTATGTACCTTTATATTTGGATAGCTTAGCTGGATATGGACCCAACGCTTCCTCGGCGTTCTGAAGGTATTGTCCTATTGTCTGATGATTCCCAGCGTCTTCTTATAATGTCATTCTCGTTATTTAAAGGTGACCAGTCTTTGCTCTTTGAGAGCTTTGTGGTTTTCTTAGTATATTCTCCTCGTATATTTATTTATCATTACTGTGCATGTGTGCTATGTGTGTGTAAGTCTGTGGGTGTGCTGCACCACGGTATGCATGTGAGTTCAGAAGACAACTTATCAGAGTCAATTCTCTCCTCTACAGTGGGTTCAAGAATCGAACTCAGGTCATCAGGCTTGTGTGGCAAGTGCTTTTATCCACCGAGCCATCTCAATGGCCCAATCCCTGATTTTTAATATCCATATTAACACTTTAGTTGAGTCTTTTCACGTTTATTTTTCTAGGTATATAATTACAGATTTGAAAATTACTTTATATTTTTTATGGGCCAAGTCTCCTTTCTAGTTTCTTCACCTATTTTTTCTGTTGGGCTCATTATTTGGATGTGTTTTTTTAAATTAGTCATGAAGCTTTCCAGAATTTTCCTTTCTTATTTTATCTTTGGTAAGTTTTACTTTCCAAAAAAAAAAAATAAGCCTCAAGTTATCTCCTGGCCTTTCCAATGTGGTTTATTTTTTCTTTCCTATGTTTATTTCCCAGACATTCTTAATTACTTCCTGTTTCTTTTTTATTGCATTTTAAAAAATGGAACTAATATATTCTCTCAGCTCTTTGAAGGCATTAAATAAATGTCTGTAAATTTTCTTCAGATTTCCACAGAATCTCATTTTTGTTGAAGTTTATTCCTTTCTATGGTTGTATTTGTCCCCATTTTTCATGGATGAATTTTTCCTTAAAAGTATTTGGCTTCTTGAATTGTCAGTTTAAACCAGGAAGATATTCAGCATGTACATGTGCATCCAGAACATAGCTACAAGGGCTTTGTGCTAGTTTCATAGCCAAAGCTCAGTTGTTCTCGAAAACTGTCCTCAAATGTCGGCGTACGGAAATCTTCCCCTCACCCTCCATTCAGTCTTTTTATATCGCCAGAGAATAGTTCTCCAGTGTTCACCCTTAGGGAATATGACTACTTGCCTACATTCTTGGGGCTGAGTCATGGTAAAGTGGTGGGTGTTTCAATATTTAGTGTATAGGTTTCAAATTTTAGTTTTTCATTTACGTATGATAGGGCATGCTCTTTGCTGTATGGCTGTATGAGTCGTGAAAATGCGAAGAGTCATAAATCACCACACAGTCAAGAAATAAAATGGGTTTACTGTTCTCCCCAGTCTCCTGCTCTGGGTTGCTTTCTGCTGACTGGAGGCTGGCTTACACTCAGCTTTCTTAGACAGTTCAGAACACCTGCCTAGAGATGATGCTGCCTATAGCAGGCTGGACTCTCCCACATCAATTAACAATCAAGACAATCCCCCACAGACAATGCCCACAGATCACTCTGATGTAGGCACTTCCTTAATTGAGATTCTCCTATCAGATGACTCTGGACTGGGTCAGGTTGGCCTCGGAAGCTAACCAGGATATGCCTCATGACGGCATTGGTTTTCAGCCTTCTCTAAGCCTTTTCCAGGGAACCATGTTCATGGAGTCATTTGTCCATGTTGTACTTATTGGGTGTGGCTATTTGCAGCTGTCATGATTCAGTTGAGAGTCACCCATTCTACTTCACATATCATCAGTTTCATCTCTTTCCCTCTTTAGCTGAGTCGTATTTTGTCACATCAATGTGTCATGACTGTACACCCATTCTTCTGCTGAGGGACGTACATGCTAGTTCCAATCTTCAATGATTATGAGTAAAACTGCCTTAAATATTTGAAGACAGACCTTTGTATGAGAATTTCAATTTCACCTTTTAGAGAGTGGTTCCTAGACCATTTGGTAAATATGGGTGTTCTTTCACTTTGAATGAAACTGTTTTTACAGTGACCCTGTCATTTTGTATAACAACTAGCAATGGACAACAGTTCCAGTGGAACTGGCTGTGGTGCTAGTTCTGAAGTCATTAGGATAGGTAGGATAGGTGTTTTTAGGATTTGTTTCTTCAGTTTTGCTTTACTTTGCTTTCAAGATGTGTGTGAATGTGTGCATTATATGTATGTGTGCACATGTGTGTACAGGTGCACTTATCCTTGGGCTGGAAGTCACATTTTTCTCAGTCGCTTCACCATACTTTTTGAGACGGGGTCTCTCACAGAACCTGGAGATTGCCCTTTTGACTAGACTGGCTGTCCAGTCAGTGAACTCCCAGGATCTGCCAGCCTTCACTCCCACAGTGCTGGCGTTCTAGGGGCATGCTACCATTCCTGGCCTTTATTTGGGTTGTGGGAGTCTGAACTTGGGTCCTTATGCTAGTACAATGAACACTTTACTCAGTATGAGAACTCTCTGGCTCTTGTTCTGTTGTTTATAAATTCTTTTAATTAATTAATTTGCTTTTCCATATTAATTTTAGAATAATCCTATTGATGTCCACAAGAATTTTTCTGGGATTTTGGCGAGGATTACTATAGGAGAAACCAGGTCCCTGGTCAAGGAACACAAGTGGTAGAGAGTACATAGGAATCACTCAGAGAATCCTTGAAATAATAAAGAGCTTCACAAAGGTTGTTAAGTTAGTGTGTATTATCCAACAGACTATAACTTCAGACTTCTTTGGTTAAGATGGAATAAGGACGGTACTGTACTGTCCTGAGAGAAACAGCTAAAGTGTTGAAAATGCTGTGTTAAATACAATTTTTAAGACATTTTCTATCAGTCAAGAGTTATGAGTGCCTTTGTTTACTGTATATAGTGCATTTCAGGGTCACATTAGGAAAAGGAAATCTAGACTAATCACAGTGGTTTTGTAATTGAGAGAAGCATCTGGAAATCTGAATTCTGAAGAGGAGAACAATAGAAAGGAGAATGCTTCATGAACAGAACTCTAGAGTTCCACCCCTAGCAGCATTTTTTAGCTTTCTTCCGATTACTGGACAGCATATACAGTCAAGAAAACTTTATGAGACAGAAGAAGAAAAGACTAGAGTGAATAGTGCTTACTGACAAGGACGAATAGGGAAGCTATAACTTTGAGATGAGTGGACAGAGCCCTCTGAAAGGCCTTGCATTAGCAGTGGTGACTATGCCTGACACATCAGAAAAACCAGACCCAACAAATCAAGTGTTTCTATACCAATTTAACTACATCCAAGAATAAAATTCAAGAAGATTTACAGGTAATACAAAAATATCCAGCATCCAACAAAACAAACTTCTTAGCACTTGGCATCCAATAAAAAAAGTACAAAGCATACAAGAAGCAGGTAAATTCGACTTATAATACAGTTTAAAAAAGTCAATCAAAATGGACCTAGAACTGTAACAGATGTTAGAAGTAGTGCACAAAGACATTGAGAAAGTTGTTATAACTGCATTTCAGATGTTTGAAAGCTAGAGGAAAGACCAGACAAACAGTGAAATATAAATAAAACCCCCATAGTTATGGAAATAATAATAAGAAGAAATGAAAATATTCCTCGGATAGGATTATTTGCATATTAAGCAGCATAGAGAAATAATTGGTAAACTTGATTATGTAGCAATAGAAGCTATGAAAAAGACAACAAAGTAAGATCTAAAAGAAAAAGAGAATCATTTGTATGTAGGATCACTTCAATCAGCTATCATATGTGAAAAAGATCTACAGAACAAAAGGAGAGGCACAAAGACAAGAAGAAGACTACACAAGGCACATCAAAATCAAATTCCTCCACTGTGACAAGGAGGAAAGTCTCAAAAGAACATAGACAAAAAACTATATTAAGCAGAGAGGAACAGAGACAAGACTTACAGCGTATTTTTCAACGTGAACAATGTAAGTAAGAAGATGATGGGACATCTCTAAATCACTCCAAGAAAAACTTCCCAGGGAGAAGTCTATGTTCACCAAAAACAGCGTTTGAATACAAAGATGAAATGAAGACTTTCTTCAAATATACAAAAGCTCAAAGAATTTATCATCACCAGAGACACACTATAAGAAATGTTACAGGATTTCCTTTCCATGGAATAAAAATACGAGCTGGAAATCAGGATGAGCACAGGAAACGGAAAGCACCACTAATGTCTGTGTGGATACATGTCCATGTGTTCACACACAACAGTGAGGACAGAAAGGATGAAAAAGGGCATACCATGCTGACACTATTATCAGGAAAATAAGAGCAGATTATATGAATATTAACCAAAGTAGAGTACAGAGAAAAGAATACTTTGTTGGAAAACAGCAATAAAGACTTCAATTAATTAAGAAGACATAAAATCTTAATTTTTTTACGTATAAAGGAGCCTCAAGATACATGAAGTAAAAACTAATAAAACTACAAGGATAATTAGAGAAATCCACAAATATGGATTAATTAAAGTTAACTTTAATTGCTAGAATGTGTAGACAGAGTCTCTGTAAAGATGTAGAATATTTGAGGAGCACTATAAATTTATTTGACTGATATTTACAGAATGCTGAATTCAGTAGCAGCAGGATTCATGTCCCTTTCAAATACATATAGAGCCCGTGTGAAGAGTGATCATGTTTTGGATGACAAAAAAGTCTTAAAAGGTTCTCTGAACACAATTAAATTAGAAATCTCAAATAGAATTCCTGAATATTTGGCAACTATAACATGCTTTAAAGATTCAACTTAAAGAGCAGCATGAAGTTAAAGGGGCTAGAGAGATGATTCAGCAGTTAAGAACACTTTCTGCTCTTCCAGAGGACCTGAATTTGGTGGCTCACAACTGCATGTATCTCCAGTTCCAGGAGGTCTCATGTCCTCTTCTTACCTCTGAGGACACCCACACGTAGGGGGCACACACAAACATGCACACACAGTAACTAAAAAGAAAGCTTTTAAAAATAAATTATAAAATATGCTTTACTAAACTTTTAATGAAAAAGTTGTGAGATGCCATGAAAGTAGTAATTGGAAAATTTATAATAATAAATGTCTGCAATATTATTAAATGGCAAAATTAATCTTAAATTATTGATCTCAGCTTCTTCCTTCAGAAACTAGAGAAAGTAAAGCAGAATAAATCCAGAGCAATCAGAAGACAGTCAAGTATTATGGAAAACAGAAAAACAGCAGAACAAGTAAATGAAACTAAAAGCTGCTTCTTTGAAAAGATTGACTAAATCAACAAACAGCTATGTTTTTCAGGAACAAAAAAGCAGACACAAGTGACCTTATTAGGAATATACATGTTCTACAGATGTTTGATGGATAGTAAAGATGTGTTATGAACAATTTTATGCCAATATATTGGAGAACTTGAGAAAATCAATAAACTTGAAAGCTCAAAACTGTTAAAGCTTATTCAAGAAGAAATAGATAACATATATGTTTTGATAATAGAATTTTTAGTTAAGTTTCTTCCCCCCAAAGAAAACCCCAAGTCCAGGTGATATCATTGAAAACTTTTACCAATTAATAAGGAAGTAATACCAATTCTACAGAAATTCTTTCAGAAAGCTGTAGCTTGGGGGCTGGAAAGATGGCTCAGTGATTAAGAATGCAAACTGCTCTTGCAGATGACCCCAGTTTGATTTCCAGTACCCATTTCAGGTAGCTCATAATTACCTTTAACTCTAGTCAGGGGATCCATTCCAAGGACACCTGCATTCTTACACATACCTTACACACACACACACACACACACACACACCACTCTTAAATAAAATAAATATTAGGAAATCTATAGCTCATTTGAGTTGGATATTACACTTACACCAAAATAAACAAATATAACGCAAAATGAAAAGGACTGAACTGCATCTCTTGTAAACATACAACCAAAATTCTTTTCTGAACTTCAGAAAATCAGGTGCAATAATACACAAACAGTTGTCTTTTTTCACCTTTACAACAGTGAGAAAGTATTACATATACATTTAGATGAACAATGGATTTGATTTAGATCTCACTCTGGTTTACTGATAGTTTGTATAGTGTTTCCTTTTAATAATGGGTGGCACCCGGATCAGGGTTCAGCTCCTGGCAGCCACATGATTTTGAAAGTAAACAATGGTTTACTTTCTATTGGTAAATGGTCTATTACACACTAGATAGATAAGGGATGATTCAGGTGGGTGCGTTATGTGCATTTTCTACCTACAGTATTTTTACCTCTTGATAGATTTACTGAACTGTAATTCCACCAGAAGTTGAGGAGCTTGTTTGAAATTTAGCTTTTGTCTTTAATACAGTATTACTTTTGTCTATTTTGCATTGTATGTGTCTGGGTGTGGGGTCTCTGTCAGGTCTCTCCTTCCACCATGTAGGACCCAGGAGTAGAATTCAAGTGGACAAGCTTGGTGGCAAGTGCCTTAACCTGCTGAGCCATCTTGGCAGACTACTTTTTTCTTTTTTAAAATATTATAGTTTGACAAAGTAATGAGGTTATTATGGTATTGTCATAAAACATGCCATTATACTTTTCTCTAGTTCATCCCCACCCACAGCCTTCTCCATCCCCTCTTGCCTCCCTCTTCCTCTCCTCCTTCTACTTCATGTCACACTTGCTACGTATCCCTTCAGATCTTTTCTACTCTTCTCTTAGTCACCTTTATAGTTTCATGCCCCATACATATTTTAAATATTATATACATATTATATGTTATATATGTAACTCTAGGTTCTACATATGAGAGAAAATGTGCAGGGTATATTTTTCTGAGGATGGTTATTGAGCTCCTGTCCCATCCATTTTCTTTCAAATTATTTCATTTTTATTTATGGCTAAAAAACATTTCTATTGTATATATTACCAAATTTTCTTTTTCTACCTGTTAATAGACATCTAGGCTGGTTCTATTTCTTAGCTGCTGTGAATATCACAGCAATTAACATGGATGTGCAAGTGTCTTTGTGGTATGCTGACTTAGAGTTGTTTGCGTTCATATCCAGGAGTGACAGATGTTTAGATTCCTGAGAAACCTCATTATTGATTTCCACAATGTGGCAGCGGTTTTCACTGCCCTCAGAAGAATATTAGGGTTCTTCTTTCCCCACATCCTTGCCAGAATTTGTTGTTCTAGACTTTCTTCATCTCTAGTCATTCTGATTAGGGTGAGATAGGATCCCAAGGTGATTTTTATTTACGTTTCCCTCATGACTAAGAATGAATATGTTTTCAAATCTTTAATGGAAATGTATATTTCTTCTTTTGAGACTTGTGTATTCAGTTCATTGACCTATTTATTGGTTAGATTCGTTTTTTGTGTTTAGTTTTTTTCAGGTCTTTATATATTCAAGGTATTAATCTCCTGGCGTAGAGTTGACAAGAGTGTTTCCCCATTCCTTATGATGTCTTCTCACTCTGTCAAGAGTCCGTTTTGCCTTGCAAAAGATTTTTAATTTCAAACAATTCCATTTGTCAATTCTTGGGGATATTTTCTGAGCTTGGAGTCCTTTCCAGAAACCCCTTACCAATGCTTACCCCTTAGCATCTCGTTTTTATTTTCCTCTAGCAGGTATAATGTTTCAGATCCTTACGTTAAAGTCTTTGATCCATTTTGAATTGATTTTTTAGTGCACCATGAAAGAAATGGATCTCGTTTCATTGTTTTATGTGTTGATATCCAATTTATCCAACACCAATTGTTTGAAGAGGTTATATTCCTTGCCCAACCCACTACAACACAATGTATGTTTCTGACAGCTTTGTCAAAGACCATGTGGCTATTACTGTCTTGGTTTATTTCTGGGTCCTTTGTTCCATTGGTCTACATGTTTGTTTTCTGTGCTGGTATCGCGCTGTTTTGTTGTATAATTTGAGATTATACTTCCAGCATGGTTCTTTCTCCTTGGGATTACTTTGACAATCTGGAACATTTTGAGCTTCAGTGAGTATTGTATAATTTCTTTTCTGGTTCTCTTAAGAATGCCTTTGGAAGTAGAAAAAGGAGTAGAGAGAATACTAATACATCTCTCAGCTCTCACCAGAGAAGCTTCCTTATGCAACATAGGGTGATTTATACAGGAAGTCATGACTGGCCAAAATGTAGAGTAAGAGACAGCAGAGTGCATGTCCCTGGGTAAACTTCTATATTAAACCTCACCCACCCAGGGCTCAGGGACCATTGTGGAGGGGGCGGGGCAGAAATGCTGTAAGAGCCAGAGGTAATGCATGACTATAAGGAAAAGGGGAACTCGCTCACATGAACTAACAGCACAGGACCCATGCAAGCTCAAATCAGACAGAGAACTGGGGGAATGGGCAAGAAGATTCAACCTTAGCTGGGAAACTTTGGACACCTGAACACTAAGAGAGAGAGAGAGAGAGAGAGAGAGAGAGAGAGAGAGAGAGAGAGAGAGATGGTCTTTTTAAGGGAATGATGCTAGATAGGTTGACTAGGCTCCAGTGGATGAACTCACACAAAGGGACATCTGGGTAGACAAACTTGACATGATAGACGTTAACATATATGCCAGAATGCATGAAATCTGGTGAGTGGGCTATGAGGGCATGCAGATAGGGGGTCTAAATATGATTAAGATGCATTGTATGAAATGCACAAAAATTCAATAAAAGCATATATTGAAAAAATAATGTGACTGGGACTTCGATGGGCTTTGCAACGTGACTGTAGATCACACTGAGCAATGTACCCATTTTCACTATATTAATTCCCTCAGTCATTAGCAGGGGAGGGCCTTCTGTCTTCTAGTATTGTCTCCAGTATTTTTCTTTGGTGTCTTTCATCATAGACATCTTTCATTACTTTGGCTACTTCTCAGGAGTTAATTATCATTTGGAGCTATTGTGAATAGATTTTTCTGCTTCTTGGCAAAGTAATTATTGGTATATAGAAACGCTATTAATTTTATATCTTAATTTTTTTACTCTGGAGTTTTGCTGAAAATGTTTATCAGATCGAAGAGTTTTCTCACAGGGTGTAGGAATTATTTAATTTTCTCCCTGATTTCTTTAGTGTCCATGTATTTTTTTCAGTCTTCTGGGTATTTATATAGTTTCTAAGGTTTCCGTTGTTATTAATTTCTGGCTTTATTCCACTATGATCTGATAAGATAAGATAAGGAAACTATGTCCATTCTTTTGTATTTAAGACTTGCTTTGCAGCATAGAATGTGGTTTGTTTTTTAGCCAGTTTCAAGGGCTGCTGAGAAGAATATGTATTGCCTAGCTGTTGAATGGACTTTTCTACGTGTATCTGTTAAGTTCATCTAATCTATAGTGTAATTAACTCTGAAGTTTCCTGTTGATTTTTAGTTTGGATGATCTATCTAGAGATAGTCTAGGGAACTGAAATCACTCAATATTATTGTATTGGGACCTAGCAAATCTTATATACTAATTGCTGTTTGCTTTATGAAATTGGGAGTTCCGACACTTGGTGCCTATGTATACTCATATATTTACAGTTGCTGTTTTTTTAATGAAGTGTTTCCTTTATTAATATGCAGTGACTCCTATTAATTTTGCTTTGAAGTCTACTACATCAGGTAACAGGATGGTTATACCAGTTTTCAGTTTCCTGTTCACTTTATAGATTGTTTTCTAATCCTTGACTCAGTCTGTGGGTATCTTTAGTTCTATGGATTCAACAGATACTTGGATAGAGTTTTTTTTAACACAGTCAATCATCTAGTCTCTTTACTGGAGAGTTGAGTTCATTTACACTTGATTGTTTTTGAAAGATCTTCACTAATTCCTGTAAATTTGTTGGTTGTTTTTCTAGTTGGTTGAATTATTTTTTGTGTGTTACTTTCTCCCCTGTTTGTGTTAGGTTGGCTGATTTACTGTGGTGGATGTGTTGGATTCCTTCCTGTTTCTCCTTTGTTCAGCTATTCCTCTTCTGAAATTTATTCTTTTCTGTATGTTCATGGTTGAGACAGTCTTTCTTCCTCCTTTTTATGATATTCCTTTACTTATCTTCTGCAGTACTGGCTCGGTGGTCATGGATTGCCTTATCTTGAAATGTCCTTGTTTCTCTGCCAATTTTAAAAGATAGCTTTGCTGTACATAGCAATCTAGGTTTGCAGTTATGTACTTTTAGGGCTTAGAGTATATATTCTATGCTTTCCTGGTTTTAAGGGTTGCTTATGAGAAATATGGTGTTATTCTCACATGTTTGCTCTTATAAGTGATGTGGTCTTTTCCTGTATGGTGTTTGACATTACGTTTTGCTTTGCGTTTTTGACATCTTTGCTCTAACGTGTCATAGAGACATTCTCTTCTGGTTATGCTTACTTAGGGCTCTAAATTCCTCTTGTGTTTGGTGTCTGTTCCATTTTTTCTTGGAGGATTTTCTATAGTTTCACTGAGAAGATTTCCTGTGCCTTTCGTGTGTCTCAGTTCCCTCCTCCGTCCTATAGACGCTGACGTTTGCCCTCTTGATCCCAGAGTTCTTGGACGCTGTGGTAGTGCTCACTTTCCCTTGTTGATATCTGAACATGGGTTTCTCCGAGCCTGTCCTCCGTTCCTGACATCCGTTCTGTTTGCCCGAATCTACTGGTGATTTGTCCCTCTATGGTTTTTATTTGATTCACTGAGTTTTTTTCATTTCCAATATTCCTAATTTTTTTTTCAACATGTGAAACTCCTTGCTGAGTTTTTCTTCCATGTTCATGACCTTTTCACCCAGTTGGTGATTTTCTCATCTGTTCTGTTGACACTTTTCTCTGTGTTGCTGACTTTCCTCTCTAGATCCTACCCTGCCTTACTCTGGGTTCTTCTTGTTTGTTTGCTTGCTGGCTTGCTTGCTTGTTTTGTGGCAGAGTCTCACTCCATAGACCTAGCTGTCCTGGAACAGGATCAGGGTGACTGATCTCCCAGCACTGTGCCTGCCTCTGTCTCCCTAGTGCTGGAATTACAGGCATGCAATGCCATACCCAACCAAATTAATCTGCTCTTTATCTTTTTTGAAATCACTGATGATTTTGAAATGCTCTTCAAGTATTTTATCTATTTCAGTGTGTTTAAATTTAGTACTTAACAGGGCTGGAGAGATGGCTCATTGATTAAGAGCAATGGCTGTTCTTGTAGAGGACCTGGATTCAGTTCCCCACACTTACATGGCCACTCACAACTGTCTGTGACTGCAGGTCTAGGGGGATCCTATTTCCTCTATGAGCATTGCATGTATAGATACACTAACCTACATGCATAAAAACACACATATATAATAAACACAATTTTAAAATCTTAAACTGATGTATCCAGTAGTTGAGGAATTAAATTTGAAGGAGTCGTGTTGCCTTTTTCATTTCTTATGTTTCTCTGGTGCAATTTACACTCCCCCTGGTGTGCAAATCTCTTCCTGTTTTATCTGGGGACCGTCTTCTTGAGCAGCCTACTCTCCTTTTTTTTTTGGCCTTTTTGAGACAGGGTCTCTCTGTACTCAGCTGGCCCGGAACTCTCAATGGAGAACCAGGTGGCCTTGAACTCACAAAGAACCTCTATCTAATTCAGGGTATTGGGTCTTATGTGGAGGTCCTTGATCAATTTAGAGTTGAGTTTTGTGCATGGTGAGAGATGGAGATCAATTGTCACCTGAGAAACGTCATACTTCTACATGCCCTTATCTGGTCTGACTAGGACTGTTTGTTGAACATGCTGTCTTTTCTCCAGTGTGTACTGTTAGCGCCTCTGTTCGTACTGTAAATGTATGGATTTAAATTTGAGTACTCAGTTCTGTCTCACTGATCAATATTTCTGCTTTTATGTCAGTGCCATGCTGTTTTAAGTACTAAAGTTCTGTAGTATGATTTGAGATCAAGGATGTCTCCAGCAGTTCTTTTATTATTCAAGATTATACCGAATATCCTAGTTTTTAGCATTTCCATATGAAATTTGACACTGTTTTTCAATTTCTGTGGAGAATTATATTGGGATGTTAGTGAGTATTGCATTGAATTTGTAGATTTCTTTTAGTAGGATGGCCATTTTTACAATATTAATCCTACAGATCCATGAGCATTAGAGGAGAGGGGAAAACCTAATACTAGTTTTCTACTAAATAGTTATCATATTGAACTGACTCTTGATACATTGTTATACCCATAGATTAATGCATCTCTCAACTCTCACCTGAGAAACTTCTTTATGCAAGAGAAGATGATTAACACAGAAACCTGCACTGGAGAATGTGCAGAGAACAAGAGGCTGCAGAGTGCTCATTCCTGAAAGGACACCTGTATTAACCTTCTGCCTCCCAAGGTTCAGGGATCATTGCAGAAGCTGGGGTGGAATGACTGTAAGAGCTGTGGATGACCACAAGGAAACAGTTTTCCAGATAGCTGGGCAGTTACTCATATAAATTCACAGCAATGGTGACATCCTGTACAAGTGCCATGTAAGCTCAAACCAGAAAAACAGTCCTAGCATAGACATGAGGAAGTGGGTAAGAAGCTCAAACCCCTCCTAAGCAAACTGTGGCAACAGATGGCTGCTGGGAGATGCAGAAACAGCTTCTTTCAAGCATGGGATTTTTGGTAGGTTAACCAGAATTCAGTGGATGGACCCTCACTGAAGGACATTTGGAAACATAAATTAAACTCTCTAGGCCTTAGTATATATTATATATAAATAATATACATTATGTATAATAGAGTACATTAAATTGGATGGGAGGCAATAAAGGATTTGAAGATAGATGTGGGGATCTAAACAATGTCAAATTTTATAGTATGAAAATTGAAAATATTCAATAAGAAAAAGTAAGGAGAAGAGTGAAAAAGAATGTTATGAAGGGGAAGAAAAATGACCAAGAGAGGAGGTGAAATTTATAGAGAAGAATAAAAATTATTTCCTAGAAATTAAAAAGTTTCAAATAAAAATTAGATCAATTAAGAAGAATATTAAAAAATTAAAACCCAAGTTTTAAAAACCATGATAAAATAAAAAATATTACTGAAAGTACAACAGAAAGAATAAAAGCAACAAGCATAGGACAAATAAGATGCAAAAAAGAAAGAAAAACTATTGACCAATAATGAAAAGAACTCTAAGTCAAATTAGATGACTGTGTGAAAGGCAATAAAAAAATCAAAACATAACTTCTGAAACATAGTGAAGATTTTGCTGCAAGTGTAAAATGAAAATGACTGGAAATACAAGGTGCAACCACAGAGCAGACGTGATCACATGCATGTGGCGGAGTCAGTAGGACTGCCAGCCTCTTGTCTTTCCTGTGGCCTATTAGGTTATTGAGTCTAGTTTATTTACTTTTAATTTATGTGTGTGAGTGTTTTGCCTGCATGTAAGCACACCCATGTCATTCTGTGCCTGTACAGGTCAGAAGAGGGCAGTGGATCCCTGAGACTGGACAGTTGCTAGCTGCTATGTGTACTCGGGGCAAATCCAGGTCCTTTGCAAGAGCAACCAGTGTTTTTAACCACTGGACCATGGTTAGCTTCCTGGTACTGAGTCTGTATTTGGACAAGTGTCCCATGTCTTCTAAAGCTGCCTTCACTTTAGTAGCTGACCACACTTACCTTTGCAGTCTGTGGACTGCATAGGTTCTTCACCTTTAGGATACTCCCCAGATCATAACATCCCTGAGGCAGCCAGTGGTCTAGGCAGAGCATGTAAGTATGCATGTGTGTCCCAACTGGGTTGGGAGTATAAGAAGCAATTATAGCACTGATATCTCTGCAGATAGAGAACCTGTCTTCATATTTTCAAGATATCTTAAGTATTAATCACCCTACTGGAAGGAAGCAATCGTGGGTTCTCAGTAGGCCTGGGGCTCCAGAGCTTGGAGACTCTGCAGCAGTGACTGGTAGGTAAGTGGTTCAAGAGGTTGATCTGTTCACTGAACTCAAGCTCAGGGATGTCAAATTCCAGAGTTATCTCAGTTGGTAAGATCTGCTCCCAGCCACAGAAGGCAGGGCTATATTTTTCTATAGTTCCTGTTGCCTGAGCTTCTTGTTAGTTTCTGGTTCACCTTCTCTTCCACAACTACCTCCCAAGGAGGTCTGTCACCCCATGGCTATGGTAGATTAAATTCAGGCTTCCTAATTTGTGGTTGTTCCCTGTTCTCAGATCCCCATGGGACTCAATTTTAGACAAGTTTTCTCCCAAAGTGGTGCCTGGCCACAAGAACCCTGAGTCATACAGAGTAACAAAATGGGATTCCTGTCCACTGCTGACTTGCTCACTAGAGGATCATTCACTGTCTCATTAAATTTTGTGACTAAATTTGAGGCTTATCAGGGCTATAGGCTTTTCTGGAGGCTAAGCCTGCCCGTTTCTTTTTCGACAAAGCCACATGAAAAAGGGGGAAGGGCTTTTCTTTATCCCACCAGGGAGCTGCGTGGTTGGAGTGGTGTTTGGCTTGGCTTACGTCTTCTCGGGCATCACTTGTCTTTCTTTTCTCTTTTCAGGTGTCCTGTCACTGCCTGTAGGATCTCCCAAAGCTCTTTTCCTTTCTTTGGAACAGACTTTATTTTTCTTATTCTGACTCTTCTCCTTTACTGGGTCACATGAATACAGCTTCTATTTCACCATCTGTTGAGATCAGGCTATGCCCTGTCTGAAGTTACTTTCTTGTGCAACGCAGTGGATTTTCAGCCTGAACCTTGCTCTAAGAGACTCCATTTTACAAGTGACTTTTGACTCCATTTTGAAAATACAGGATGACTCTGAACTGTAGTGGCCACAGAAACACCATCTGTCCAGTACCAACCACAAGGCACAGACTAGTAAATAATTTATTCCTAAAAGTAGAAAAGGTGCCACCCTATAACTCTATCAGAATACATTTGGACTACAGGAACACATGGACATACTAAAATTATCTCAGGGAAAATAGGCCGAAGGACTTATCAGATACACTAGATTGAGGTTCACTCATCTGGAACTCATAAATGGAGGGACGCCTGTAATAAACTGTCATCTGAGCATCCAGTGTGATGTACATATCAAGAGACCAACAGGCAGAGAGCTCCTGACTGTCTCTGGGGCTGCACTTTAACTTTGTCTGCACTGCTGATGCAGCTTGCTTGAATTGCTGCCTGTCTGTCTGTCCAGTTCAGCCTTCTGGACCTGCCATCTATCTGCCTGCTCATTATCTGTCTGTACCCGATCCAGCCCTTTGCCTCTACAGCCTCCCCTGTCCTGCAGCTCTCTCCTGTAGCTTGCTTAGCTCAAATCTGTGACCCAGATGGCCTGACTCTACAGCAGAGTTTGTTACCTTATCCCCACAGAGGCCCTTTCTGCAAGCCTACCAACTCTGCCTCTGTTAAGCCTCTCTGAAACTCCTTGAAGCCTGCTATGGCTTCTTTAACCCTTTGCAGCCATTCTGTAACCTACGTGTATACATACATATGGGTACAGATATTAGATATATTTATTGTATGATGTGAGAGCTAATATTGGTAACTAATACTAGAATGGAAGAATCTGTTTTTCTCAGTCAGTTTTCAAGGAAATTGAGACTGATTTTCAAATTGCTGCCAGCAAAACTGATACACTTTGTAAAGTTATTGTTTCTTAATAAACTCTGACATTTTGTAAAGACACAAACATGTCTGCCCATGCTTCTGACATAGCACATCTATGACACCATCTTTCCTGGAAGTCTTTTTCTTTTAAAAAGTTCATTTATACAACCAAGTGAGGTCAATTGCATGAATGTAGTTTTGGTCTAACATTTGAAGATGTATTAGCAAAGATCATCTTATTAACAAACTAAATAAAATCCATAGGAATATTTCAAGAAATCTGGAAAAAGTATTTCAAAAATCCAATATTCATTCCTGATGAATTTCTTTCAACCTAAGGTGGTATATGTGAAAAATTCCTATCTGATGGATAGGAATTAATGGTGAAAACCTCAATATTCCCCTTCTAAGAAATAAAAAAGGGATGTCTATTCTCAATACTTCAGTTCATCATACATATATAATCTGATCCATACAACAAGACAAGGAAAAGAAATTAAAGGCATCAACATCAAAAAGAATGAAGTAAGAACTACTTTTGTGGGACTAGAGAGATGGCTCAGCAGTTTAAGAACAGTGGCTACAGTTTCAGAGGACCTGGATTCAGTTCCTAGAACCCACATGGCAGCTAGCAATTATCCCTAACTCCAGTTCCAAGTTCTCTTCTGGTTTCAGTGGACCATTTTACACATGGTGCACTTACATACATGCAGGCAAAACACTTACATACATAAAATAAAAACAAGTAATTTTTTAAAATAATTGCTTTTGTTAATAAACGAACTGATTTGTTTGGAGGTAATATCTGGATGTGTACAAAATAATTACTTGAACTGGTAATTAGGTTTAGAGATAGTGCAAGATGCGCCATCAATGTTTAAGAGCCAATGTGTTTCACTATATTGGCAATGAGCCATCATTTCTCTTTTAGACTGTTTTCATAAGAGCTAGATCTTCAGAAGTTAAAATTAAAATTATTGCCATTTACAATAGTATAAAATTATGAAATATTTGGGATTAAATCTGAGTTGCAACATTCTATGCTGACTTATTGAAAACTATAAACTATAGTGGGGAAAATTTTAAGAGTCCTAAATAAAATGAGAGATAACATTGTGTTTATGGGTCAGAAGATCCAAATCTGTTAAGATATCAGTTCTCTCCAGTTTGATTTATAGATTCAACATAATTTCAAATGAAAAAATAAGCTCCAGGGCTAACATTCCACTAAATGCTTCTAAACTACACCAGAAAACTGGCTTGAAGAGAGATTATGCCTTTGTTGCTACCACAGTACATGTTCATATTGATGTCACTGGGTGGGTGCTTGATTTTGCAAAGCTTTCGGCATTCAGCTTGGCTTCATCTTCTCCTGCTGCCCTCACTGATTCCATTTGTAAAGCCTTCTTACAACCACAGCTTCTCCTAAATGCTTAAAGTCCTTCCCACTAGTAAAATAAACACCACACACAGAGATAGCATTCCCTCTCTCACTTCAGAACTAAAGTCTTCTAGGAATATAAAGACTACTGGTAGCGAGCTACCTGTCTGTACACTGCCGAAAAAGAAATGCAGAGGCTGGACATGGCAGTGGTGCCTGTTATCCCAGTCCTGGGTATGTGGAGGCAACAGCATCATGAGCTTGAGGCCAGAAAAGGTTACAAAGCCAGACTGGATTTCAAAAAAATCAAGGGATGAGGGTGTGGTTTAGTGGTAGACTACTTGCCTAGGATGTACAAGGACCTGATTCAAAGCTGGGTAATATTTGCTTTTTTAAAAAGTCTTGAAAACAATCGGAACTTACTAAAAATGAGACTGGCATTCAGAAAATCTGGGTAGCAAGAAATCACATACATGCCATAGTTCAGAATCAAACATTAAAGATCTTAAGACTTTTGCTGTACACTAAAAGAAATTCCCAAACTGCTAAGTATCATAGTCCTTTAACGATTCCTCAACAGAAGAAAACCCCGTGCGAAGTCCACAGAGCGCGTCTGCTTCCATTCCCTTCAAATCCACTTGCAAACAGTTCCAAAAATGTATGTGCAGGTCCTACGTGGAAAGACAAAATACAAAAACTAAAATGCAACAAATGGCAGCCCAAGAGCCGCAGGAAGCTTCCACTCAGTATCTAAAGAGAAGTGGCCTATTTCTTTTTGTCTCTGGGAGTAACAGAGAAATGGGCCGAGAGGTCACCCATTGTTAGAGCCACACAGGGAAGGGGCCTAAGAGACACCCTCTGTTAGAGCCACAAAGGAAGGGTTATAGGGACCAGCCGTTGGAAGGGGTGCAGAAGCCCCCTTAGGCCAGCATACATACACAGGACATCCCCTTGGAATGTCTCACAAGAAGTTAATGCTGAGTTTGGGGCTTTTCTCTCCTTTGATTTCCTAAAAGATTTCCTTTCCTTTCTTTTTTAAAAACACTTTATTTACTTTTATTTTTTGTGTATGAGTGTATTGCCTGCATGTATGTAAGTGCACCCATGTCATGCAATGCCTGGAGAGGTCAAAAGAGGGCATCAGATTCCCAGGAACTGGAGTTTTGGCTGGTTGTAAGCCACCCTGTGGGTGCTGGGAATCAAACTTGGGTCCTCGACAAGAACTGCATAGCCATCTCCAACCCTTGAAATTTCCTATTCTGTTCTTTTTTAAAATGTATATTTCTTAAGATTTTCAGAGTTCCAGAAAAAAATATAATCCATCTATCAGCAGCATTGTTGCATGGCTGGTATAATTCAATGCATTAATGGCCATCTTGTGGAGCAAATAAACAGGTGAACTTTGAGACACTAGTGCGGTTCTCCACAGGTGTCTGGGATTTTATGTAGAATGCATATTTTATGTGGATATATTCTAAAAGTATGCAACTAGTTTTTCTGGGCTACCAGAGAGGAGAGATTTACAAGTGATTCTCTCGCTTTCTCTTTCTCTCTCTCTCGCCTTTCTCTGTCACACACATTCATTGTTTTTATAATTCTACATTCACATTCTACTAAAGGATAGAATTCTCTTCCTAGAGAACATCTGTCTTAGTCTGTTCCTGCTGCTATAACAAAATGCTTTCGGTGGACAACTTATGTTTTAAAAAGTTTTTGAGTGGACTACTTACAAGAAACAAACCATGGTTTATCACAGTTCTGGAGAGCAGGAAGTCCAAGGTCAACATATTGTCAGATCCAGCAACTGCTGAGGGCCGCTCTCTCCTTCAAAGATAGTACCTTGTTGCCATGTCTTCCTATGGCTGAAGAGCAAAAAGGGTCCAGGCAAGCTCCCTCAAGCATGTCTATAAGCTCATAATCCCACTGGTCAATGAAAAGCCCTCTTGACCTACTCGCTCCTAAAGGTTCCATTTGTTAATACTGTTGCATGGAGGAGTAAGTTTCAACCTGAGTTTGGGAGAGGCACAAACATTGAATCCTTAGCTGTGTTCCTCAGTCCCACTGAAGCATTCAACTGAAGATCAGTATCCTCTAAGCCACCTTTCTAACCTACATGTTTTTGCCTGAAGGCTCCTAGAGTTATTTGCCTTTCCCACTCCAAACCTGATACGTTGAAGTTGCTACTGAAGTCAGGTCCCATGAACCTGCCAAAAATCTGCGTATCTGCCAGTCTGGTCCCGCATACAGAGGTGTTTCTGTGGAGGTGGGCGTTCCTCTTACTTTGGAACATCTACTCCTAGCCCTTTCCAGCCACGCTTCACTTCTTCCTTGTTCACCGGCTCCTGAAAAAGAAGGAGCTCCTTGTTCAAGGTTCCTCAGCAGTGAGGATCTTCCTCCGTCTGTTCTGACCCCCTGACTCCTGCCCACACCATTGCAGGCAATGAGAAAAGGCCTGATTGCTAGTGTTTGGCTCCTTTCCCGAATGGCCTCCCGTATCCGCTCCCAGCACCCACTTGCCACATACCTCAGGGCCCTTTGAATTGTCCAAGAGGTCTCTTTCGGAAGCAACTCTCAGCTACAGTCTGGAGCTCATAGTGCCCACGCTTTGGCTTCCTGTCTGGCTGGAGAGGGTGGGGCAGGTGACGACCAATGGCAACGTCTGCACGGGAGGTCCCGTCCTAGCTGCTGCAGCTGGCTGAGATAGCTCTACAAAGGATGTGCTCCTCTTGGATGGTCCCTTGATCCAGATCCACCATGGCCCACCTTGGTTCTACTCCGGCTGCCCTTTCCAGAAGGGTCTCTTTTTCTGCTCGGTGTTCTTGGAAAGTGGAGTCCCCCACACATACACCACACATAAGGCAGGTAGCAGAGCTAGAGACTCCGTCAAAGCGGTCTCTCAATTTTGCTGCTTGTTTTTTCTCTGAAATCTAACACAAGGCACTTGGATGACAAGATTGTGTGTGATAGACATTATCATCTTTTTCTGGTACAGTCCAGCACCATTAACTCCCCTTCTTAGGGCAATAGGGCAAATGTATTTTCTTCCTTGGCTACTTGTGGTTGGTCCTATTCATTGACTCAGTCAGTCTCAATTCCATCTTCTAACTCAAAAACCTGGAGAGGCTGAAAGTGTTTTCCCACTGTCTTTTACTTAAGAGTCTAGATTCAAAGCAGATCTCACTAACAACACATACACACCACACATACCACATGCAGGTACACACAGACACACATACAGGTATACATCAAATACAGAACACCAATACACAAACACACAACATGCACACACACACACATGCACACACAAAGACATATCACACATGGGGCTACACCTAAACACACACCACATTTATAAACACACACCACATGCAAGTAGATACACATACAAACACACAAATACACACAAACACCACATTCATCCATACAAATATACACCACATGCATTCTCACACACACATGCACACATGCACACAAGCACATACCACACATGGGTACACACATAAAACACACACAATATGAACATATTCAACTCATGAGCATACATGCACATATACACACACAAAACCACAAACACCACACATGTACATACAAGCACACAGCACATGCACACTCATGCATATATGCATACACACATACACACGCCATATATGCATACACAAACACATAACACACACCCACACATGCATGCACACACACAAACACAAAACACACAGATATATACATAAACACACATCACATGCACATTCACATACCCATACATGCACACACACACACACATACCACATGTAGGTATACACACATAAACACATACCACATGCACCCTCACACACATACCTCACACATGGGTACACACATGCCACATGCACACACACTCAGGTATGCACACACATACTTCACACACAAACATGTACACACACAGACACATGCATATTCATAAACACACACCACATGTACACTCACACACACACACACGATGCATGGAGGTAGGAGCCATCTTCCAGCCAGCCTCACTGTCTCTGCAGGCAGAAGTCCCAGAACTCCCAGTCCTGCAGGGCACTCTGCTGTGGTCTGGATGTGGGGAACCAGCTGCAGTGGAAGGTGAGTTTGAACTTGGAGCTGCAGCAGTAGATCAGGGTGGCTGTGGCCTGGGATTTCTGTACTGCATTTTCTGGAAATTTAGATCAGAATATTTTCTTCCAGTTTAGATTCATGAGAATCTAATTCCAGACATTAGATCACCAGATTCTTAAACTCTGTTAAAACAAATAATAAATAAATAAATAAATACATAAGCTCCAGACCTCTAGGAGGCAAGTCTACATTGAATCTGGAATCTGTCCCCCTCACCTAAACCCCACCTACCTCATGTCTTATATTCATTCCTCCTTAAACATACTATTTCCCTGCTCAGCTATGAATAAACATAATATAACATGATTTTTAACTAAGATGTTCAGTTTAAAGCTTTAGAAGTGGAGCTGGAGCTGGGAAGATAGCTCAACAGTTAAGAGCTCTGGTTGGGGGCACTTGTAGAAGACACTGGTTCTGTTCCCAGCACCCACACAGTGGCTCACAACTGTCTGTTACTCCAGTTCCAGAGGATCTGATGCCCTCTTCTGACCTCCTCAGGCATCTCATGCATGAAAGTACTTAATATACATGCAGGCAAAACACTCATCCACATAAAATAAAGAAGGAAAACCTTAGGAGTAGTTCTGGGGAGAAGTTTATTACACACTTCACATTTTATCATTTTATATTTATATTGTTTTGTAGATGTGTGTGTTATGTGTGCTATATATGTACACACACACACCTATCTGTGTATGCATGTTCTCTGGCGAGCATGCAGAGGCCAAGGGAGGACATCAGGTGTCCTGTTCTATCACTCTTCACCTCACTCCTTTGAGACGGGGTCTTTCACTGAGCCTACAGCCACGCTGAAGGCCAGCCAGCTCCAGTGATAAGAGGCTGTTTATCATCACTATCACTGTGCTGTGGTTATAGGTTCACGTAGCCACACCTGGATTTTATGTGGGTATAGAGGAGCTGAGCTCAGGTTCTCATGTTACATAGCAAGCACTCTTACCAGTGAGCTGTCTCCCAGCCCTATTTACTGTTTGCTGTTTTGTCCAAGGTCTCCCTATAGCCCCAGCTGGCCCGGAACTTGCTATGTAGACTAGGCTGGCCTCAGTCTCACAGAGATCTACTTACCTCTGCCTCCAGAGTGCTAAGACTAAAGGCACTTGCCACCTGCCCAGCATTGTATTTACAGTTTGGAGGACAGAATCTACTGGGGAGCTCAAGCCAGCCTTAAATTCACCGTCTTTCTGCCTGAGCCTCCTGAGTGCTGGAATTACAGGCATGCTCGGCCAAGACCTACATCTTCCATCACTTAACCGGGACTTCCTGGAAGGCATCTCCTCTCGAATTTCTCATCTGCCATGCCCTTTACACAGAAATCTGAGGATTTGTTTCAAGTCGGCTTTTTTCTTTACAGCAACGGCAAGTGAAGACAAGTATACCCAGTGATTATTCTGGTGGATAGGATAATGTTTCAAATGATAACATCCTTGGAGGTGAGCTCTGTATGCTGTGAAAATGGATGGGTCTTGCTTTGCTGGAGAGGACCAGGAGCAAGATTGCTGAGTGCAGACTCTGCCAAGGCTTCGGCTCTGTGGGCAGCAAGCAGTTTTCCCTGGGAACTCCCTCAGGTATTTCTGCAGCAGTGTCAAAGGAATTTTACTACATGGTGCTCTATCCAATTAATCCAGAAGACTGAGCATACAGCTTGAGACGTTGGAATTCTTGACTGTAGAAGTCTCTGGCCAACGTTTCCTCTCTGGCACATTAAAATAACATGACTGCATTGAAGAAAAGCCCGAGGCCAAAAGCAAGGGGAGTGAGGAGTTCCCTCTTCTTAGGTTTAAAATGGTGTGAGGGTTTCTGTTTGATGTAGTACTTCTCTTTTGCCATGGCAGTTTCAAACAGCCTGGGTATTCTGGCCCTGTCACCTGTCTGCCCAGTGACCTAAGCTGCAACCAACTTAATTACCTCAGCCTGGCAGAGGGAGATCTGCAGCATTGCTCAGTGTGATGCAGAATAGACTTATTCACTGCCATTTCAATGATGTCTTTGTTCTTTCCTCTGACTTGGGAAGACTGAGAGATGGTCTGACTTGTTGGACTGAGAGATGGTCCAACGAAGTCAAGGCTAAGCTGCCTGTGAGGCAGTAACCTGTCATTGTAGCCCTCAGAAAGCTGAGGCAGGAGGATTAAGGGTTTGAGGTCACCTGTTTTGAGACCCAGTCTCAAAACAAAGAACAAAATAATCAAAGTTTATTTTCCCACTGCTGTTGAACCAGACAAGGAAAGCTAAACTGGCTGATACCTAGGGCCACTGGTGAGTCATTAGCACTGGGTGCATCTTTGTACTGGCACTCTTTCCCTTCATATCTAGTGTAAGGTCTGAGTTATGGTGTATAATCTGTAAAGTGTTTTGGATGTGGGGGGCAAACTGTACATTTTCACCTTCTTGTTCAAGCTACTCCTTGTGGATGCATAGATCTTAAGGATCCTTGATGCAGCTTTTGGGGTGGAAAAAGCTGAAAAGAAGATTGCTTCAAATAGTTTGCGATGTGAATACAACTTAAGTACCACCCTGCCATTTCTGTATCACAGAGGCGGGTGGAGGAAAGCTGCAGGTGCATCTCTCTGCCAGGATCTATAGTGGCATATTTTTGGAAGACTGTATAATGTAGTGCCCATTATACCATAGGTTTCATGAGATAATTACGAAGCACGAAAGCAAATCAGCATACTAAACTGGTTGAATACGCTAACATTCTAATTTTGTATAGAGAGTGATTACTGTTATTATTATTTATAGAGTTCAGTAAGTGTATATATACTTTATAAACACGCAGGCAGACAAGCTGCTCTGCCCAGAGGTGCCCAAGTTCTAATCATCAGAATTAGACAATATAAATAGAGAAAAAAACCTATTCTGTGCAAAATCTGCAAGAGACCAGCTAGGAAACAGGGTTAAAAATAATTGTTTATAAAGGAATGATGGATAAAGGCAAATGCTTCTTTTACTTAAAAACAAAATTTAAAATACATGTACACACACACACACACACACACATATATATATATATAAAGAGAGAGAGAGGGGGGTGGTGGTGGTTTGGGGGTGACAGGGTCTTGCTATATAGCCAGGCTGGCTTTGAACTTGCAACCTTTCAGCTTCTACCAGCTGAGTGCAAGGATCAGCAACTTTAGCTTGAAGTTCTTTCATACATAGCAGAACCAAAGTAGTGTAATGAAACTCACATTAAGGTACGTGACGCACTTTAAGACATTCTACCTTGTCCCTGTGAATTCTGTTCTTGTTGGCTTGCTCAGATGGGTTCCAGTGTCCCCAGTCACAAATCAAAGGGAATTCACGAAGATAGAGCCGAGGAAGACTACCAGATTTCACTGTACAGGAACGGAATGTGGTGAGTACTTGAATTTTCCAGCCCTTCTGACCAGAACTTTTGCCTTCATACCATTCATGGCAGAAAAATGAAAACCTTGCCATTTGTAGAGTTTCTTCACATGTAGGTAAGTCTGTTCATGGAAACACACCTGACAAAATACATCTACCCTTTATGGAAGCCTGGCTCTGGACTCCAGCAGGAAATGAGCTGTCATCATGAGGCAAAGATGGTGCTTGCCAGATGTGCATTGTGACTGCAATCCATTCATGGAACCTGCTCTACAAATCACAGCAAGACTGGTCCAGAGCCTGACCCACTGGAAGTTCAATTTGAAAATCTATGTGGAAATTTAGTTACCACATATGAGCAGTGTATAGGTAAAATGCTATTATTTTTAATGTAGTGATACAGCTAAATGCAATTTAATCACAAACTTAATGCCAATCTGTGATTATGAATAAAATACTGGATTTTCTAAATGTCGCCTAATTTTGATTTTATTTATCTGTATATTTATGGTGCATGTGTGTCTGTGTTGGTACATGGACATGTGGAGACCAGAGGATGTTATCAGGTGTCTTCTTCTATTGCTCCCTATCTTATTTCCTCGGGACAAGGCCTCTCTCTCACTGAACCTGAAGGTCACCGTTTCACCCAGGTTAACAGGGCAGTGGCAGTGAACTCTTGGGGTTCATCTTTCACTATCTCATAACCCTGGAGTTTCAGGCATGAACAGCAATGCCCAGCTCTAGACAATAGTGTTTCAAACTCAGGGCTTCATGGACAAGCCCATGCTTTTCCACTGAACCATCTCCTTAGTCCCATGATTACCATTTTAGTATAAAATTTGACTCAATTACTTTTGAGAGGACTATCTACAATGTATTGTTATTGTGTGAAGTTTTCATTTTCATTTAGTTATGACATTTTTGCTGTTGCTTTAACTTAGGACTTTAATTTCTTGAAAGAAATTTGGTCATTTGGGTTTTGTCTTTATTGGGATTAGAGGTCACTACACAGGCAGTTCAAATACAAAGTTATTAATATGTGATGAAGAATAGAATATTAAGAGCAAACCTAAGTCCTGAGAGAAGTTTTACGAAAAGCCTAGTGCTTCATATCAAATTTGTTATGTCCTAAAATAATTCTTAGCAGGTTTTCTTATAATGAACTCATTCAGCCTTCTAAAATGGATAGATTTATTAAAATTATTTTATTAAAATTTATATTGTACATATTTACCTAGATATCAAACTAGATAAGCCTATGTTGCATATATAGGTATTCTATGTGCACCCATAAACCCATGCTGAAAATATGCACAAGGCATTTGTTAACTGGGTTTTATGACACTCACAGGAGGTTACTAAGTGAAAACTTTATCTTTTCTTTTCTTTTTCTATTTTAAAAAAATTTTTGTTGGGTTTTTGAAGATTTTATTTGTTTTGCTTGTTACATAGACCAGGTTGACCCTGAACTCTGAGTTCTCCTGTCTCTACTTCCTGAATGCTGGCCTTACCAGCACAGGATACCAGGCCTGGTTTTATTCTGATCCCTGTCTTTATTCTTTGCTTTTTTTATTGTAGAAAATGAGACATAGAGTCAAAGACTGAAGAATCTTATTTATCTCAGAAGACAGCTTCCAGAAGGACAGAATTATGATTCTCCAAAATTTTGCCAATGCACGCTTGCCAGACAGTTCAGTTTGGGGGCTTTGACGGCAGTGTGGCACAGGGTGGAGAGCCAGTGCTGTTAAAGCTGTGCTCCCCACTATGGAATCCCTTTGCTCTACTGCCTCCAGGGCTCTTGTTTCTTTGTAAACATGGTGTCTGGATCTCTGGCTGGATTGGTGTGTGTGTGTGTGTGTGTGTGTGTGTGTGTGTGTGTGTGTGTGAGAATCAGGGGGTTGTGGAGGTGAGTTCATTTTCTACCCAGTCACTATAATGTGCCAGGTATTTGAACTCCCTACACACTGATGACCTACTTTGGGAGCGCAGTCACTTGACATTGGTCTGTGACCTGCTGGGTTTGGACCTTGGCTCCCCTTACACTCGGTAGGGAGAAGTCCAGGATAAGCTGATCTGACATTTTCTTTTACCCACAATGCCTCTCCACCCCACTGAAGTGATTTCTACACTTTACACAATAAGGAAATGCTTGTTATATGCTTCAGACAACCCACCCACATTGTAGAAAATGACAGAATTTCTTTTTAAGGCTGAATTGTAGACCATTTTATATATACTGTCCTTTCTTTATCTACTCATCTGTCAATGGACATTTAGGTTGTTCCTAAAATATGGATATTGTGAGTAACAGTGCCATGAACATAGTGCAGAGACCTTTATGAAGTGGTGAGTTCCATCTCCTTTGGGTGCATACCCAGAAGATGAATGGATGGGTGCATAGTGGTTCTATTGTTCTTAACATCTTCAATATGTTTTTGTCTATCATGGCTTCACCCATTACATTCTCACCAACAGTGTACAAGAGTCTCCTCTTTTCTATATCCTTGCCCACATCTTTTGTCTTTTAGATCATCTTGACAAATGTAAGGTTATACCTTGTAGTCCTATGAACTTACATTTCCTTGATAACCATCTATATTGAACATCTTGTCTCATAACTTCTAGTTTTTTTTTTAGGTTTATATTTTATTTTTATTTATGTATGTGTGTGTTTTCATGTGCAGCTGCTCAAGAAGACCAGAAGAGGGTGCTGGATCTCTTGTTGCTGGAGTTACAGGGAGTTGCATCCAAGGTGGGTGCTGGAAACCAAGCTAAGATTCCCCCAGAGGAACAGGAAGCACTCTTCACTACTGAGCCATTTTGCCAGGCTACCTTCTGGCCTTTTAAAATATATGTTCATTGGAGAAATGTGTGTTTAGGTCCATTACTCATGTCTTCTTTTTATTTAGATTATCTGTTTATCTGCTGTCAAGTTACAAGGGTTCTTCATAAACATTGGATACTAACCGCATATTAGATATATGGTTTAAAAAGATTCCCCCAGTCCATTAGATTGTCTTTACTTTCTGTTGATGCTTTTTTTGTTGTGCAGAAGGACTTTTTACTTTGATGTCATCCCATATTGATCTTTGCTTTTGAAATATGAGCGTTCAGTATGATGTTTAAAGGAAAATCACTTACCAAAGATCATTGGCCAAGACCAATGCCAAGGAGTCTTGCATCCTATTGTCTTTATGGGGCTCCAGCCCTCACCTAATGTTTTTTACACCCTCTGCCATTTTTTTGTGTGTGGTGTGAGACGAGGGCCTGGTTTCTTTCTTTCACTTTTGGGTGCTGTTTCCCCAGCACCATTTATTGAGTGCCTCTCTATTCTTCACATGTCCTTACTGTGTTTGTTGAGCATCAGTTGATGTCTATGTTTGGACTGATTGGATTTATTTCTGTCTCCTGATTTCACTGGTCTTCATTCCTCTTTGAATGCCAGTACCATATTTTAAAATAGATTCTTAAATGTAGTCATTTTATACTCTTTAAAAAAACAATTCAGTCAACATTTACTAGGCACTATCCTGGATCCTAAGGAAAGCAAACAAATTCCTGCTGGGGAAAACTGCTAAGTTTGGAAGGAAGACAGATATGGAGATAACCAATCACAGTAGTGTGTGAAGTAGTGATCCTGAGGGTATGCACAGTGCCATAACAGGTTAGCCAAGGGGTTGCTAGTGTCTGCCATATCAAAAGGCCACGGCTTACTGTCAGGTAAGCTGTCAAGGCAGCTAACAGAGCATCACTAACTTGCTGTGCCGAATATGTGCAAACAGAATCACAGCCCAACTTAGAGCTTCTCAGCTGCCATGTCTCAATTTTGTTTTCCAATCATTAATTTGTCTATGGCTTGCTTCCCACACTATTAATCTGAATTAGCATTTTCAGGGAACAGTGACTCCTACCAAGGAATTATGCTTTTAAAACATGCGTAACTAGAACCTGGTTATGTAAGCTCTTCGTAGTGTCAGCGTGCTTTCAAATTTATGTATTAAAAAAATAGGACAGTTGCAGAACAACCTGGAGGCTGATGGCCCGCTGTCCTTTGATGGCCCTCTGTTCTCATCAGGAGCACACTGTATGTCTATCTAATTTAATTAGGCTGTTTGTGGCATCCAATCCATGGTTGTTAAAGATATTCTTATTTTTATCTGATTAGCTAGATTTCTAATTTCTGAATGTGGGAGCTTTAAGATTATTAAACCTAACACAGTAGAAGAGGATCCCAGACAGGCTTCTGGTTTGTTAAACTTCCATTGGAGAATTAAGATTATTGCTGCTTTGTCGACATCTGAGCCTACTTCAGTAACTTTAGAAAGCTGAATTTTAAAAATTATTTATAGATTGAGAACATTTTCTCCTTTTTAATGCCCTCTTCCTACTCTCGATTAAAGTTATTTTAATGAATAAGAGCACGTTGGCAATTAAATAGTGTCTGGATTCTAGAAGGAAGACACTTGCAGTTAAAATTCACTGTTACTCAATGGGGCAAAATTGCTGGTGAGAGGCAGTCACTGCAGAATGAGTAGGACGCCGCGGTCCTGGCACCTGATCTGACTTGGGCTGGAGCGCACTGCACATTTCGCTCCCGCAGGCGGGCAGCTCCTAGCTGGTCACTTGGCAGAGGGGAAGAGAGCAGAATCACAGGCAGGCAGGCAGGAAGGCAGGCGCACTAGGAGTCCTTCACTCAAGATGCAAAGCAAACGTCGCTGCTACAGGGACAAGTGCTCCAGGAATAACTTAGCCAACACAGCACTAGCACAGTTTCACATAAGGGGAAAGTTGGGTGGCTACTGAGGTACCTTTGAGGCATAAAGTCTTGGGGGGGAGGGGTTGACAAAGACAAGCTGTGCCCGCACTCTGATGACGTCTAGGGTCTCCTGTTCAGAGTTCTCACCCCCTTGGCCTTGTCTCTAGAGGCCAGAGGCGGGCCTTGCGTATCCTTTGCCCTTGACACCTTTAGATCGCCCTGGATGCTTTCTTCCAGTTTCTGACCTAGACTCCACAAAGTTCGGTGCTTAAGATCTGCCACTCGGATCTCTTGGCAGTAACTCCACAACCGGGCTCTCTGTGCGGGGGCACCCTGACTCTGTCAACGGAGCATGAACCTCAATTCTCTGTCCAGATCTACCCCCTCTGCCTCCGGCACAGCTTGTAAAAAGGCTTCCTGTGCATCCTCTAACTTTGGGCGAGAGCCTGCAACTCTACCTCTTCCACCCTCACCGCTTTAATCTGTTCCAGGTTTCAGGCAAACTCTGGCCCAACCTGGAAGCGAGCGCCCCCAGCTGTTCACCGCAGCCCTTCCGCGCCGGTTTGCAGGGAGCTCAGATTCCAGATCCAGCTGCGGTTCAATCGGTCCCCAGCCCTGCGGGGCACACGCTCTCGTGCGCACACACACTCCCGCGTCCTCGCTGGCGGCACCCCACCCTCCGCTCCTCGGTGGGGCGGAAGGGAGGGCAGGTGACGTCAGGACTGCAGTCCGGAGGAGAGCGGCTGGAGAGGGCTGCGCGCTCCTCGCCGAGGATGCTGGAGGCGCACTCCGGCAGCCACCGATCCCGCGCTCCTCCCTCTCCTCTGCAGCCGCTGTCACGCTGCGCGCCCGCGGAGGAGCCTCGCCAGCCTCCAGGTGAATTGAAAGTCGTTTCCGGGAGAGGACGGAGAGGGTGCTGCAGTCCTGGCACGCAATAAAACTGCAAGTCGGACAGAAACAGCCCGGTAGAGGAGCCGGGCGCACGGCGCCGAGCGCAGCATCCCAAGGCTGCTGAAGGCGGCCGCGGCTCAGCTGGCAGCCAGACCCTCCGCCCTGGACCAGGACCCCGAGAGCACTTGCGGGAGAGAGACCCACTTTCCCCTCCTGCACATTTCACAGCTGCTGCTGTGAGGAATGCGAGCGCAGTGGCTCTGGGTCCGCCAAGAGCAGCTGCGGGTGGGAGAGCGAGCAGAGGCGCGGGGGTGGCCGCCTCAGCCCAAAGTAAGTGCAGCAGAAGTTTGCGTCGGTTCCCCTGCCGCTCCCCCTGCGCGAGTGGGAGGCTCATCGCCTCCCTTTAGCTTGGAGGAACCCAAAGGGAGACTTCCGAGGGTGCCCTGAGAAGGAAAGGGAGCCTTTCAGAGGGGTCAGGCATCAGGACAGAGACAGGATGCCGGGAGAAGCTGCGGGTGCTAAGGGAGGAGACCACTGGGTGGGGTGAAGCGGTGGAAAGGAGCTGGACCCTAGGGTCCCCGAACGGGAGAGCTTTCAGGAGAGAGAAAGTGGAGGTACTCACACATATGCCGGTGACCTTGGTGTGCCCCCCTGGAGTGTCGAGTCGGGGGCTTAACGGAGGCTGGAACCCCATGGGACTAGGCAGACTGCCTCTCTTTCCACTCCTGCTGCGCAGAGGGCGTCTCAATCTGTGCAAGCTGGAGGGTCGGGAGATGGGGAGAGAAGCAGCGCCTGAGACCATGGTGCTGAAGGGTGGGGACGCCGGGAGTCAGGCTCAAAGTGCGTGGTTGGGGCCCTCTGAAGTGCTCCTGCCACCGCCAAGTCGACAGAGATGGAAGGAGGAGCGGGATGTGACGCTTGGTCGTCACAGGAGATGGTGAAGGCTTCTGGAGCTTCAGCTGCTTATCACTGAAATTGGGCGGCTTCTCTAAGGGTGGCTTGGTTGACCGGCTCCGGACTGCGCTCCCCGCCTACTGCTCTCTTTGCAAGGCTGTGGGTTCCACCCAGCCTTCACTGTTCTGAGCAAAGAGGGGTGACACCTAGCCTGCTCAAGAGACCTTCAGCATCCTGCTCCCTTGCTTTCCGGGGTTTCATCTCCCTTTGGCGACTTTTTCTCCAACCAAATTCCATCAGGGAGGTTTTATTGTATCAGGGACTAAACTTCGAAATGGTTAAAAAAAAAGTTCAGGAAAGCTGTGCTCCCTCCTGGACAGAGCCCTGCAGAGGGCATACGAAGGCGGTGCGGGTCTGCTGCTGGCCCATGGCGTCTCGGAAGAGTGTATTAAATATGAATAAATGATTTCAGGACGGAACCTTCTCTGATCCTAGGACTGTCTATGCCTAGAAAACCAAAATCTCGCTTGATACTGAGGACGACGCTTTGGGACAAGAGACAGTTAACTAAAACTGTTCTCAATAATTATTTTAAGACATTAATAAGAGATACTGATCATCCAGTTCCACCCACCCACTCATCCATCCGTCCATCCATCCATCCATCCATCCACCCACCCATTCATCCATCTACCCATTCATTCATCTGAAACACTAAGGACCCCACGTCTTTTCTCGGCATTGCATTAGATGCTGGGCAACAGAAATGACTGGCGCTCTGGGCGCTTACCACTGATAAGTAAAGAACTTGGGGGCCGGGTAGAATAGATGTTCCACAGCAAGGGGCAGGTGCTGCCTGGTTTTAACCATATTGACTCACACCCTGCTCACTTACAGTGTGGCCCCCTTGTTAGCTGGATTGCACCTTCCTTGAAGAAAAGGGAATATCATTCAACGTTCATACTCAAGGGATAATACCATGACAAGCACACAATGGGTCATCAATATGTTCATGGACAGATTCTTCACACTAAAAAGCGTCCTAAAGAAGAGTGTCATGCTTTGGGAACACAAAAAGCGGGAAAGAGGTGTTGGAGAGATGGCTGGGTGGTTAAAAGCACCACCAGCTGCTCTTCCAGAGGATCTGGGTTCAGTTCCCCAGCACCCACGTGGCAGTTAAAAACTGTCCATAGCCACGGTTTCAGAGGATCCAACACCTTCTTCTGACCTCCATGCACATTGCACACATGTGGTGTACACACACACAAAACACTCATACATATAAAAAATAAATACTATTTTTCAAAAGTAAGAAGAAGTGAACTGGAGGAGAACAAGATAAAGGTATCTAGAGAAAATAGGAGGAAAGAAAGAGTCCCGAACATTTGAAGATACTTAGTGTGTGTATGTGTGTTACATAAATATGAATGGGAAGGTGCACGCACTTATGAGCATGTATGTTGAGGCCAGAGCAAGATGTTGGGCGCCTTCTTTATTGCTTTCTGCATTATTGCCTTGAGACGGGGCGGGGGGGTGTCTAACTAAACCAGAAGCTGGAGCTCTTGGGGTCTGATTTTTCTTCCCTCTAATGCTGGGGTTACAGGGCTGCACAACTGTGCCTGGATTTTTATGTGGGTTCTTAGGATTCGAACTCAGGTCACCTTTACCTACTGAACTATCTCCCCAGTCCAAGATTCTTATTCTTTAGCAAATAAACTCTGTTTTCCATTTTATGCTGTAGAAATCATCAGTGTCCAACTCAGTTCTCTATGAAAAGAATGCATTCCTGAGAATATTTAGTGTACAAATAACATTTTTAATGCAGAGTCTCTGTCACCTTTCCACGTGTAGGTCATAAAGCCAGGCTCATAAGATATGGCTATGTTTAGGATACTGGGAAGATTGAAGAAAGAACACAGTCATTGAAGCAGCTCACTTTTATATTTAATAATATTTGGCTACTTAATATGCATATTTCTCTCCCTTGTATTTTAAACACATTTAATTTAAACTTAATTAAAATATTTATACCCGTGAAGATTTTACCAATGGAAACTAAACACATATTTGAAAGATTTTCTTTGACCTAATTAATTTTGCTTGTACTTACTACTGCTGACATGGTGATTTTTGAGGACTGTGATGAACACCCTCCCTAATCGCATTATTATTAGCAGATAACTAAAGTTTATTTTTAAGTTCTTATTTTCTTTTTAATTACGTGAATGAGTGTGTGTGGGTATGTACACATGACAGTGTGTACCACTGAATGCCAGAAAAGAGCATCAGATCTCTTGGAGTTGGAGTTATAGGTGGTTGTGAGGTGTCCAATGAGGGTGCCAGGATTCAAGTCCTCTGGAAAAGTGGTATGTGCTTCTTAATCACAGAGTCCTCTTTCAAGCCTAGTTTTCTTAAGTGTACTGCAGAACAGCTTATTTTGGACTGTTATTTTTTTTTCCAGTATTCATCAATGTTACTTACTCAGTAATTGAGTCAAGAGTTTATCAGCTCTGATATCAGTTTTCGTTATAGGAAATTTCTCAGTGCTGTGAGCTGGGGCTATTTGTAGAATTTTTATAAACCTTACTTTTTCTACTTACCAAAATGAGATGGTTTTATTTATATGGTTAAATCAGATATCGAAGATAGAACAAGCTGGGGAAATGGCTCCATGGTAGAGTGCCTGCCCAGCATGCAAAACTCCTGGGTTCGATCTCCAGCACTGAAAACAAAAGTAAGATCAGAATGCATCAAGGTAAAGTACTCTTACTTTTGGACGTTATATTTTGTAGATAATGCTATCAACTTAATATACCAACACTGAAAATAATTCGTAGTTAATGAATAAAAAAGTGTCCCATATTTTCCATTGTCAAGTGTTTTACAGACGTTTTCAAAGCCATTGTCAGAGTTCTAAGGAGAGCATTGTGGTTGTGGATGATTTATGGTAGCTTGAAGATATTTTACATTTTTGTAATTAACTGGTTACATTTTTGACATAAATTTAAAGAAATGCTAGCAACAATAGCCAAACCTTGGGATTCTTTAGCCAAACTCCAAGCTATTTCTTGTGCTGGAGATACTGATTTGGATCTTTTCCAGAACTGTGCTGCTGGATCAAATCACTGCTTGAACAAGTCTGCAGTTTTGGCAAGGAATGTGCTCTGGGGAAAAAGACGTGCACTTTGGAAGTTTAGTTAGGGGACAGAAAGGCTGAGGCTCTTGCCATTGTGGGATCATGGATCACAAAGCTTAGAGCCTAAAATGGCAAAGGGTCTGCATTCCTCAGGCTCATCTCTCCAGTGCTGCTCACTGTAGACTCGGGAGACTATGCGGTACTGGGGTTATTTAAAGGTAGGGGTATTTAGTAGATTTGCTGCTCTTGGATTTCATTCCAGATCATACACTCCTCCACACCCACATCTAAGAGGAGTCCTACCTCTAGCCCTCACTCTTGAAGCTGGTGCTGCATTCTCCAGTCCTTCCGGGTAGCAGAAGCCTTGGTGCGGGTTCCATGACTCCCAGTCTCACACGGACCTCGGTAAAGAGCTGTGGAGTAAGGAATGTTCCAGTTGGTTTTCCGCAAATCATCTTTCCTACACCAAGGAATCCTAGTTGCCAAGCCAGAAAGGGCTTTCAGACTCATTTGGTCCAAACCTTTCATCTACTAGATGGAGAGCTCCAGCCTAGAAGAGGCTCCATGCCAGATACATTTTACAGTCGTTCTGTGGGCAGTCATGGGTCACATGCTTATCCCCCTTGGCTATTTGCACTCTCTGTCTCCATTCATTGAAGAATGGAGCTGGCGTTCAGGTACTCGCAAGGCAGGCCTACCGGCTCCAGAGGAGGCAACTGTGTTCATGCGCCCACGTGTCTCTCCCTAGCTATGTGAGCATGGGAAAGTTACTTAACTTATCCAACACCGCTGTTTCTTTATTATTAAATGTCTGCTTTACTTTGCATAATGTTATTATCTATATATACATGTACATATATTTGCATAAGCATTCGTTTATTAGTTTTCCCTCTAGACTGAGGGAAGGAACTAAGTATCTTCTTGGCTACTGTTTATCCAGGATTTAGCACACTGTTGGGCATACAATGACTATGATAAATATTTGAATGAAGGAACAAATGAATGAATGAATGGATGGATAAAAGAACCGTGATTGAGTTGAGTCAAGGAGACCTCATTTACATAGGACTAGACTCCAATCATGAGAGTCACACCCTCCCGTGGAGTCCAGATCTGAAACACTGTTGTTCCCTTCATCAGCAGCACTTTCTGAACAGCACTTTCTGAACAGAGGCTGATACACCTCCTCCTCCTGCTTCTCCCACTCCATCCTCTCAGCAGGCAGTAGATCCTTTTGTTCTAGTAGCTTGGGCCAAAAACCCTGGAACCATCCTTGATTCCTCTTTTATTCCAGGCTTGTATTCAGTCCATTAACAAATCCTGCTTCAGGGACTCCATGACAAACCTATCAGAAACCTGACCAGTTGTCATCGCTTCCCTTGCTATCAGGCTGGTCCATGCTCTCATCATTTCTCACCATTATTGCAGTGGCCTCCTCATTTCTCTCTCTGCTCCCAGCCCTGCACCACTCCATGGTTAGATTTCACACAGCTGTAGTAATACTACCAACACACAGATCACATGACTCCGCAGCTAGCATTTTACAGTACCTTCTCTTCTCTCACAGTAAAAGAGAAAAGCTTTACAATGAACCAGGGGTTCTATACCTTACTTCCTCCAGCTCTGAGTCCTTCATCCACATCCTACTGTTGCTGTACTCCCACTGGGCTGATGTCTTTCCTGCTCTGTAATAGATCACTCTCAAACTTGCTATGAACTTTGTCTGGAATGTTCTTCCTCAGATATCTCCCTGACTCACTTCTTCCAATCTTTCCTCAAATTCAGCTTCTCAGTGAGGTCTTTCTTGACTTGATAACTTAAAGTGATATTTTTAACTTTTTAATCCCTCTCTCTGCATGAATGTCTCTCAGATAATGGACTATGATCATCACGTATCTCATTCATTATGTTTCTTGTTTATCTCTTCTACTAAATATAAATTCTGTGAAGGTGGAAATGTTAAGTTTGGTTCCATTCTGTATCTTAGGGCTTAGATATATGATACATAATAAGTAATCATAATATATTTGTGGATCAATGGAACTGTATCCTAAGGTCTTTGTTACAAGCAAATAATAGAATGTATATATGCTGTGTTGAATATGGTGCCTGGCACACGGAATGTAATTAATCAATACAGGGTGCTATTATTCCTGTGGGGTCACCTCTGGTCTCCTGACCTGTTAGTACATCTTTTGAACAGAATCATGCTGCAAGAAAGAATTCTTCCAGGATCCTTAGATACAGTTTTTTGTTTTGTTTTGTTAATGACCTTGAAGGAGCCACATCTGTTGCTGGAAATAATTAGAAAATAGATGCAGTTATCTCCTCAAGATTAGGCTTAATCCTTCTGCCCTGGAGCTTCTGGAAGGTTAAAGCTGTACATTCTGTTCTTGCAGTGTAAGGACCATATTCTGTAGTGACATCCACGCAAATCCTCCAGGATGGCAGGGCTTTCTTTTCCTAAGAGATCTCATTTCTTCTTTTAATTTTAAAATTTTATTTTATTTTCATTTGTGTATGAGTGTTTTGCCTGCGTGTATTTAGCTGAACCACAATGCCTGTGGAGGCCAGAAAAGCGTGTTGGATCTCTTGGAACTATAGGTTCCTGTAAGTGGCTGTTAACTGCCATATGAATGCTAGAACTGAACTTGGGTCCTCTGCAAGAGCAGCCAGTGCTCTTAGTCACTGAGCCTTCTCCCCAGCCCCTCATGCTATTTCTTAAATGGCCATAGAAATGGAAAGCTGGAGACAATGTTCTCCTAGAGGCTGAAGGTGGAGATCACGGACAAGCTGGATCACAGGGGGATTTCTGGAACATCAGTTTTTATTGTGAGGACTAAGAGCAGATACATAATGGAAAGAAGAAGGGAGGAAAAGAGGGAGACAAAGAAAGAGACACAGAGACAGAAAGACAGAGATGCACAGAGATGTCTTAGATAAGCCAGGTAGCCTCCCACGTTCAGTTTTCACAGTTTTCTGGTCTGTGCTTTGTTTGGGGTTAGTCTTTTGCTTGTTTTACCACAATTGCTTTCATTGGTTACTTCCACACATGATAAATGTTAATTGAGCAGTATATCGCATTAAATTGACTCATAATGACCTTTTTGCTACACTCATAGATTAGTGCAAATCTCAACCCTCATCAGAGAAGTTTCTGCTTGCAGTAGTTGACAATTAACGTAGACTCACAACTGGTCAATATGCACAGGAGAAGAGACATCATAGGGCTCAGCCCTAAATGCTCCACCTGTGTCATACCCCTCCCCACAAGGCTCAGGGATCTTCATGGATGAGGGGACAAAATGACTGTAAGAGTCAGAGGGTGCAGATGACTATGCAGAAATGGCATTTTCCAGACAGCAAGACAGGTGTACATATGAACTTACAGCAATCGTGACTGCATTCACAAGAGCTGAACAGGCTCAAAGCAGACAAAACCCTAGCACAGGGAAGGGAGATGGACACACAGTCCCACCTCTGCCGGAGGAGCTGTGGGCCATTGATGGCCGCTGGAGGAGGGAGAGTCAGTTTTCTTTAAGGGTGTGACCCCTGGTAGTCCAGGGCATGGCCCTATACCTCAAAGTATTTGTGCAACACCAATTGAACTGGATGGACCTAAAAAAGAGAGTACAAGAAGTTGGAATTAGCTGGATAGTGAGGTTGAGGGTGGATCTGGGAGGAGTTGAGGAGATAGTGTAAAAATCCATTATATGGAATTCTGAAAGAATAAAATGTCATTTAAAAATAAATAAAAATGACTCCTATAAACCATTCTTAGGGTTAGGGGATGGCCTGTGTACTAAATAAAAACTTAATTTCATAATAATGGGCTCCACTTGTTTAATGTATGATTAGCTGAGCTTATAAAGCATTTTTATACTTCTGCCTGGATATTGTGCGCAGATATTTTACTTACATGTTAAATTTTGGTACCACGTTATATTTCCATATAAATTACCATACTGTACACAGCTTGTAGTTTCTATTAGCTCAAAGCAGTCATGTTTTAGAAGTGGACTCTATAGATCTTGCTTTCAACCCTGTGGATGTATAATAGTTTTCTCTCACTAAAGAAATGTTCTGTTGGGCCCATTTTTTTTTTTCACCCTGGAACTAGGAAGATAGCCTTGGGTGTAGACTTTTAGGTTACTGGTTCTGTTCTTAGCATGGCTTGCGACCTTGTCCAAGTTACAGTCGTTTACAGTTCCTTTTCTGGAGCCAGGAAAAGCTACCAGAGCAGCAAAAATAGGACCAACAACCTTGAACTATATCCACTAGAAATCCATTTTTGTGTAACTGTTAAAGAGATGTAGCCAGAACAAGTCTTTAGGGGAAAGAGAGAAAGGAAAGGAGGAAGAGAGATAGAAGAGAAGACAAGTAGAGAGGAAAGGACAGAGAGAAGGGGGGGAGAGAGAGAGAGAGAAAGAGAGAGAGAGGAGAGACTGACTCTAGCATAGAAACAGGCATTTGTGCTGTAAAGAAAGAGGCTATGGCTTATCTTTGCAAACAGCCAGTGCACACAACTTCTTCTGCCTAGTTTTCAAACACAGTTTGTTCTGAGAATTTCTCACAACAAATTGTTTGGATTTCTTTTTTCTCGTATAAACAGCATTCCATGTAGAATTTAGGTTTCCCATTGCCCTGGGAAAGCCTATTTGATTGCTGAGCATCAAAGATAGTATGGTTTGCTTTCTCATATGGAAAAATGACTCTTAATGCCTAATTAATAAAATCTGGGGAAGATTTTCTGGCCCTCTCTTTCTTGCAGTGCACAGCAAGCTGAAGGAAACTATAAGACAGGAACTGTGTTGCTTATTTTCCCATCTGCATTGTTGGTTTCAGGATAGATACAGAATGAGAGAATGAATGAGTGAATGTGAATGAATGAACTTGAGGAGGCCACAGAAAGGAGCAAGGCAGGAGTGGGATGGGGCCTTCTGTTACCATCTGTAAGCTGTGCTATTTCGAGGTTGAGGAATCCTTGAGCTGCATCATAATTCAGGCCAGCATAATATCTAGCATTGCCATCACATTATTTAAAATTTTCCATGAATCCATTGGTGTGATCTAATCAAATAGTGCCATTCTAACCCAAATGGATGACGAAGCTTTTACACTGTCAGGTATTATGTTCTTTAACACAGTTGCTTTGTTGCCACCGAGAACATTTCTGCAGCTGATATTGATTTAAATATTCAGCTACGAATGTCATAAAGACAGCTATTTGTGGCTAATGAGGACTGTATTGGCTCCAGACATTGTGGTGGTCTGAACAATGAACAGTGCATACTTGTTAATCTGATGAGAATGAGCAGTGGAGAGTCATTGATCAGCATTCCTAAGGCTTCTAGTCCTCTGCTGATGGAAAGCTGAGAATACTGGGAACTTGAATCTTACTGTATTTTAGTGTCAAGTGGTGAAAATATTTTGGGAAAATTTATTATGTTTTGCAGACAGTTCAAATTGTGTTGAACTTTTGCTCAAGTATAGATTTGTACAGGTTTGCCTTGACTTTGAAAAATTTGTCTTACGGAAGTCTGAATTACAGAAGAGATAACTAAGAAACAGATTTTTATCCCAAAATAATCTCTAAATGATTTGTGACATATCTAATGGTGTGAGAACAATGGATCTAGAGGACTAGGTCACCCTTTGCCCCTTTATTTTTCTCCTGTCTGATCAGTAACGCAAACCAATCCAGCAGAATTGCTGGCCAGAGGGAAGATACAGTGATTTTGCTTGTTCAGTATAATCTTCGATGCAGAACTTTGTCACATGAACACGAGAATATATGCTTTAGGTTTTATCCAAAAGAGGATGCTTTACTCAGACTTATCTAAATTTAAGCCCCACAGCCCAGACATGACTCAGAGAGAGGGAGAGAGCAGGAATTTAGGGCTAACCCAACCACTCGTTTGAATGTAGATGTGACTGACACGCTGGTTCCAGGGAAAAGTGTGGTAGGTACAATAATATCCCTTGCAGATATTCATATCCTAGTTCCTGGAAGCTGGAGATTTATCTTCCATGAGAAAGAGACCTCTGCATGTGAGATTATGTTCAGGATCTTGAGGTGAACAAATTAGCTTGGATCATGCAGTTGCGCTCAGTGTAATCCCAAAAGTCCTTACATAGAGGCAAGAGGATCACAGAAGGAGATGGAATAAGAGAAAAAGGGCTCAAGATGATTCAAGAAATGAGTCAAGAAATATGACTATCCTTCAAACGATGGAAAAGGCAAAGAAGAGAGCTTCCTTAGAGCATGTGGCAGGAAAACAACTCTGCTGGTATCTTGGTTTTCACCCAGTAAGGCATCTAACCTTCAGAATTGCCAGAATTGCTATGGTTTGAACATACAATGCCCCCTACAAACTCTGAGGCTCCAAGCTAATGTTGTTACTTTCAGAGGTTCTAGAAACTTCAGGAGGTTGGGTAGAGGGATGTCACTTGGGGTATGTTCCTGGGACTATCTGGTCCCTGACCTCATCTGTCTTTCTCTTGCTTCCTATTTGCTTCCTTTCACCTCTACATCTCCACTACAGAGATATCCTCCCCAAGAACATGGGGCCTGCTGATCATGGACTGAACCCTTTAAAACCGTGAACCAAAATAAATGCTTCCTCTCTTATCTTGCACTGTCAGGTATTTTATCACAACAATGCAAAAGTAAACTAAAACGGGAATTCTAGCAATACACTTGTGTTGTTTAAAGCCACCAAATTATTGTAATCTGTTATAGCATCAAAACAAAACAAACAAACCAATAGAAAAGGTTTGAGGACCCTGCAAAGACTAAGGGCAAGAAATAAGAAACTAAGGAAAGTTCTTTACATTTGAACACAGAAAAGCAAAGGAGAAGCCCTGCCTACTGGGAACCAGTCCAGGAGTTGTCAAGATTCAACAGATCAATCCAATCACTTTTCTTCTGGGACAGACTGAGGATAACAAGCTCATTAAGATATATTGGTGAAAAAAAAAGTTTAACTCTAGAAACTGAGACTTTCACAACCATTGGAGCATGGGAAAGTAAAGCCAAGCATGCTCACTCTCAGGAAATGTGAAATGAGGTGTCACAGGACAGCCGCTCCCTAGGAGAGTCTCAGCAGGTGCCAAAGTCTAGAGTTCACGCTTGATTTTGGTTGTCTGTTGACACACATGAGCCTGCAGCTGCGGCTGGAGAATGACTGTTACCCTCATGTGTTATATGAGGACCTCTAAGTGGTGGACTCCAGTAGACCTGGCTTTTGAGGGAGAGATAACGTTTTCTAGGCTTTTTTTCCCTTTGAAGATCAAGGGCAAAGTGTGTAGCATACTAACAATATCAGGCCCAAGAAGAAAAGCCCTTGGCAAAAGTTTGCTTCGCTGTAATATGAGAGAGGATGATGGAAGAGGAGCATAATTATCTTTCTCTCCTATCCTTGACCTTAACTTGTCTTGGAACTCCATGGTAGCTCATGCATCACTACAAGCCTAGGTTACAAACATCTTGGAGAACTCTTTAAGTTCCTATGGAGCTGTGCAATCAACCCAGTTTGGAAGAGACAGAAGATAGATGTGAAACTCAGTATTAATGAATAAAATTTTTTTTTAAATTATTGTGTTGAAATTTACCTATAACTTACTAGCTTTCTATTTAGAACTTACTTAATGTCAAGGACACTTCTCTTTGAAGCTTTTAACAAATAATTTAAGCCAAATTAATATTCATCACAAATGTTGAGTTTTATTTTCATAGGGCCTTTGAACTTCTGTGTCTACCTTGGGGGGGAAAATCACATTTTGTCATCATTTCTACTTTTAAAATATGAAGTGTGCGTGTTTCTGTTATGTACTGATGTATAGCTATAAATACCATTTAGTTAAGTAGTATGAGTAAACCCAGTATGCCACTTTTCTTTTTAAAAATATTTTGTTGCTTCAGAGATTTCATACAATGTATTCTGATCATATTCAGACCGCACCCTGCCTCTACCTCCACTTCTCTACCTCCTACCCAAGCCGCATGGCCTCTATGATTATTTGTCTTTTTAAAACAGTCCTGTCAATGCTGGGCATTGTGGCATGTATCTTTAATGCCAACACTCAGGAGGCAGAGGCAGAGGCAGGCAGATCTCTGTGAGATCAAGGCTAGTCTGGTCTGCATAATGATTTCCAGGTGGACTGGGACTAGGGAGTCGCTGTCCAAAAAAAAAACCCAAATAAACAAAAACAAAGACAAAAATAATAAAAGTCCTATCAAGTGTAATCCGTGTTCTCTAAATGCACTTGGGTATGTGTGCACTTGGGTATGTGTCTGTCTATCCCTGGGAGTCTGGTCAAACTGACCATCCATAGCCCAGCAGCCATCAGTTGCCACGAGGTCCTCAGCTAGGCCTGGACTTCCTGCCCACTCCCCCATTCAAGCTGGGTCTCTGTCTCTCTCAGGTTTGCACAGGTCTTCTGCATGCTATTGTAAGGGCTGTGAGTTCATATGTGCAACCACCCCATGGTGTCCAAACACAGTTTCCTTGTATCCATCTACCCGCTGTGGCTTCACTGTCTTTTGCCCCCTCTTCTGCAATGATCCATGAGCCTTGTTAGGAGAGTGTGACCTCTTAACTCTTACCAGAGAAAGTCCTTCTCGCAGCAGATGGCGATTAACACAGAGACTCACAAATGATCAACATGCAGAGAATAGGAGACTGAGGGGGACCCCTCCCTAAACAGGGTGCCTATATTACACCCTCTCCTCCCGAGGGTCAGGGATCATTGTGGAACACGGGGCAGAATGATTGTATGTGCTTTTCTTATTCCTTGAAACCAAGTGTTTTCAGAAGATTTGTACATTACCTATTGGTTCAACTTTTAACTGCTTATTAAGGGTGCAGAATGGCCTCTATACAGTGTGCTCCAATAGGCCAAGGGAGAGAGCAGGGTGGAGCAGGACGCAGCTTGCAGACATTTGCAGTATGTGGTCTCAGAGGGAAGAGGTAGAGTCAGTCAGCAGTAACACTCAGTAGGAGTCTCCAGAACTAAATGCTGTTGGTAAGACTTCAGGGAAAAAAAAACCCTCACCCCGTTTTGGTGGGAATGTTAATGAATCCAGCCACTAAATCCATCTGGAGGCTCCTCAAAAGAAAACATTTAAAAATAGAACTGCCATATTACCTAGCTATTTCATTTCTGAGTGTATACCCTAACTAACAAAAGTCAGGCTACTCTAGAGATGCCTACACACCGGAGTTTATGATAGCATTTGTCAGAATTAGTGTACTGAGTTTTGTCAACCATATGGCCAAATCAAGAGCCACTGGGTTCAGTTCCCAAAATGGTTAACCATTTTGGTTGTAGGACAAGTGATTTTGTGTTTATCTTTCTAGTAAACGAGCCTAGTCCCTGACCAGGCCAACTATCTTGTACTAGAAAGGAGATACAAACACTTTGTTTAGTTTTTATATTGAGATAGGGTCTCCCTGTAGCCACAGCTGGCCTGGAATTCTCTATGTAGACCAGGCTGGTCCCAGTCTCACAGAGATCTTCCTTCCTCTCCCTCCCGAGTGCTGAGATTTAAAGGTGTGTGCCACCATGCCAGGACCAACACTTTTCTCTAAAACTGTGTGTCAGTAAACAGAATCATTGTCTTTTTTATATTCATCTGCCTTGTAGAAATGATTTCAGTACTGGCGACAATTCTCCAGTCGATGTATTCAGTTAATACAGAAATGATGCTTTAACATAATCTTTTTAATATTTCATTTATTATTTTCATTTTTATGTGTATGAGTGTTTTGCCTGCATGTATGTAAGTACACCATATGCACATAAGGCCCTGAAGAAACCAGAAGAAGTTGTCAGATCCCCTGGAATTGGAGTTACAGATGGTTGTTAGCTGACATGTGGGTGCTAGGAATCGAACCTGGGTACTCTGGAAAAATAGCAAGTGTTCTTACCTGCTGAGCCGATTCTCCAGCCCCATCATGTATTCTAATCTTTAAGGTACTGACTAATTTCTGTATCTAGGTGCCTGTGTTGATTTGTATGGAAATATTATCACCAATAGCTATTCTAAATTAAGATAACCCATTAAAATATTTCAGGATCTCTAATAAAGTTCAACTTTAACTTCCACTACAGTATATCATGTATGTCTAAAGTAAGGCAATTCTAAAAAAGAGTCTAGTTAAGGCTGTGAATGAAGATCTCTGACACAGTGCTTGCCTCGCATGTAGAAGACCTAGATTCTCTCCCAGCACCATGCACATGAAACAAATCAGTTTAGATTACTTTATTCCTCAGCAAAGTCAAGGCTACCACTTCCTTCTTGTACAGCTAGAAAATTTAACTTGATCCTTGACTCAAACTGTCTTAAATTTTTTTTCTGAATTCTGGCTTGCGTGTACACTAGTAGGTATCTAAATTCAAATGTTTCATAGTGTGCTTGAAGAAGAGAAAGAAATAGAAATACACCCATGGATTTAATGCCACTTTTGTGCACATCTAATATCGTTTTATGGCTGATTTTACACTTTAGAGCACAGCGCTCACCTTATACTGGTTGTATAAATGCTTACTAAAGTTTATGCTAAAACAGGAATAAAAACTAAAATGGAGAACAATATCTTGAGAAACGAATACTGCAGTTTCCTGGTGGAACATCTGCTTGCAACCACCTTGCTTACTAAGGGTGTTCTCTGTGAAGGCACATCCAAGCCCTTGCTCTAAATATCTCTCTGCAAACATGTCTACAGGATTTCCCCTTGGTGGTCTTAGGGCTGGTAATCATGTAGACTTAAACCCACCAGTGTGGAAATGGTGGGGAAGACCTATATAGACTGTAAAGGAACTCAATTCAGGGCTGAAATTTTTTAGGAGGAACCTCTGCTCAAGTTTGCCAGCATGAATAAACTTTCCTGATTTCTCTATGTGAGCCTTTTGGGTGCAATCTCTGTACACAGCAGGTTCCATGCCTCAGTTTCCTGTAACAAGCTCACATTCCGTGTCTATGAGTCTGAAATCATGCATCATCACTTGAGCACTCCTCCAAGCCTGCTCCTCACCTTCTATGTTTCCTGGCAGATAACTGTGCAAGTTTGATACTTGAACTTCTTCCTATTTTTTTGCCACCTTTCCTCTGTATCCAGTCAACCATCTCTAAATATCTATTTCCTCTTCCTTTCCTGGCTCTCCCTTCTTCCACTGCATTTCTTCAGGTTTTGTGATCCTTCAGCTGGAACTACGGCTATGATGATTTTTCTTGTGAACCACTGTCTTAGAGCAGGGCCGTGGAAACTGAAGAGGAGGAGTTGGGTGCAAGCAGTTTACTAAGGAAGTGTTCTTGGAGAGGAAAGCAAGGATGCTTGAGAATTCAAGGTAAAGTTCTGAAGAGGGAGGCTCCCACTGATTATGCATGGAGGGCCCCATTGTGAAAGGGAGGTGGGGGGCAGAGAAAAAGAGGAGAGAGAGAGAGAGAGAGAGAGAGAGAGAGAGAGAGAGGTCTGAAAATGCTGTGCATATTTCCTCACGAGTCCCCTTACCTGAGAGTCTCTTGATGTGAGACATCCTACCACTTCCTTTCTCGCCTCACTTCGCTTCTGGATGTAAAGTAATGACAAAGTCCTTTCTAGCTCTCTACTTTCAATGCCTTCAGAACAACTCTGAGGAGGCTTGGGTGGTCTTTCTAGCCTCAGGGTAGCTTGTCCTGTACACTACAGCATGGTGCACTGACTGCTGCTGTCACAGTTACTTTGCAGGGTTGCATGTGTTGGCATGATTGCCTTTCTCTCATGATGACAGAGGAAAGAGAAGGGCCTGCCAGGTCAAACTTGTGTCCCCAAGTGTCCTAGTCAGATCTTGTCAGTTGCAAAGCTCAAGTAAACAACTTGACTTTAAGCTAGCCCCACCTCCCACCACAACTTCCCTTTTCCTGTCTGCAGCTGTGTGTCATCAATAGAGGATGTCTCCTGAGAACCTGAACTTTTCCCCTCCTGCAAAGCCCCGCCTCAGGGTATACAAGGCTTGCTGCCTCTCAATAAAGTCAGTCATTTTCCTTTCCTCCTACCTAGTGTGTGTGTGTGTCTCTGTCTTGTGTCATTCAATCCCCAGCCATCTGCAGATCCAGACTCGGTCAAGGAACGTAGCTCGGCCACTACACTTCTGGAGCCTGCTTATCACACATAAAGACACACCCTTGAAGAAGGTTGATTCTCTCCGTCCCAGCAGCTATTGGCTGCCAACAGTTCCTCAGACAAGGTTAGAGTTTCTTCCCCACATCCCCACTTGTCTGCTGGGATTTTTTTTCTGTCTTGTGCTTATGTGGGACTTGTGCATGCTGTTTGTATGAGTTCATATAAATAACTGAACTCTGGAGAACTCTGCTTCCCTGTGGTCATTGACCACCTCAGGCCCTTCTGCCCCCTCTTTTGCAACGATCCCTGAGCTTGTTAGGGTAAATGTCTTATTCAGGGATACACACTCTGCAGTCTCTTGTTCTCTGCCTGTTGGCTAGTTGTAGATCTCTGTGCTAATTGTCAGCTGCTGTGTGAAGAATCTCTTCTGATGAGAGTTGAAAATTGCGTTAACCTATGAGTATAACAAGTCATTAAGAGTTCATCTAGTACTATGTCTGTTTCGCAGAGTATTATTAATCAGTTCTCCCCCATAACCTGTGATCTGTTTAGCCACAGGTTCCTAGGTCTGACATCAGTGATTTAAAAGGAGAATTAAGTGGATGATGAATATGATATATGGGTTACATCTTGTGAAGCAGACCCCAGGTCCACTTAGAAAGTGGTTATAGTTACTCCCATAACATTCGCGCCACAATTGCCTAGTGGGTATATCTTTCCAGGCTAGTTGCAGCTTGCAGCATTCACAGGTGGGCAAGGTTGATGACCATCCTTCTCCTTCGACAGCACACAGAGTGCCTTCCAACACTATGGAAGCTAGTCACTAGAGATGAAGCTTTGCAGCCAGCAACAGCTTAATTTCTCCTTGTTTGTTCTCTAACTCATGTGTAGTGTTCAGCAATAGCATCTTACTGACAAATTCTGGTGGGTAACCAAGAGCAGGGCCACAGCCAGTGTTGTTTGAGTTTGTGATTTAATTCAGCATGTGTTGAGTCAATGAAATCAGTGAAGTAGTAAAAACCAATGATAAAAATGTGTGAAAACAGAGGTTGTGTATATTGTTGTTCTAAATACTTTATAAGGAGTTTGAGATTCAATTAGAATATGTGATATCAATGAAACTTGATTTAGCTCATCGCTTCCTTCCTGTTGAGTATTATATTACCTGGAGGGAAAAGTTGTATCAACTTTAGTGTCCCTTTGGTGCAGCTATAAGATCTTATACTTATTTTATGATTCGCACGTGTTTTTAAAATACATACCAGAGAGATTTTAAAGGAGAATTAAGCGGATGATGAATACGGTAAACTTGAGAATTTCAGGGCTAAAAAATATTCATTTCTCTTACCTCCAAACATGTTCTTAAAAACGAGGGAGCACTGATTCTAAAGGAAATTTAAATTTTTTCCAAATTTTAATGTTTCACTTGTCCTTGAAAGAAAAGCAAAGTTTACATGACACTTTTTTACAGCCCTTTATTTAAGAGATAAATGTCATTCTCCATCAAAGTGATCTTTAAAAGCTATGATCCTTAAAAGATGGTTTCATTCTAAGGGAAACACTTTGCTCCAATTTGCAAGTTAATGGCTGTATTTTTGCCTTAACAGTGATAAGGGAGCATAAATGGCAGCACAAGTCACACAAACGGTGTGTGTCGATTTTGAAGGGCATTTCATTATTTTATTTCTTAAATAAGCTTTGATGGAAGCATTCCAACTAATGCTGTGCACAAGAGATTTGTGATCATACTTCCATTAGATGAGAATATGTCATTAAAATATAAGAACATGACAGACTTCATGTACACAAAATGAAATAAGCTATGCTCAGGGCATTTGGAAACTTTCTCTTTATAAAATAAACAACGCCTTCATTTAAATCCATCTAAAGCAAACCTCTGCTTTACGATATAGCCCTTAGTTTTTGGATCTTTGAGTTTTCCTTACATTGGTTTCTCATGTGTAAATGTTGAAATAGTTCTAAGGAAAGGATGTAGTCAGCACAGTTCTCATTCTATTAGGTCATCCTCCTGCTAAGTAAAACAGGTTTAAAAAATTATATGTATCAATTAACATAAATTTGTTGGCCTTCCCAAATATTATATTTATATCTAGCTTCTTCATTCGGAGACTCCATGTCCTGCTTGCCTGCCTCCATCCCGTGCTGAACACACAGAGGCTTCCAGGTCTTATGGAAAAAAATCAATGGGAAGGCTTGTCCAGTCTTCCAGAACCACTCTTAGGTCTGAATTCATGCGTTATATTAGAAGACACTTATGTCTTGGGCAATCAAGAGCACTTTCTGCTCTTGAAAGAGGACAGGGGTTCATTTCTCAGCATCCACATGGTGATTCACAACTGTCTACAACTTTATTTCAAAGAATCAGGCCCCCTCTTCCTGCCTTTGCAGGCACTGGACACTCATGTGGTGCATATACATACAGCAGGCAAACATTCATACAGATAAAATAAAAATAAATCTTTAAAATATTTATGTTTACATACTGACAAAAAATACTTATGCAGCTTTATTTATTAAAAAGTTCTTTAAAGAACAAGTGCTGGAATGGTGGATTTGTTAAGTAGAAATCAATGTACTATATAGAGACCTTTTTCTTATTATCATCTGCTGCTCTTTTCAATCCCATTTTTCATTGTCACTGGACTTTAATCTCCCCTTTAAGATTTACTTACTCTTACTAACAGCCTGTGTGATAAAATAAAACCCTGGTCACAGGTTCACAATTTTCTTAAGTGCACTGAAATTCATATTCAATACGCAAGCAAATACTGCACTAAAGCTTCCTTTCATACTACACCTGCCCTAGGCTGCCCTTCATGTCACAGCGCATCTCTCTGCCCATGTCACAAGTTCTTGCTATCTTTACTTCTGCACCTTATCTTCATGTCTACCTATCTGTGAACTCACAATTCTTCTTGACATTGGCAAGAAATACCTAATGGCTAGTGGGATTTTAGATGAAATAAGCTAATCCTGCTCTTGGTATATTTTTGGATCTAAATTAAGTGTACAGGTGGACTTCTCAAAGGCCACTAGCTAATGACATTAGAAGTAATGTTCACTGGCCACTGGCTAATGACATTAGAACTAATGTTCACTGAGCACTTACTGTGGTCTAGGCAGTATCTTACCATGTAATTGTCTGATCCATATAGCACAGTCACACTCTGAGGCTGGGAATCTGTGCTCTGGATAACAGGGGTGTGAGCTCATAATGTTGTCCCAGTGCGTTCTCAAGCCTACTCTGATAAGTCACCTTGAGGGGACCAAAACTAAACATCCAACTAAGATTAGGATCCTTAAAATCCAGTTCTTTTGGAGGTGGGGTGGTCAGAGTTTTGTTTTGTTTTTAATGTTCTTACTTTATTCCCAATAGAATTTAAGTCAAGACAGTAAAGATAAATATGATGCTAGCAGGAACACAGAAGAAAAGAATCCTAAAATGAAATTACCATAGAAAGCACATACTTGTGGAGGCATGGAGATAGTCCAGTTGATAGAGTACTTGCTGTGCAATCAGTACCCAAAAACCTGGGCATGGTGGCATGTGCTTGTAATCCAAGGACTGGGAGGTAGAGATGTAGAACTATGGGTCCCTCTGGCCAGCCACTCTAAACTAATCAAGTGTAACCCAGGTTCAGTGAGAGACTGTGTATCAAGAAAACAAGATGGATGGTTCCCAAGGAAGACACCCAAGGTTGCTCTCTGGTCCCCACATAGACTTGCACAAATGTACATTTGCACATACACGTGCACAAACACACCACACACACAAATTCAATAAGTAAGTAAAGTTTTGCTAGGATCCTTTCCCCTTGCTGATCTGGGCTAGACAGGTGACCTTGAGCTTAACTGGCAGCCAATGTGAAGATGAAACATCACGATGTCGTCAGTGATGTGACTTGATTTGTCTAAACTGGAAACAGCAACTTCCTCCAGCAAAGCCCAGCTCATCTAGCTATTGAGACCTAGAGTGCTGTCGCAACCATCAGAGATGATTCCCGATACATCCCATTAAAATATTTACATATTTTCAAAATATTTTAATGTGACTTTCCTACAGCTTAAACTGTGTTTTAGTGTCAAAACTCTCAAGATAGCCTAAACCCTCTTTGTTTCCATGGTCATCTGCTTCCTTTATGGTTCAGCAGATGCAACACAAAAGTGAGTTTTCTTCTTCCTCACTTTAGGTCATCCACGGAAAATGTTTTCATGTTTAAAAGTGAATTCTGTGTCAAAGGGACATATTTTCTGATTCAGTTTACCTTCTCCAGCATTGAATAATTATTTTTGCTTGCTTTGCTGTACATCACACACTTGAAACAACCTTAACACTGCATTCAATTTTAGTTGCTGATGAATCCTTTTTCAGGAGAGAAGAGGAGATGAGTGGAAAGATGTAGAAACCAGCCAAATATGGGACATTTATAGAGAAAGAAAGCAAGGAAAAGTGAGAAAATCGTGCCACAGATATGTTTGGTGGAACAAGATAAGTGATACGGTCCCCTTTGTTCAAGTGGATCACACTACAAACTTTTATAGCAATCCCAAAATTCATGACAGTGAATAACTGTGCAATAAACGACTTTGGAGCACCCACAGAAGCACGAGATGTCACACAACTGGAAAATGTGCAAGAGAAAAAGTGAAAGGAAGAAAAATGCAACCTTCCAGGCAGGGGCGCCCTTTTAAGAGCACTGTCATTTAGTTAGATAAAGCATGCACAAAACATAAATACTTGTACTTGATGGTTCCTTAAAACGTTAAACATAGAATCTTCATGTTCTGTACCTGGTTCAAGTCCTCAAAGAATTCAAAATGGATATCCAAGCAAAATTATGAACCACACATTTATAACAGCACTATTCACAATGGTCAAAGGTGGAAACAACTAAGTATCCATCAGCAGATGGATGAATATAATAGAACGTTGTTTGGCCATGAAAAAGAATGGAGTACTGATTCATGCAATACCTGAGGAATCTGAATATTTGACAGCTAGATAGATTGGCAGCTGCCCAGCACTGCACAGGCTTCAAAAGCCATAGATTACTCACTTTAGAATGGCTACTTTTAGTTGTGCATATTTCCTCTCAATAATTATTTCAGACATAGTCAGACAAATATTTGGATACATAAATGCCTGATTAAACAGTTCAAAGATTAAGTATGTTTCCCTTCAGAAGGATGGGGGGCTGGGCAGTGGCTGAGGCAGGAAAGTGCCTAGTATTTTTGTTTGAACCTTTGCAATAATGCTTACCTTAATAACTATGTGTGCTACATAATAAATAAATTCATTTAATAATTTTAAATTGTTGGCTTCTTAAGCTTTTATAATAAACAACAATGAAACATATAAATCCTAAAGAAATGATGGATAAAAAAAACTAGAGTATTGAGAGATATTTAGAGAGCTCTCTTTTTCCTTACATAAAACTAATAAAGTTAATTTAAAGTTGGACTTTTACAACTAGGTTGAAGAGATCAATGTGATGAGTCAGGGCTGGGAGATGATAGAATTGACCAGAATGCACAGGACTGGGCAAAATGGCAGTGTCATAGAAAGAGCTTCCTTAGAGATGAAAGTGGTGTAACAGGGATTCATTTCTTACCTGTTTCAAACGTTTTACTTCTCTTTGCTTTTGTTTTATGGGAATTGGGGTGGTTTGGGGGGCTATAACCCAGGGCCTTGTGTATGCCAAGCAAGCGTTCTACTGATGTGCTCTACCCTCCGCCCCTGAAATACTGTATTTGGTTAAACAAAACAAACAAAAAAAGGCATCGCATCATTCAGAGTAGACCTGCTGTCATAAGAAGCTGTCTTGAGAAAGGAAGTCCTCCTGAATTTCATGAACAAAAATTCAATGTGAAAATATTACCTACCTTTAACTTAGAATCTTTCTGCAGCATTCATAGGTCACCCATATGGAAATGGGTCATGTTCCCTAAGTGATGAAAAATCTGTGATTCTAGGTTTGTCATAGAAAATTAAAATGAAAAGGTGTGCATCCCACTGACATCTTTTTAACTTATCAAAGACCCTAAGAATATTTTTGCATTAGTGACAGTAAAAAAAAGTTTCTGCCTACCTGATTCTGTGGAGGCTTTTGTAGTCTCTAAGTCCTATTTTTTAGGTCCATTAAAAATCATTTTTAGAATACAGTATCTGAAGACTTCATAAAACATCTGGGAAATTAGCCAGTTTCCCTGAGAGAATGTCCTTGAAAAGTCAAAGATAATTCCCAAAGTGATTCTTGGAATATCCAAGTTTCACAGACATCCCATCCTGACTGCTCAAGAATGTCAGTGGGGAGACAGGTGAGGGCTGCCTGCTCCCAGCACCACTGTTTTAGGGTTGCCCACCTCCCTCTGACTGCTGTGATAGACCCCAAGCTTGAATAGCACGGGGGCAAATCAGCAAGAAAAGTACCATATCCTCCTGAGGTCACGGTTGTTCATGAGTAACAGCTTTCAGTCCTTCAGTTTAAAACATGGACGTTTTCTGCTGCTTTTGTATATGCTGCTTTGCATGTAATAATTTTATACTATTTCTTTGCAGTGCTTATAAAGCTGTAAATAAATAATATAATACATAACTCACACACTTGGTTACATAAACCAATCCAAACCAGTAAAATGTTCTCTGTGGACCCACAACTTAGCAACATGCCAAGAATAAAAGACTATAGAATGTTCAGTCCTAATGGAACAGCTGTATCACGACCCTCCCCAGAAAGCTCAGGGATCTTCATGGAAGAGTAGAAAGACTGTAAGAGCCAAAGGTGGTGGATGACCAGAGTGTTTTCTGGATACAACAGGGCAGTCGCATACCTGAACTCACAGCAGTTGTGACAACATGCACAAGACCTGCCCAGGTCTAGACAACCAGCATGGAAGAGGGAGGTGGCCTTGAAGTCATACTCCCAAGTGAACAGCTGGTGAAAGAAGTCCGTCACAAAAAACATGCGGTGTGATCCAACTTCTGTGAGGTAATTACTAGCAAGTTCATAGGAACAGGAAGTAGAATGGTGCCCTGAACCGAGTGAGGGGAAGCTAGATAGCTATGGCAATGGGTGCCTCATTTGGTTTTGCCAAATGAAAGAATTCTGTGGATGGATGAGGAGGAGGAGAAGGAGGGTGGTAACACAATAACGTGACTGTGTTTAATGCTTCTACCGATACAGATACGAACATTTAAGAGTGTTCAACATAGTACAGTTTATGTGACATGTGTGTAGATAAATTTAAAAGGTATAAAAATTTATACGTAGAATTATAGAATGTTTTTCATTGGTTTTCTATCAAATCTATCACAAGTTCATAGACTTGGATACTCATTGTTATAATGAAGAAATGTCTTGCTTTTGTTTTTATTACCTTGCTCTTTGACAATTTCATACGTGTATATAATGCATTCTGGCTTCTGTCTCCCCATCCTCCCATCCTTGTCAACAACACTCTTCCTTCCTGCCAGTTCCTTTCCCAGATTCATGACTTTGGGTTTTGAATTCTTTTAGTTTGTCCAAGACCATGTGAGTTCCCTTTGGTTTGGACTGTCTGTTAGAGTCTGGTAGGATTACAAGTAGATACACAACTGAAAACATTGACTCTCTCTCTCTGAATCTTTCAGTAGCAAGCAGTAATGAAGAGGGGCCTCTGAGCCCCTCCCCCACCCATCTGCTGACAGGCCCACTGTGGTACACGCCCAGTGCACACCCACAGTTGCTGTGAGTTCAGGAATACCATGGCTGCCTCACCCTGACATGGCACGTTGCAGTCCTTTTCCCTGTCTTCTGGCTCTTACTGCTCAAGAATACAACAATTGGGTCAGTGGGGAGACACACTGCTCCCCCTTCCACACAGTGCTCCCTGAGCTTTAGAGGGGTGGTGCAAATGTCTTGTTTAGGGCTGAGCACTTATTTGTGTGCTCAGCAGCTATCCTCACATTGTGCAGTCACAAGTCTCTGTATCTACCACCGTTCACCAGAAAGAGAGGCTTCTCTGGTTAAACTGAGAGCAGCATTTGTCTGGGGAATGTATGAGGCCCAGAGGAAGGAAAGCCAGTGTTAAGCAACCTAGGGAGGAAAAGGACTGAGGGCCCTACTGGGAGGCACAATTGGTGGTCCTTGGACTTGCTATTATTTTTTATTTTTCTAAAATATTTCTAAAATTTTAATTTTTGAAAAATATTTATTATTTTTATTTAATATGTATGTGTATTGCCTGCATGTGAGTAAGTGCACCCATGATGTGCAATGCCCACAGAGATCAGAAGAGGGTGTTGGATTCCCTGGAACCGGAGTTACAGACAATTGTTAGCCACTATGTGGTGCTGGGAATCAAGCCCTGGTCCTCTGCAAGAGCAGTCTCTTCAGCCCCATTTTTATTAATTATTTTTAAATGCAGGTAACTTTAGTAAAAATATTTTCTAAACGCATCTAGCTTCCAAAACATAGCTTATTTATACTCTTGACTTTAAGAGTATGTTGCCCTTTATAGTAACAGACCACACGTGCTACAAGATGCTATATATTGAATCAAATTCTTACAATTATCTGTGAAGGAACTTTTACCAACAAGGAAACTGAGTCTTAAAGGAATACCTTCCTCTTAGTCATATTGGGCTAAAGCCAAGGTTTGAGATTAGTCTGTGTAATAAGAATCCTTGGATATGCAAAATAGAAATAAATTAGGGGCTAAGAAGATATCTTAGTGGGTAATGGTCATTGGCACTAAATCTTATGACTTGAGTTCAATCCCTGGAATCCACATGATGAGTGGAAAGAACTTATTCCTTTAAGTTGTTTTCTGGCATCCACATACTGTAGCATGCAAGTATTCCCCACAAAGTAAACAATAAAAAAGAAACCCAAATTCACTCCAGTAAGAGGATAACGCACCCTACATATTTTAGTTCGTGAACACAGGCTTTGGTCTTGAATATTTTTTCTTTCTACATTAGATAAGTTGTTTTATTGGACATCTTTGCTGGTAGAGACTTCCTTAAGACGCGTGCCTGAGGGTGACAGGAAGGTCCGGTAATCAGTCTCCTTTGCTATCTTTCATGTATGTCTCACCAACAGCTGAAGACTCCCTCTAGCATCCTAGTTTCCCAGGAGAGATCCGTCTTATTATAGAGAGATTATCTTTCATAGAACCCAAACCAAGCCAATAATTATCAAGGGAGGCCTGAGGGTCTTCCAAAGAGATGGTCCCATTCATCCTGCTAGCAAGAGACAGGTCCTGGGAATCTGGATGCATTGTTAGAGGCATCCAGGTATTTTTCAGTAAGGGTGGGCTCTGAACCTGCTACCTTGAGTTTGGTGGTAAGAGTCCTGACTCCCATGCTCCATATTACATCCATCAGGCCCCTCTCTGTCCTAAGTCTTCTCTGTCCAACAGCAGTGACTGAAGTCTGGCTTGAGGTGGTGAGCCATTTATCCAGCCGATGACGGTGTGATTGTATACCTCAGTACAGAGAATGTATTGAGCTCCTACAATTGCATATGTGTTCCTCCTCCATTTTGGGCCCATGCCCTTTGTTGCCTTAACTTCTCCAAGATGGTGTCTGGCTTCCTAGTTTCTCTAACCCTTGCTGTCACTGTGAGTGGCTCCCAGGGAGCGGCTCCCAGTTTCTATTCCTGTGCTTGCTGCCAGAAGTATTTCCATTCCTTCTTTGATTATTTAATTATCTTCTGTTTAGATATTTGGACCCTGAGAAAAAGGGAAAACGTTATCTTATTAGAACTTTATATAAAGTAGCCTAATAGGAATGGTATATCTGTCTGTCCCAAGGAAAAGAGCGTGAATCTTAGTGTCTGCAGCTGGCAGCTTTACTTGACGCTGCTTACATTCATTTTTGCACATTTGCTGGTTCATTCTCAAGTCTCTCCGAAGACTAGAATGAGTCATTTCTAGTTGTATTTAAAGTTATGCAAAATAATGCATAATACTTCCATGTGTTTCAAAGCTATTATCAACCAGCAGAATTTGAATCTTTCACATTGATTTTTTTTAAAAAGTAGATCCTTGCTAAGAAATCCTTATATTTGGAAATGCTAGCTTTGCAGTTTGCTAATTTTTTAGAAAATACTCAAATTCAAATGTGAAAGCAAAAAGATTGGCTTTCGTAAGCTTTGCTGATTATTATAGTTTATATAATATATCATTTAAATGTTAATCTTTACTATGCTGCGTTGGCATGTGGGTTTTTTTTTTTTTTGCTTTTTTATTGAATTTTTCCAATTTTCATACAATATGGTTTGATGGCATTTAGACCCATCCCCTCTCCCTCCCACTGCCTCCTGCCCAGTTTAATGAACTCTCATATACATAGATATGTAACATATACTATATATTATGGCCCATAGAGTCTGATTTGTGCCCTAACATGTCCTTCAGTGTGGATCCATCCATTGACCCCACCTAGAATCCCAAACCTATGTGACACTGTCTCTCCTCCTCTCAGCACCCATCAGTTGTCAAAAGTTCCCTAGGCTGGGGTGGAATGTCTTACCCACTTCTCCATGTCTGTGCTGGGATTTGTTCAGTTTGAGTTTTCGTAGGACTTGTGCATGCTGTCACCATTGCTGGGAGATCGTATGAGTGAATGATCAGCTGTCTGGAAGACTCTATTTCCTTGTAATCATCCATTCCCTCTGATTTTTACCATCTTTCCACAATGAGCCCCGAGCCTTGGGAGGCAGAGGTTTGCAATGGCTATCCTCTTCAGAGATAAGCAATCTGTGGCCTCTTGTTCTCTACACATTGGCTAATTGTGGGTCTCTGTGCTAATCACCATCTGCTACATACGGAAACTTTTCTATTGAGAGTTAAGAGATGCAGTCATCCTATGTGTAGTGGTTGCATTGAAGACATGTCACTCAGGGTTAAGCATATCACAGACATTCATCCTCTGTGTTTGGTCAGTTCTGTTCAAAAAAAGAAGCTTCATTCATGAGGAGTGAAAAGTAGAGTTGTCTATAAATATGAGGATGCATATTTAGAATAAAGTGAGAAATTATATTGGTCTAGGGAGGTGACAGAAGTAGGTTTCCTCTAGGATCTGTGACCTCTCCAGCCATGCATATTTGGCTATGTATATAGTACCACACATGAGTACTCTCCCACTGAGTGGGCCCTACTTCCAATTACACAGCTGTTGATTACCCCCAAGAAAAAATACCACTGCGCATCAATAGCGATAGTTTGCTGGGCCAGTTATTGTTGTGTATTAGATTCACAGCTGGGTATGACCATTGATTGGTTTTCTTCCTTTGAAGCTTATATAGTATCTTCACCATGAAAGCCAGTCTTCAGGGAGAAGGCTTCCTGGTCAGTTCCATATCAAGTGCTCTCTGTTCTGTGTCCAAACTGTGGCCTGTCTTCAGCAATAGGGTCTTACCTTCAAGGACTGTGGGAATAGCCTTTTTTCAGATAGGGTCTCCCTGTAGCCCCAGCAGTCCTGGAACTCACTATATAGACCAGGTTGGCTCAGTCTCACAGCAATCTGCCTGCTTATCCTGAGTGCTGGGATTAAAGTCACGCACCACCTTCCTGGTTATATGCACATTTTTATTTGATTATCTAACTTTTCTAAAAGTTTTTTAAAACTTTTTAAAGTTTCACTTGTGTTTAGTTAGCAATTTTTTTACACTTCTTATGCTTAACCTTTAAATAATGCATTGTCTACCCTTTGTTCTTTTTTAAAAGATGTCCAGTTATTTTTTCACAGTGCTATTATATTTGAAAACCAGTGGGATATAGGGTTGAAAGGTGGGCAAGATTTTGATTGCATGCTGGATAGCTTTGCACTCTAACTTTACCGAAAGTATTCCTGAAGGCAGAGGAGAATGAAGGAAGGCTTACTTTGAAATTCGGAGAGTCTTCTAGTTTGCAGTTTTGCTGCTATGATAAAACCCTTTGACCAAAAGGGTTTATTACATCTTATACTTTCAGGTCACAGTCTATCATTGAAGGAAGTCAGGACAGGAGCTCAAGCAGAATCCACAGAAGAATACCACTTACCGGCTCACTCAGGTTCATGCTCAGCTCGCTTTCCTAAAATACCCAGCACCACCTGCCTACGGATGGCACCATCCACAATGAACTGGGCCCTCCCACATAAATCATCAATCAAGACAATCCCTCACAGACATGACCCCAGGCCACTCTGATCAAGGAAATTCCACAACTGAGGTTCCTGAATCCCTGGCAACTCTAGATTGTGTCAAGTTGATAATAAGCACTAACCAGAACAGAAGCCTAGACCCAAATAGCTGCAAAAAAAAAAATCAAAATTTCTTTCAGTCTTTGTACTCCTACTTAAATATGAGAATTTATTACCCACTGTGATATATGTGCAATTATTTTAATATGAGCTATGACTCAATTACTTGTCATTGAACTGACTGATGTACCAGGAAGGCAAGCTCTGTTTACCTCATGACTCTGCCTTCTTAATTATACACCTAGGAGGACTTGTGTATCTGATCCATGACTTGGTCCTTTGTGAGGGTCAGCTTCTCTTCATGAAGTGCTTCCCACTGCTTGAGGCCATTGGATGAGCCTCAGTTCCACACACTGGGAGCCCTTTGCTGCTAGTATGTTATGACCATCTTTCTCCAAAGGCGCTTGCCTTTCTGCCTGCTTATCTCATGGGTCCCTTTTCTGATATCTCCAGCTACATCACCTCTCAGTTTTCAGCGTCTTCGCCCCTTTACATTTGAGGAGTTGCAATTATTCTTCTCTCAGTACTGTTGCCTCAGACAGTTGCATGGTGCAGGACTAGAAACTGCACTGTTTCATAAAATAGTGCCACTGATGCAGAATTTTTCTGGAATCTTGCTCTGAGAGAAGGCTTGAAGTGGAGACCTAGACATAGGCATGTCAGATACAATTCAGGAAGCAGGTAGCTTGAGCAGGAAGACCCACATGATCCCTCGTTATTATTGAAAGACTGTTTTGCCTATCTTGAATTATACATTTGTTCTTTAGTTTAAATAGTGTTATGGGCAAATATTGATTCATGTGAAATTTGTAGATATTTTCCAAAGCTTAGGGTCTCAGCCATACAAGAATATGTAATTAAATATAACAGAGCAGTAGAGCTAATTTGTCTTGACCCTTTGAAGCAGAACAAAACCTAGAACACTGTCACTGATATAGAATAATTAATGTCTGCTAGTGAGTAGAGCAGATGCTTTGCTCTTCAGCACCGAATCTTATTTTTCTTGCATACATGACTTCTTTATTCACTGAACTTTTGACTCATTGAAACTAGCATTTTACTGTTATAAATATTTGGTTTCATCTGTAATAAATTGGATGCAATTGGTTTTTCCTAGAACTGCATTCCTGCTCTGAAGCAAAATTACAAGCAGCTGTCTGCTAATAGATCTGTACATTACTCCCCGACCCAAACCTTTTTGTTGCCTTGTTTCAAATGTTGCCTGACCTCAAAGGGCAAGTTCAAGTTGATGTATCTTCTTAACTGTGTGTTAGGCTTTTGTGTTCCTTCTTCTTTCACGTTGAAGACAAGGCAGTCTGTGTGAGAAGAACATGGTGTGTGTGTCATTTCTTCCTCCTGATGTCCTTTAAATGATCTCTAGGAAATAGTTCTCCATCATTTCCCCACTACAACTAATAGAATCTAAGCTTCACCCCCTTTTTAAAAAGTTTACAGGTGGCTTTGAATTAGCCTTTTAAATTTTTTCTTCTTTAGTACCAACCTGAGTCAAATTCCTAGGATTTGGTGGTGAATAAGGCTAATTTGTTTTTAAAGGGTAAGCCTACTGCAAGGGGACACACACACACACACACACACACACACACACACACACACACCTAGCCTAGACCTGGTCTTCAACTCACCATGTAGCTAAGGCTGACCTTGAGCTCCTGATCCTCCTGTTTTCATCTCCTAAGCAATGGGGTTATAGGTGTGTACACTGTCCACTCCCCAGTTATTTTATTTTGTTTTTTGTTTGTTTGGGAACAAAATCTCACTATATAGCCAGGAAGAGAGAGATGGCTCTGTGATTAGAAGCACTGGTTGCCTTGGAAGAGGATCAGGATTCAGTTCCTAGCATCCATAGGGTGGCTAACAATTGTGTCTAACTCCAGTTCCAGTAGGCCCAACACAGTCTTCTGGCCTCTGAGGGCAATGCATGCATGGGGCACTTCCATACATGCAGGGAAAACACACACGCTATTGGTCTTCAGCCTTATTTATCCATACTTATTATTGGTCTTTTAAATTTTTCACCATGTGGAGGATTGAAAACAGAGTCTTGCACATGTTAGATAAGTACTCTACCACTGAGCTGTATTCCACTCTGTCTAAGTACTACAAATCTACAGAAGCAAATGGCATATCATTATGATTTCAAAATCATATTTTTCTATTTATTAATGAGATTCACTATCTTCTTGGGTGCTTATTTGTCATGTGTGGTCCCCATTCTGTGAAATACCTATTTGTGCCCTTTATCTATGGATTGTTTGCTTTATTCTGATTAATAGGTTCAAGACAGTCTCTATGTATTATGAATACTGTTCCTTTGGTAGTTATGTATGCTGTGTTTTTTTTTTTTAGTATAGTTTTAGGCTTTTCACTTTCTATTTATCTTTTGTATAGATTCATGTAGTTACAACTGACATAATCAGCAACATATTATCAAAATATACAATTGCATGTGTTGTCGTCAGCCACTAGGACAGTCAAGCCAGTGAGCTTATGTAGCATTCCCACAAGTTTCCATGTGAATGCACACTTCCTTCTGCTTGGGTACATGCACAGGAGTGCAATGGCTGGAGTATGGTAGGTGTACACTTACAGTTTCCAAAATGGTGCACCCTCGTACGCCTGAGCTGGCGGTATATGAGAACTGTATCATGGTCATGTTCTTTATCAAAATGTATTAATTTTAATGTACTCAAGTGTGCTTGTTACAAACTCTGTTATTTCTTTTTCCATGTTGTTTAAGATCTTCTCTGCCTGAGACCAGATTTTAGGTTTTAAATTTTCTGTTCAAATCTTCCCCTTTGTTGTGGTTTGTGTGGACAGTGAGTATGATAGACATATGAATCCAGTTTCCCTTGCCAAGTGCACAGCTGTCTCGGGACCATCCATTGAAGAACCACCCCCTCCCGTTCTCTTGTCGCCAGTGTCATCTCTGCAGTAATCAGGTTCTCACACTGACAGGCTCAGTGTCTGCCCTGTATTCTGCTTCACTGCTGTAATCATCCATCACTGCAGCTTTATGATAGTCTAAGTTCTACTGGTGGAGAGGTCCCCTCTTTATTTATTTTCAGCAATTTATTGGCTATTCTTGGCCTTTGTTCTCCCATATACATTTTAGATTCTGCTTGCCAGGTTCCATAAAAAGTACTTCTGAGATTTTTATTAAATTCTATTGAATTCAAAGATCACTATAGGAAGAATTGTGATCTTTATAAAATTGACTATTCTGACCCGTGAACAAGACATTTTTCTCTTTATTTAAATCTTTAATGTGTCTCCAAAGAATTATATAATTTTTCCATCTTTGTCTTACATATAATTTGATACATTAATTACTGAATTTTATGTATTGAAGGTGGATAGTGTTTAAGACTCCAGTAGTGCTACATTAACATTTAAAAGGAATTTAGTTTATTGTTTTCCTGGTTCTTTTCTGTCGCTCCTCCCTTCCCTGTTCCCAAGAGTTTAGCCCTCTCCTGACAGTTTTAATGTGGGTTTTAAAGTTGTTTTTGATTAACTGATTTTTATTTTGTGTGTCTGAGTGTTTTGCCTGTGTACTTGTGTGTGCAGTGTCTACAGAGGCCAGAAGAGGGCATCAGATTCCCTGGAACTGGAGTTACAGATGGCTGTTAGCCACCACATGGATCCTGGGAAGTGAACCCAGGTCCTCCATAACATAGCCAGTGCTCTTAACCACTGAATCATCTCTCCAGCTTCCTCAATCTGAGATTTTACACAACTACTTTGAAACAAATGCTCTCTCTTTCAATACATTCGTTATTTTCATTCTGTTCTAGTGACTGTAATAGTAAAAAATTAAGATAATTTCTTTTGGCAAAACTAGTAGTTTTCTCACAGTGATTAATGCATTTATTTGGCCATTTCTAAGTAGTTGATTATTTTCAATATCTGCTGACTGTTATTTTCTAGTAAAGCACCTACATATCTTGAGTTCATAGAGTTAGTAATGTCTTGTTACCTAGAACACATTGATAATAAGATTTTATAGAAAATTTACCAGGTGCAAGTTGTAAGACTTTTTCATCTTCTAGATATATTTGCATACTATTATTAATTTGATGGTATAGTCATTTAGCATATGTTGTCCTAGTAGGTAAATGGCACACTCATTTATAAATTATTTGAACATGAATTTTCTCCCTTCTGGACAAGACAAACTGTCTTGTTGTCTGTCATTTATTATTAAAGAATAGATACTGGAAGATAATTTTTCTGAAGTTTGATTAATTTCTTATTTAAAATTTAAATTTTAATGTATATATTTAAGTATACAAGTAATGTTAAAATACATGTATAATATAATTGGTAATCTATTAAAAGAAATGAACAATTACATCAGTCCACCTAGTTATCAATTTTCCCTCCTGTGGCAAGAGTAGGTTTTTAAATATATATTTTTAATATATATTTATTAATTAATATATATTAATATATAATTAAATTCGTTCTTTGACAGTTTCATACATGTGTAAAGTGCATTCTGATTGCTCTCACTCCTGTCCTCTTATCCCCTTCCCACTCTGCTTAACAGCCTCACTCTCTTCAGATCCCTTTCCCAGATTCATGTCTTTCTGTTTTATTTTGAGACCCAGTGAGTTTGAACAGGATCATCCTTGAGACCATGGATATAGAACTATCCATTGGAGCCTGCTAGGCCCACCAGTAGATGCACAGTGAAAGACAGTGACTGCATTGTCTCCAGAATAGATCAGTGGCCAATTGGTAGGACCCCATGAGCACTTCTCTGGTTCCTGACTGACTGCTGACAGGCCCAGTTGGTGCAGGTCCAGCATTTGCAGCCATGTCTGCTATGAGATCATGTTTGCAATGGCTGTATCATGCCCTGGAAATAGAATTCCTCAGTCATTCTATCTTCTGTCTCTTCCATTCTGTTCTCCTCCCACATCTCTATGTTCCCTGAGCTTTAGAGAAGGTGGTATAAATGCCTTGCTTGGGGCTGAGCCCTCAAGCAGCTCTTATACTCAGCACCATGGACAGCTACAAGCCTCTGCATTCACCAAAGATCACTGAAAAAAAAGCTTCTAGGATTAAGGTTTGAGCACAGCATTCAAGACTGGATTTTTGATAGGGATACTATCCCATCCTGGATCTGTATGTACTTCGTCTTGGCAGAATTAAAGTATCTCTCAGCTTTCACCAGAAAAACTTCCTCATGCAACAGATGACGATTAACAACAAACCCACAACAGGCCAATGTGCAAAGAACACGAGACTGCAGAGTGCAGCCCAGAATAGGATGTCTATATCAAAACTATGTCCCCCAAGGCTTAGGAAACATTGCAGAAGAGGGTGCAGAAATATTATAAGAGCAACAAGTAGTGGGTAACCACTACTTTTTTTTTCCAGACAGCTGGTCCATTTACTCATATGAACTCACAGCAATGGTGACAGCATGCACAAGACCCATGCAAACTGAATCCAGAAAAAAATCCCAGAATGAACATGAAGAAGTGCATAAGAAGCTCCAAGATCACCTAAGGAAACTGTGGCAATAGATGGCTGTTGGGAGGGCAGAGACATTCTCTTTCAAGCATGGGACTCTTGGTAGGTTAACCAAGCTCCAGTGGATGGACCCACACCGAAGGACATCCTACACTGAAGGACATTTGAGGACACAGACTAGACTATGTAGGCCTTAATTATATAAACATAGATAGATAGATAGATAGATAGATAGATAGATAGATAGAAGGCGGGAGAGAACATTAAATTGAGCAGGGGAAAAGGGAAGGTGGGGATGGGGAGGGAATCTAAATACATTCAAATTATATTGTATGAAAATTGAAAAACTTCAGTGGAAAGACTAAGTTTTATATTACTGTATCTGTTTAGCCAAAGTCCTCAGTGCGGTGCACCAGTATTGCCCACAGTCCTCCACTGCACGTCGTCTTCAGCCTGTTCTCTCTGCCTGCTTGCGAATCTGGATCCTCCAACCTGCCTCTCCCAGGCCACGACTTTGTTCATCACTGCTTTATTCACTCTCTCTATATTTATCCTTTTAAAAGCACCTGCATATAAATGAACTCATGCCATGTTTCTCCTTCCATGTCCACCTTATTTAACATAATGTCCTCTTAATAACTTCTTTATCCATTGATCCATTGATGAAAATCTATTGCCTCTGCATCCTGACAACTGTGACTATCTCCCACTGTACAGGGAGTGCTGACATCTCTCTAAGGTGGTGATGTCATTTCTTTTACATATGTTTATATATATGTATATATATATATATATATATATATATATATATATATATATATATATATATGCAGAAGAGAGATCTGATCTTTCCACATTTCCACGGACAGCCATGGCAACCAGAATTACCCAGCAACAGTGAGCTAGGGCTTCCTCTTCCTAATAGAATTCTTTTTCCTCACTAGGATAATTTCTTGTCATTTTGGGGAGGTGGGGAGGGTGATTTACTGGGAATTGAAATACAAGGTGCTACGCATGCTAAGCCTGTGCTCTACCACTGAACTGCATCCCCAGCTCTCCTTTGTCCTTTGGGTAATAGCTATTCTAGTGGGTAATTTTAGGACTCATTAAAAAATTCCTTAGGTTTAAATTTTTATGAGCCTCTATTTAGCATTTATTTCTGTTCATTAAGTTTCATGGAAGAAGCCAGCCTATTAATTTATAATCTCATTTATTTTATCAGCTTTGGAACGTTTCATCCTCCTCCAGTTCTGATTATTACCCATCATCCATGCATTTTTAATTTTATTGGTGTGTTTTTTCCATGGGGGGGGTGTCTTTCAAATATCTCTTAGCCTGTGTATATCTTACAGCAATATTCACCTGACTTTTGTCTTAGGGGTGCTCAAGTTCTTTGTCTGCTACTATGAGCGAATTTTCTGCATGCCTGCAGATTTTACTTCAATCACATGTATGTTGCTGCATATTATGTTATACCTTATTTCAGCCACTTCCTGCTTAATTCAACCATTTACCATATTGGGCTCCAAAAGTGACCATCATTAATTTCACTCTAGTTCTTTAGGTGTAAGAAAGAGGATAATGGCAGGATTACAGGTTTTTCTTTGAACCATTTTATTTTATTCTTCTTTCTTGGGCAGAAGAAATGTATAGGCAGATGACTGTTTAGTTCAACACATACTGTTGAGCAAAGCACCTGCTATGTGCTGGGCACTGTTGATAGTGAAAAATGGGCAAAAAGTTCCCGCTATAATGGATGTTGTAGTCTATCAGGGAACATAGGGAAGATATATATATATATATATATATATATATATATATATACACACATATATATGTATATATATGTGTGTATGTGTACATATATATGTTATATAACACATATATGCTATATAACACACTTATACTATATAGCACACATATATAAGTTATATATATATTATATACATATATTTAAACATTTATATTTGAGATGAAATAATGGGAAAGGAGAAAGTATTACATGGGGAAGGTGCTTTGAAAATAAAGAAGGGAAGTACATGTGGAGGAACCACTTTAGCAGGAGCATATTCAGTATATATTAAGGATAAGCATGATTGGGAAAATCCCAGCATAAAAGTGAGGAAGTGGGTGAGAAGCCCACACCTTAGCGGAGAGTTGGTTTTCTTTAAGGGTGTGATGTTAGGTTAGCCAGGCTCTAGTGGATGGACTTACACCAAAGGACATTGGGGACACAAACATGACGTGATAAGCCTTAATATGTTGACACAGGACACGAAATCCATGGGGTGGGCTATAAGAGGGGTGCAGAGAGAAGAGGTGGTCTAAATATGATCAAAAATATTATAAGAACTTTTCAAAAGTTCAATAACAAAAAGGAAAAGAAGAATGGTTGGGCAGAATGAACAAGGGGCTGAGAAGTAGATGGAGTCGGAAGGGCACCCAGGGTCCAGGTGACCAGAGCTGACATGGCTCCTGGCCTTGGCTGTAACTTTCTCTACTTGCATGGGAATGCTGTGAGGATTCTGAGCCACTGGAACTGGAATCGGGATCCACAGTGCATGAGTGATGAAAGTCCATTCTTTGTCTCCCCTCTAAGTTTAGGGCAGAAGACAGATATCAGAGAAATAAACAGGAACCCTTACTCACCGATTGGTGGGCAAGTAAGTTAGCCCATCTACTAACTAGACTAGTTTTATGGAAACCAGTCCTGACATTTCTCAAAAAGTTAAAAATAGAATTTCTATATGATTCGTCATTACCACTCCAGATATGCACCCAAAGTTGTCTTACTACAGAGGTAAATACACATCCATTTTTATTACCATAGCCATGCGGTGGATTCAACCCAGATGTCCATTAGTGGATGATCAAGAAAATGTGGTAAAGTACAAGACGGAGGGATTTCTCTATCCACAATGAAGAATGAAATTACATCACTGTAAGGAAATGGATAGAACTAGAGATCATCATGTTGAGTGAAATAAGCCAGCCATTAAAACAAGTACAGCACTTAAAAAAATCATTTGTGGAATTTGGGGACATGTGAGAGAAGGACATGCAAATAAAAAGATAAGGAGGAGATGAGGAAGGGGATAAGAAAAGGCAACAGAGAGGGGAAATATTGATGTCTGTTCTTGTGTAAATATACCCAAGCTCTTTACTTTGCGATATCTGCTTTTAAAGTCTAATGAGAAAACAAATACATAATAAAATAATAAAGTAGAATGCAAAATGGGAAGCATAGCGAGAGTTTAGGGCTCGTGTATAAACAGGACAGATTAACAGGACAGATTATTCTAAGAGGGCCATTTTCAAAGGACACAAGAATGAAGCCATATGCTTCTCAGGTGGTCCAGGGAAAAAAACAAGAAAGCAGAATCATGAAGGGTAAAATTTGTGAATAAGTTTGTGGCTTGGGGTAACTTCCAGAAGACTGTCATCAGTCCAACAGAATGAAGAAAATGATGAGCCAAGTGAGGATGAGGCCCTGCTTATAGTCAGCTGTATAGGGACCAGCTCCTGCTCAGCAGTCAGTCAGGTCCTGCCCATGCTTTGAGTATCAGGATACCCTCAGAAAGTTCTTGTGAGTATAATCAAGAGTCTTTGGATGCTTTGTGGCAGGGTAATGATGTGATTTGATTCCTTCTTTTGTTTTTATCTTTCCTTTGTTTTTTTGAGGTATAGTCTGACTTGATAATCCAGGTTGGCCTGACACTCACTATGTGGCCTCCCAGGATAACCTTAAACTTATAGTAATCCTCCTGTCTCAGTCCCCTTAGTGCTGGGATGACAGGCATGAGCCACCATGCCTTAGTAATTTCTTCTTTGAAACCAACACTAAGCATTCTATAGAGATCTGTCTTAGCAGCTGGCAGTTTGGTTAGGGGTTAGAGCAGTATTGTCTTGATCAGAGTGGCAGCAACAGGTTGGAGAGCTGGAGATGCAGCTGAAGGTAGCTACTGATAGACAGTTGTGGGGTCTGCATACAGAACAGAAGCCAAGGATCACAGGCAAGGTTACTACCAGGGTAATGTCATTGTGCTCTTCTCTAACAGAGGAAAATGTGAGACTTAGATTGGGGGAAAGAATGTGAAAGAGTTCTCTGTGAGAGCCGATTTATCTACTATGAACATCTGACACCAACTGCCTGCTCTGTGGATTTCTCTGGAACTTAGAGAAGAAGCCAGAGCTTAAGGCACCTGTGAAGACAGCACGGACATGTGAGCCAAGAGCCTGAATAAATAAGACTGTGTAGAGTAAGGACGAGGACGGGGAGGTGGTGCTGTAGGAAAATCTAGAAGAGGCATTGAGAGGGGTCTAATTTGGAGAGAGGAAGCAGACAGCAGAATTCTAGAAGAGTCTAACATCCTGGCAACCGCATGCAGGATTTTCAGGAGAGGCACATCCACTCTATAAACACTGTGGAGAAGCTGGGAGCCATGGGGACCATGATCAGATATGACCTCCAGACCCGGGTTTGGGAGATATGGAAGAGGCTCTGGAGAGGATCTCATTCATGAGCATTTGTTCCTCCAATGTGTCAGGCAAGAAAGGAGAAAAATGTGCAGCAGCTGTCTGGATCCATTTCTGCCTCCGCAGGCCCATTAGTGATGTACTAGACCACCTTTCATAAAAGTCCCAGTTGGCAGGACTGGAACTGTGGGGAGGAGAGGGGAGCGAAGCACAGATTGCTGGGAGTTTCCAGTGAGTCCAGTGTGGCACCGGCTTGATGTTGCGGTTGATTACGACATGTACAGGAAACCTGAAAGTCGAGCTAAGTACAGAATTGAAACTGCCTCCTCATGGGCCCCAAGTGACAGATAATCTCTGGAAAAGCAATGTTTGTAGTGACCCTCCACACCATCTGGTACGGAATCCCGCCCAAAACCCACTTCCACCATTAGCTCAGCTTTCTTAGGTCTCTTGCAAATCACCTCTAAGGGAAGCATGTGACAGGTGATAAAAACCAGAACCAGGAGAAAAGGTTCTGTGCTGTGTGAATCTGACACACATTAGTTCTGGAAATTCCCAGCAAGAGGACTATTTCATGACGACACTCCACCGCAGTGAACCGAGGCTCGCGGCAGCCATTCGGCTACATGTGCGCTTAGAGACAAAGGGAGGAACAAGGAATGGAGGTCGAGGATAGTTAAGATGCAGACTTAGTGACTGTGGAGCCCGCAGTCTGCCATGTTGACAGCTGTGACAGTAGCGACCTCACACATGACAGTTTTTAGATTTTGGAATCATTACGTTTCAGGCTATTTTCCTGAGCTGGGAACCTCTGTTTAGAAATTACATTTATAAGCACTGAATTGACAGCTGAATAAAGCAATTATTAAAATTCTAATCTCTCCTATTTACACCAGTGTTCTAAGTAAAATATTGATTGGGCTGCTGTTTGGCTATTTGGTTGATATAGACCTTGTTTTATTATTATTATTTTATTATTATTTATGTTTTGCTTGTATGAATGTCAAGTGCACCCTCGTGTGCAATGCCTTCATAGGCCAGAAGAGGGCATCAAATTCCCCAGATCTGTAGTTAGTCTCCATGTGGGTGCTGGGAACTGAACCTGGGTTCTTTGCAAGAGCAGCCAGTGCTCTTAATGGCTAAGCCATCTCTCCAGCCTCCATTGACCTGGCTTTTCTGTGACCATTTTAATTTCAGAAGAAATAGAAATGTCTGTAGGAACACAGTCAAGGGAGTCAATTATTTTGTTTTCCTTGAGGAAAGGATAGAATTTGAGAAAAGAGTAGAAGAGTGGCTCCTCTTCTGGTAAAGAAGAGGCCAAGCACCCAGGCAAAGAGAAAGCATGAGCAAGAGCAAGACCATGCAGGGAGCCTGGTGCTCTCTGGAGGGAGGCCAGGGCCAATCAGAAACCTGGGGATTCAGGGTTTTAAGGACAGGAAGGCCTGTGTTTGGCTGTGATTCCATCATGAGGATTTGTTAGGCTGGTGTCATGGGACAAGACTGAATACCATTTCAAATGTGGCACTTTTGTGTTGCCCTTGATGTTGGCATGACCCCAGTTGGAAGATCCAAACTGGGGTTGGTCAGGTCTAGGTCAAGAGCCTTATGTAACCTCTGGGGTCAGCTGAACTAGGTGAGTCCTCAGAGAGCATCCTTGGACCCAGGAGTCAAGGAGGAGCCAGTGGCAGATGGCAAAGACAGAACATTCCAAGGCCTTCCTTGGTCACAGGTGGGAGGCACACACGCAGTCTGTCTGGAAGTGTGTCAGAGAAAGGCAGATGTAACCAGCCCACAGCCCTGGGGAGCACGTGACGAGTGCCATGATGGAAGCAGTGCTACATAACTTTCTTTTTAGCATCTGTTATTAAGAATTTACCCCCCACCAGCCTGGATTCTCCAAATAAACAGAACCAGTAGGACACATGGAGAAATTTAAGAAAACAAAATATTTTGAAGATGGGGTCTCCTTGTAGCCCCAGCTGGCCTGAAACTCACTATTTAGAACAGGGTGCCCTCCATCTCATAGAGGCCCACCTCTGCCTCCCGAGTTTTGGGATTAAAAGTGTGAGAGAAACTTATATTAAGGAACTCGTGATTACAGAAGCTACAAATTTCACGATCTATGTGATGGACTATCAGACTGGAACAAAAGGAAGCTGCTGTTTGCTAGACTTGCCCATGAGAGGTTGGGATTTACTCTAATAAAAGCTGTAAGGTTCATTCTTGTTATAGATTGTTGTCTGCTTTACTGGGTGTTATTGATTTAAATGTTATAATCATTCGATAAAACATACTTGGCCTAGCAAAATGACTTTCAGGTAAGGGCTTTTGCTGCCAAACCTGATGACCTGAATTCGATCCCCAGAACCCACATGGTAGAAGAGTACTGACTTCCACAAGTCGTCCTCTGAACTCCACACAAAATAAACAAACAAATAAATAAATAGAACAATTTTAAACAACTTCCCACAAATTTCCAGAAAAATGCCTAATCAAATATCAGGTGATCAGTCAAATTCCACATAAAATTAAACACTGATAACCAGAAACTCAAAGACTAAGATAGAGGAAACATACATGCATTTTATTATTCTCTCCCTGTTTCAGCAACTCTCGTGTGTGTATTATCTCCCACTAGGAGCCTAAGATACCGGGCAGTAATGAGTGCTTAAGGAGCATTATGCAAACGAACGAATGGTAGAGAAAATGCAGGAGGTCAACCACTTGAACATACATTATCTGCTGCTTATGGCTATCTCCATCCTGACCAGCAGGTTTGTGCTAACAAATCCTTCTGATCATACTAAGCTGCTCAGTGTGTCTAGCTTGAATCCCTGCATCATCCTGGGCCTAAATTAGGCATATTCAGAAATTGGTCATAATGTTTTCACACTGCTGATTACCATGGAGACAATGGCAGCGAACTTCAAAGAATAGTGGTTTTCCAGATCCTGTTAAGGAGCTCCTGCCCTCCTGAGAGTCACTAATGAGCAGTTGGAGGAATTTCAGCTGCGTTTTGCTGCATATACATTTATGGTACTTTTAGAAGGAAAAAGAGATGATATATTTTCCTTACCAGCGAAGCTTGTGGAGCTTTTCATAACTGTACTTGGCTCACCAATAATTTGTAGCCTTGGAAAACAAGACTGACAAGTGTGGAGGCATTCACGATGCTCCTGGTAAAATAAGTGATAAATCTCAGCTTCATGAATGGATGGCTAGCTACAGAGAGATGGACAGGTGGGAGGAAGTTCATCAGGCAGTGGGCACAAATGCCGAGGGTGATGAGTAGAAACACCTGCTTCTGACTATGTTTGTAAGCAAGGGCCGAGAAAACTGGCCTGTACTTATTTTTCTGCTGTGGTTCAGACTTCCTGTTATTTTGCTCCCTTTATGAACATGGATACTTGTCTAGGGATTGTGCTGAGTGTCATTCACCATGTTTTCCTTGTCTACTATTAACTTGGTTGATAGAAGTTTGGGGCAGATGCATGTGTGTACCTTATTTACAATTTTAATTGTATTGATTTATTTTTCATATGTGCATGTATGGTGTGCATATATGTTGTGTGTAGACACACCCTGTTCAGGTGTGAGTGTGTATGTGTGTGTACATGTGTGCATGTGGAGGCCAGAGGCTGACAAAGATGTCTTCCTTGATCATGTTCCACCTCATATTTTGAATCAGGGTCTCTCACTTGTCAATTTTGTTAGTCTGGTTAGTCAGCTTGCTTTGGGGATCTTGACTCCTCCTCCAAAGTGTTAGGATTACAGGCAGGCTGCTGTTGTAGTTTGATCCCTGTTGCTGTGATAAACACCATGACCAAGAGCAACTGATGAGGGGAAAGGTTTGTTTTGTTTAAATTCCAGGTCAAAGTCAGTCTTGGAGGGAGGTCGGTAGGAACTTAAGGCAGCAGCCTGAGGCCAGCAGCCCCAGAGGAATGCTGCTTTCTGACTCATTTACTGGCTCATACTTACCTGATTTTTTTTTTTTAATTAAAATTTAAAAAAATTTATGTGTATGAATATTTTGCCTGCATGTACGTGCACCTGTGTCATACAAAGCCTGTGGGGAAGAGGGCATCTGTTCCCTCTGGAGCTGGAGATATGCGCTCTTGTCAGCCACCACGTGGGTGCTGGAAATCGAACCGAGGTCCTCTGGAAGAGCAGCCAGTGCTTTTAACTACTGAGCCGTCTCTCCAGTCCTCACATGGCTTTCTTATACAGCATAAAAGCACCTGCTTAGCGATGGTGTCTTCCACTGAAGGCTGGGCCCTCCCATAGCAGTAAAGACAGTCTCTCACAGATGTGGTCACAGGCTAATCTGATCTGAGCAATTCCTTAGTTAAGGTTCCCTGAGATGAGTCTAGGCTGTGTCAGGCTGACAGCTGAAGTTTACTGGGACACCCACCATGTTCGCCCGGCATTTACATGGATGCTGGAAATACGAACTCTGTTCTTCATACTTGTATGGGAAAGTGCTTTACCCACTGAGCCCTCATTCCATCCCCACATGGGCCTTTTCTACCTGACACAGCTAGAATCGGAATGAGAACTCACATGTGGAAACTGAGGAAGCAGAGCAGATGACTGCTGGGAATTGTTCACTTCCAGCTGCTGTAGGACAGGATCTGTGGAGACGGCCAGAGGGAAGCAAAGTGTGCCAGGGGGACACTGGCTCCACTGGAGCAAGGATAGTGAAAGGTTATGAGACAGGAAGAAGCAACCTAGGACACGATCAGCAGGCTATGAGACAACAAGAAGGAAGGGAGACAGTACAGGGCTCCGAGGACCATCTCCTAGGAACATCTCACTTGCAAAGTACTTTAAAAAGAGTGTGTGTCGTTCTCATCTCCTCAGGGCACGATCTGATCAAAAGATTTGGCAAGAAAAAGCATGTCTGCAACTGGGAGAGAAAAGTAGCTAGAAACAAGACCACAAGAGAGATGTCAGGCTTCAGGAATTCAAGATAAATGAAGGTAATGAAAATGGAGGAAGTATGGTGCTCTATTCTAGAATCTGGATGAAGATGGCAAGCCCTCTTTTGATTTCCTGATCTGATCTAAGATGACTGGGTGCTTCTCAGAGGATTTCATACAAAATAGAAAGATGGTGGTTATTAGTTTAAAATCGGCCCACAAATATAAGTTGTAAAGATGTAGACCCATAAGTTTATAGGTATGATTTTATGTGTTAGATAACTAGTTTATAATCATGGATGTGAGAAGCACGTGCTAAGTGATTAAGTCTTGTAAGTTTACTAGTTTGTGGGTGTGATTGTGTTGGCCCATGGTTTTGTAACTATGGAGTATGTATGATGGGCGATTGGCTTATAAGTAATCATGTT